>OX451735.1:73255286-73586842 GCA_948472305.1 Vicia faba
AAGCCACACGATCTCAATCAAATGGACTAAAAGTGTGTCCTCACCATTTCCCCGTACGCCCGCACACACAGAGTATAAACAGACTCCTAAACCGCATTGGGCTCGGCCCATTACTTATACACCACCTTTTTATTTTAGCTGATAAGTAAACTTGTTTGGACAATAAACTTTAAAGGCCACCAGCGATTTCCAGTAATACCCCCATTTTACCCAACAATACAAAGACGCACCCCCTTGGGTTTTGGGCCTGAATTCAATATTTGAATTCAGACCCATACTATTTGAACTCCACCATTTTACTAACCTAGTATATTTCACACACCCCTGCGTTTATTTTAATATTTTATTTATTTTATTTATTTTATCATTTCTATAATTCTATATTTTATGTTTTCTTTTATTAATTATATTTTTTATGTATACTTTTAAATATATTTAATTTTATACTTATTATTACTATTATTTATCACACAATTTTTTATTTTTAACTCATTAAAATATTATTTTTATTTATTGCATTAAAGTTTATTTTTTATTCATGCATCTAAATAGATTTTTTCTATAATTAATATATAAAAAATTTTAACCAACTACAACCTTTTTTTTAAAAATCAAATTAATTCAATAAACAACTTTTAAAAAGGACTGCGAATACATTCGAATCAACTGCGTGCTTAGTATAACAATCTTTGCTATTCACGTCATTCAGACTAAATTTGCCGAAAATGTGAATATCTTCGTAATCCATAAAAAACACAAATCAACTGCGAACTACGAAATGAGACTCTGATTCCTCCTAAGTGGATACGTAGGCATGCGATTATAATCGTGGTGAGTTCCCCTAATAGATAATTAAAATCATATTTATTAAAAATGCGCTTCTAAACCTAGTATCCTTGATAGGGGGTTCCTAACACCCCCCCCCCCCCCCCCCATCTAGAACAGAGTCAAACCTAGAATCTCTGAACTCTTTAGGGTTATTCCTTTATACTCATTTCCTTTAGGATAAAAAAGTAAGGGTGGAGACTCTCAAATTTTAGAACCAGTTACAACAGTTAGTAACCTAGAAATGCACGTGTTTCATCGGAGGTATTTGGTCGATCCACGGACATAATAAGCACTACCTCAAATCCCCAACAACAAACCCAACGCACGTCAACTTTCCACCAAACACCACGACGATACAGATCCACAAACACTTAACCACAATCACCACCTCAATACCAACACACCCATATGCCTCACACCTAACCCTAATCCCAATTGCGATACCAATACACCTACATATCCCACACGCAGTTCCAATCTTCTCCACATCCTGATGTGGGCCACTCATCATCTCACCTAGGCCCAGATCTAGGCTTTTCTGAAGAATATGATCCAACTGACCCAACTTACCATCAACCACCCCATCGCCGTAGCACCCAACCATCGCAATACCAAACACCCCAAGATTCATTTCCTTTTTACCCCCCCCCCCCTACTCAGACGACCAGTGTTATAAACCATCCATGGAACCCCACCCCCCACCAAGATGACCAAACTTTGAGGGCATGGGTAACCGACTGTACCAAAGCGGGTCTTCCAGATATGGTGATCTGATCGATTTCATGGATCCTGAACGCATTGACTTCGTTGGACCATGTACCCAACCGCAACAGGAAAATCGATGAAACACACCACGAGATAGGCGAGGACGCGGGTGCGAAACCACGGGTCGTTACCGAGTTCCGGGGGACAACTAAATATATGCATTTTTTTTCACTATATAATTGTTCATTTGTTAATGAAAAATAGAAGTTTCATGAAGCTATATCGTTTACTTATTGTCTCGTATTTAAAATAGAAAGCAAAAAATTATCTCTTAATAACACTTAGGCGCCATCTGATATGGTTTAGGGCAAACATGTTTCACTTATGCGTCATCTCACTTGACGCCTCCATCTAAATTTAAAGTGCATGTGTCATCTCATTTGACGCCTCCATTGTAATGTTTTCTAAAATATAATTATTTACGTAATTTTATCTAAAACATAATTATTTATATATTATTTTTTTTAATACTTAATTATTACTAAAAAAAATAAATCAAAATCATTAGGTGCCTCATTTCCATTTCCTTTTAATTCTATAAATAGCGTGACAATTACCACTTTTCCATCTACATCAAAATTCCATCGCTCTCTTTCTTGCCCCGGCTATCCATGGTATCATACATTTCATAGTTTGTGTCAGAACAGTTTGATACAATTTTTTTATAGGAGCTAATTATTTGATTTATTATTTTGATTATTTTATTGTTAAATTTATGATTGATATCGCAGATAAAGGAAATTTTATCCAAATAATTTAATTTTTAAATTTTAATTTCAAACTAACCTACCTTTCAAATTAAATCTCAATATATTCTATTTTTTTAAAAAAAAAATTAAATAGGAAACAAAAATTAATTATCTTTTTTTATATTTTTTAATATTTTTTATATTTTTTTAATTATCTACAGATTTATCTACGAATTTTATATTATCTGTAGATTTATATACAGACTTACCTACGAATTTATCAAATCCACATATAAATTCACAAGTAATTGAAAATTTTTAAAAAATATATAAAAACTGTCAATTCAATTGAAAAATGAAATATATTAAGAATTAATTTGAAATATAGATTAGTTTGGAATTAAAATTTAAAAAAAGAGTTATTTGAATAAAATTTTCGCAAATAACATTGACGTTACACGAACTAAAATATCTAAGGATTTAAATCAACTACACCTGTTGATACATCAGTTTCTAGCCAAGATGTTCTTCTTGTTCTAGGAAGACCCCTTTATAAATTTAAATAAATTTAAAATTACCACCTTTGACAATACTTCCAATTTTAAGTTTACATTTACACCATTTTCCTCTCAAGTTGAATGTTCTTAAAAATTAGGATTATTATTAAGTTTTGAAACTACAATGTGGCATTATGTTGTTATATCAAATATATCAACCTATATATGATACTTTTTCTTCTTTTATAAATAGCTATATCAATTAAGTTTTTATATGTTATAATAATTAGAGTAATTTTTGAGGATGTATAAGGTAGACTACTGGATATGATTTCACATTTGTTAGTATTAAATTATAGTTAAAAAAGATTTTATAAAATATTTTTCAAGTTAAATAATAATTAAATAGAATTTATATTTATTTTATCATGGTTAAATTATAATCAAACTATACATAATCTCCAAAAAGTTAAGACAATTTTGATGGTAATAATTAATTTTCATAGAAATTTAATTTAGATTTTATTATTTTTGTTCTCATTAATTGATAAATAATTGATTTTTTTCTCTTCAATTAGAAAACTTTGTATTATTGTGTGTTTGGTAACTAGATAGCACCACTATCTTTCATTGCATTTCTTGATACTTTAATTATAAGCTTTATCTTAATCTATATTTCGATTAGTATTTTTATTTTGAGTGATGCATAAGATAAATTATGAATATATATTATATATGAGAAAAAGATTTATAATTTTAATTGATTGAATGATTAAAGTATGTAGAAATTAATAGTGGAATAATAAGGTGGAGTAATTAATATTAAATATTAATTAATATATTAAATAATATTTTTCAAAAAGTGAAAAAAAAAATATAATTAAAAATTATTTCTTAATCGGAGTTCATTTATCATTCGAACTCATGCACTTGATTATACACTTATACTTTTTTCCAATAATATTGTTAATAACGCAAAAAATCAATTAATAATAAAAATCCATTTGTAAGCATTAATTTTGATGAAGAGTTTGGGATTAGTTTATATCGTAAATATATAGATTATTAGCATCATTATTAGCAAAACTAAATAATTCTATTAATATAGTACTATTTTGTATTTTTTTTAAAATTACCCAAATTTAATATTTTTTATGCTACATAATCATTTTTATAGAATCTTCACAAATAGCTATAAAGCTTATTGGTCTTTACACAAAAAAAAAATACTAAAACGACATATTACTTAAAATATATTACTCAATTTATTATTATAGTGTTTTTCTAAACTTTTGATTTTTTTTTTAAATTACCCAAATTTAATATTTTTTGGGGATACATAATGATTTTTATAGAACACTGAACTATCTAAAATATATTGATTCTGATAATTGTCAAGTCAATTTTCTTATTACTAAAAGATCATATTATTGTCTAATTTAAAGACCTTTAATGGTTTGATTTTAATTATTTTCAATTCTTAGCCCAAATTGAAGTTTTAATATTTGTTATTAATACTAAATAATTTTTTTTTATTTTTTCAAATATGAATATATTATGTTTAAAACAAATAATATTTAAAATATATAATACTCAATTTATTATTATATTGTTTATTTTAAAATGTTGCGCATTAATTAAGAATTTCTCAAGCCTAATAACTTTCAAATTTTTTGTTTAAAAAAAAAAACCAAATTTAATATTTTTCTGGAATAAATAATTATTTTTCACTATAAAATTTCAATATTAAAAGGATATTTTATTTAAAATATATTATAATATTGTTTGTTTTAACTTTGTTTTTTTAAATATACCACTAATTAATTTTTTTGTTAATTTCTTATCAAATACATAATTAAAACACATGTGTTAGATCATTAATTAAATCTATTAACGTAATACTTTTATTATCTATTAACGGAGATTTAGATACATGTGTTAAATTTAAGTGTAAATGTGTTAGCAAAGTATATTATGATATTGTTTGTTTTAACTTTGTAATATTCTAACGTTTGAGTTTATATTAGTTAAATTTTAGTTTAATAAATTTCTATAATATCAAATCAAAGTATATAATGTTTTTAATGAAAATTTATTATTAATTGACCGCGGAATTATCAACAATATTAATAAAAAATTATTATTTCTATTAATATTAGACTATTTTGTGTACTAAAAAAAATTGACCGAATGTTATATTTTTCGGGGTTACATAATCATTTTTATAAAACACAATTAAAAAAAAAATCAATATCAATATTTTCAATGATAAACGCACATTATTTAAAATATATTATTCAATTTTTTATTTTTATCAAATATTTATTTTTCTATAACTTTATAAATGCATCCTATAAATAACGCAGTTTTAAATTGGATTTTTCAATAACTTTATAAATGAATTTATATTAAATAATTTTAATATTTTCTATTAATAGTGCAATTTTTAAATGGAGTGGTTTTAATTTATATATAAATTCAAGACAAATCAATTATTATTTCTGTATTTTTTCATGTTTTTATTCTTTTTTATTAAATATTAATTTTTCTATAAATTTATAAACGCATAGATATTAAATAATTTATTGCTATAAATAATGTGTTACAGATATCAAATAGGACGAATGCACGGGATATATATATATATATATATATATATATATATATATATATATATAAAAGAGAATATGTATTTATATGAGAATAATAAAATATTTATCAACAATAAGATTATAATAGATAGTCAATATTAAAAATTTATTTTGATATAAGAAAAGACATCGAGTAGTGACTTATGAATTAACGTATTATTGTATCATCTAATCTCACTTGTACAAATTGATTAAAGATAAGAGATTTCTAATTGATATTAGTGAGTTATACGTTAAGGAATTGAGTATAGTAATTTTGTTAGTTTGCCTTAAAATTGTAACAACAGTATCATTCATGTAATACATCAAACATCAACATTAAAGAAATAAGAAATTCAATACAAAATCCGACCGTTTTCATATTTTTAATGGAACAAAATTATTTTATTTTTGCAATTAAAAATCAAAAACTTTCCTTTAGTTAGTTACTTAACATTACACAATATTATTTCATTAAATACCCATCCTTATAAATACAATATCTTTTTATTACTTCAATATTATTGGTACACTTATCAAAGAGTCATTGATAATCATTAATTTGCTAAGAGCATAAAAGATTGGTACTGGAAATCATTTTGCATGTAATTTTTTGGTTGGAGTAGAAGTTGAAAATTGAAACTTTAATCACAAAACGTACACTATAGCCTTCATTCATTAAGGTAATAATACTATTATTACTATTATTACTTAATAATATTTAGGATTTATTTTTCTTGTTGTGTAAATTAATGGTTAAGGTTACGTTGTTTGACACAATCGTTTTATACAATCTGTTAATGGAATTATGATGTCTCTCTCATTCTCATCTTCCTCAATTCATATTTTTTTTTTAAGATAGCTTTTGTTTTCTGATAAACTCTACTTTAATAATTAAATAATACTATCTGTTTTAAACAATTTTAATACTGTTGTGAGCTGTTAAAAATCTGTTACAGCTGTTAATTTTTTAGAAAATAGCAGAATTTAACAGCATGACACTTTAGTTGGTTTTGGTTATTAGTTGTACTAGTCTCTCGCGTGTATATATACATTGTTGTAATTCCAATTCAATATTAATTCCATTTTTGATTCACCAATATTACTCTCTACCCTAATTCTCTCTCTCTCTCTCTCTCTCTCATTTCATCTTTATCGAGTTTCTTTTCACCATTGTTACTACCTTCAAAGCTCTAGTTTTATGTTTTATGTTGTTTTAACATTTGGCATCAAGAGCTCCGGTTATTGATCCTAATCCGCTGCAACAATGGCTACCGTTTCCAATGATCGAATTCCCACCAATCTCCCAATTCTTGATTCGAAGAACTACGACAAATGGGCAAAACAAATGAAGGTTTTGTTTGGTTATCAAGAGGTGTTTGAGATCGTCATCAATGGAGTTACACCGTTAGGGGCAGATGATACCGATGCTCGTAGGGCTACACACAAGGAAGAAAAGAAAAAGGATTACAAAGCCCTATTCTTGATTCACTCTTGTGTTGATAACGACAATTTCGAGAAGGTTGGTGATTGTGAATCCGCGAAGCAAGCATGGGAAATCTTGGAGAAAGCGTATGCCGGTGCCGTCAAAGCGAAGGTGGTAAGGCTATAAACTTACAAACGTCAATTCGAGTTAACGCAAATGGAGGACAAAGAAACGATCAACAATTACATCACGCGCATTACCCGGTTAGTCAACCAAATCAAGTCATGTGGCGAAACGATCCTTGAGCAGAATGTTGTATCGAAAGTGTTGCGTTCGTTAACATCACGTTTCGATAACATTGTTGTGGCTATTGAGGAGTCAAAGGATCTAACAACTTTGAGCAAAGATGAGTTGCAAAGTTCGTTAGAGGCGCATGAACAAAGGATGGATGAGAGAAGTGCTGACAAAGCCAAAGCGGAGATCGCTTTACAAGCGCGTTTACATGAGAAGAACAATAGATCAAAAGGGAAGTGGACTTCTAAAAATAAGAAGAATTTTGGTGGAAAATATCCACAAAATTCAAAGGGTGAAGGAAGCTCCAAAGATGGTAATCAAAGCGCCCACAAACCGTTTAACAAAAGTTCTGTGAAGTGTTATAATTGTCAAAAGCTTGGACATTTTGCGAAAGAATGTCGCTCAAAACGCAAGGAAAAGGATGCGGATGAGGCTAAGGTTGTTAGGGAAGAGGTAGATGATGAAGATACCCTTCTTGTGATGATTACGGAAGAGAATTATGGCATTGTTGATGTTCCGGACAGCAGCTATTGTGGTGATAGTCTGCTGGACAGCAGCTGTACAGTTTCGGAAAGTGGTGGAAAAATGCATTCGGATCGAAATGCATTACTTACTATGCGTGATGAAGTTCAAAGTAAAGATGAGTGGTACTTGGATTCCGGTTGTTCAACACATATGACGGGTCGAAAGGATTGGTTTGTGCAAATCAATCAAGCGGCAAAGAGTAAAGTCAAGTTTGCCGACGACACCACTTTAAGAGCCGAAGGGGTAGGAGATGTTTTGATCGGAAGAAAGAATGGTGGACACTCTAGGATCAAAGATGTCTTGTACATACCGGGAATTAAGTGCAATCTTTTAAGCATTGGCCAATTACTTGAAAGAGGGTACTTAATTCGGTTGGAGAACAAGATGTTACGCGTTTTAGATTCAAACGGTGTGTTGATTCTAAAAGCGCCGATGGCTGCCAATAGAACTTTTAAGGTTGAGTTAAAGGTTATGGAGCATCGTTGTTTAGCTACCGCGGCAAGTAGAGATGAGTGGTTATGGCATTACCGTCTTGGTCACCTAAACTTTAGGGATCTTAAAATGTTGCAACAAAGTGAAATGGTAACGGGGCTGCCACATATTAGTGTTCCGATAGAATTATGTGAGGAATGTGTGAAGAGTAAGCAACATAAGAATGTGTTTAGCAAGGATGCGGGTCGAAGAACCAAAGGCTTACTTGAGGTGGTGTATTCCGATGTTTGTGGACCGATGCAAGTAGAGACTTATGGCGGCAATCGATATTTTGTTACGTTCATTGACGATTTTAGTAGGAAGCTTTGGACATATCTTATCAAGAGAAAGGATGAGGTGTTTGGAGTGTTCAAGAGTTTCAAATCCATGGTGGAGCGTCAAAGCGGTCGGAAGCTCAAAATTCTCAAAACGGATGGTGGAGGTGAATATACCTCTAGTGAGTTTGGGAAGTTTTGTGATCTTGAGGGTATAGTGCGTGAGGTGGTGCCTCCATATACGCCTCAACAAAACGGAGCAGCCGAGAGGAAAAATCGTACAATAATGAACATGGTGCGTAGTATGCTTTGTGGGAAGAAGTTACCTAAAGAATTGTGGGGTGAGCCGTGTCTACAGCCACCTACTTGTTGAATAGGTGTCCTACTAAGAAGCTGGAGAAAATTACACCAGAAGAGGTTTGGAGTGGTTTCAAACCGAGTGTGAATCATTTGCGCATTTTTGGATCGATTGCATATCGTCATGTACCGAATCAACATAGAAAGAAATTGGATGATAAAGGTGAGAAATTGATATTTGTTGGATATCACTCTACGGGAGGTTACAAGCTATTTGATGAGAGGAATCGGAAAATCGTGATAACCCGGGATGTGCAGTTTGATGAAATAAAAACTGCTGAAACAGTAGGTGAACAGCAGCAGCAGTTTGTTGCTAATCGATTACATCCTGCTGAACAGCAGCAGTTTGTTGATTTGTTTGATCCGGAGAATTCCGATGCCGCTGTACCTGCACCTATAGTAGCAGAAAATGATGTTGTGAATAATGGTAGACCAGTGAGGCAAAGAGCCTTGCCTCATAGACTCCGAGATTGCGAAAGGTTCCAAGATAACGAAGTGAATAATGATGGTGATTTTGTTCATTTCGCGCTTATGGCCGAATCTGAACCGGTAAATGAGGAGGAAGCCTTAAGTGATCCTAAATGGATATGTGCAATGAAAGAGGAGCTGGAATCTATTGAGAAAAATGGTACTTGGGAGTTGGTCGATTTACCACTTGGAAAGAAACCGATAGGTGTGCGATGGGTCTATAAAGTTAAAGCAAATCCTAAAGGTGAAGTAATCAAGCACAAAGCTCGATTAGTGGCGAAAGGGTTCTTGCAACGTGAAGGCATAGACTACGAGGAGGTATTCGCACCGGTGGCTAGATTGGAGACTATTCGTTTGGTTGTTGGAATTGCGCATAGTAACAATTGGGTGATTTACCAAATGGATGTGAAATCTGCGTTTTTGAATGGTCCTCTTGATGAGGAGGTTTATGTGGGGCAGCCACCCGGTTTCGTGATAAAAAATCAAGAGAGGAAGTACTACAAGCTACACAAGGTGTTGTATGGTTTGAAACAAGCTCCGAGAGCTTGGAACAAACGTATAGACGGCTTTCTTATTGACATCGGTTTCAAACGGTGTGTATCCGAACATGGTGTCTATGTGAGATCGAATACTATTGATGGTGTTATTATACTTTGCTTGTATGTTGATGATCTCTTGATTACGGGCAGCAATAACAAGAGTATTTCAAGGTTCAAAGTGGAGCTCATGAGTGAGTTTGAGATGACAGACCTTGGTGTCATGAGTTACTTTCTTGGCATAGAGTTTCGCAAGTCAAAAGTGGGGCTGCTTATGCATCAAAGGAGGTATGCTCTAGATATCTTGAAAAAGTGTGAGATGGAGCATTGTAATGCTTCTATTATACCCTGCGAGGCTAGAGTACAACTGTCCAAAAGTGATGATGAGGATGATGTGGATCCAACACTTTACCGGAGTTTGATTGGGTCGTTACGGTATTTGTGCAATACTCGACCGGATTTGGCTTTTAGTGTCGGTATTGCGAGTAGATTCATGGAGAGACCTAAGGTGTCTCACTTGGCGGCGGTCAAGAGAATCCTTAGATATATGAAAGGTACTCTTGGTTGTGGTATTTTGTTTCCCACATCGGATATGGGTCGCAAATGTACTTTATTTGGCTACACCGATTCTAATTGGTGCGGAGATAAATATGATCGGAAATCTACGGCGGGTTACATCTTTATGTTCGGTAGTACACCAATCTCATGGTGTTCGAAGAAGGAACCGGTTGTAGCACTCTCTTCTTGTGAGGCCGAGTACATTGCAGCATCATTGAGTGCTTGCCAAGCTATGTGGTTAGTGAATCTTATGAAGGAATTGGGATGTGGTGATGATGATGCCACCACACTGTTTGTGGATAATGTTTCCGCGATAAATCTTGCGAAGAATCCGATTACACACGGAAGAAGCAAGCATATTGAAATGCGGTTTCATTACTTGAGAGAATTGGTTGGTGATGGAAAGCTTAGATTGAGCTATTGCCGAAGCGAGGACCAAGTTGCGGATTTGTTGACCAAGGGTGTGACAAATGAAGTGTTCAAGAGACTGTCGAAGAGCTTGAGCATGATGAACTTGGAGCAACTAAAGTGAGGTGGTGTGTTGTGAGCTGTTAAAAATCTGTTACAGCTGTTAGTTTTTTGGAAAATAGCAGAATTTAACAGCATGACACTTTAGTTGGTTTTGGTTATTAGTTGTACTAGTCTCTCGCGTGTATATATACATTGTTGTAATTCCAATTCAATATTAATTCCATTTTTTATTCACCAATATTACTCTCTACCCTAATTCTCTCTCTCTCTCTCTCTCATTTCATCTTTATCGAGTTTCTTTTCACCATTGTTACTACCTTCAAAGCTCTAGTTTTATGTTTTATGTTGTTTTAACAAATACGTTCATGAAATTGTGATTTTAATAAGCATAGAGATAATTTGGAAAGGTTTGGAAATGATTTACGTTAGAGTTTGATTGAAATTTAAGAGTAAATATTAATTTTTTTATTTTGTGAATTTTGTAGTAGTTGAAGGGAGTAAAGATAATATTGAAAAGTCATATGTGTTCTTCAACATAATTTTTTATAATCTTGATTATCTATTTTAATGTAATAATTGATAAATATTTTTATCATTCTCACATAAAGTATCTATTCTCATATGATATGCCTTTTTATAGAGGGTATATCTAGTGAGAATAAATAACTTATATGAGAATGAGATAATGAATAATAACTATCAGATTTAAAAAGGAAAGGTTGATGTTAGTATAGTTCCTGTATTATATATATATTTGTATTAAGTATTGTATCTCTGCCACATAAGCTTAGTACTAAGTAAGAATACCACCCGATAGTTATTGAGCTTATCCTCTTTGTATATAAACCACACTTGTAATCAACTCTATAATTGAATAAAGAATTCAATATTACTTTCTGTTATTGCAGTTCTTTCCTGTTATACTTCTTCTTCTCCAAGAGTTTACATGGTGAGTGCTTCACCATTGACATGGTATCAGAGCTTCAAAAGCTCTGGTAGCCATCGTTTTCTTGTTTCAGCTTGATTGCATCCCTTTCTTTCTTCGCCTTGGCCCTTTCTCTCCCGCTTGCATATCTTTCCTTTTGTTCTTGCAGAACTATCCCTTCTTGCTAATCTTTCCTTTCTTGCAATCAAGCTTACCCTTCTTCCCTTTGATGGCATATCAGAATTTCACAGATTTCTCTACAAATTCCTCCAACCCCTACTATCTTCACCCTAACGAAAATATATCTTTGGTCCTTGTTACTCCTCTTCTTGATGATAAGAATTATCATACCTGGGCTAGATCAATGCATATTGCATTGATCTCAAAGAACAAGGAACAATTCATTGATGGCACGCTTCCAAAACCTCTAGTAGCTGATGCTCTCTATGTCCTTGGGTGCGATGCAATACCATGGTTTTAGCTTGGATCCACCGTTCCATATCAGAATCAATTGGAAGTCTGTGCTGTGGATTGAAATCGTTGTTGGTGTATGGAGAAATTTGCAGACTCGTTTTTCGCAAGGTGACATTTTTCGCATATCTGACATTCAAGAAGACTTGTACAGATTTCATCAGGGAAGCTTGGACGTTTCAAACTACTTTACTCAGATGAAGGTGATGTGGGATGAATTAGAAGCTTACAGACCCATTGTTGTATGTTCTTGCGCTGTATCTTGTTCTTGTGGAGCTCTTTCTTCTGTTCGTAAATATCGCGAGCAAGATTATGTAATTTGTTTCCTCAAGGGTTTAAATGAGAAATTCAATCAGTCCAAGACCTAGATCATGATGATGAGTCCCTTACTTGACATTGACAAAGTGTTTGCTCTGGTTATCCAGCAGTAAAGAGAACTTAATGCATCTTAGAATGTTGTGTCAACCTCTACTTCTTCTGAAGAATCAGTAGCACTTCATTCGAATGCTGCATCTTGTAACAATTATGGCAGAACTGGGAACAATCATTTTAGAGGAAAGGGCAATAACTATGGAGGAGCTAAAGGCACAAACAGAATCTGTACACACTGTGGAAGAAACAACCACACTGTTGATACCTGTTTTCTCAAGCATGGTTACCCACTAGGATTTCGAGGTAAAGGAAAATCCACTAACTCTAACGCACAATATGTTTCTTCTATTGAAACAGGTCAAACAACTCCAAAACAAAGCTCATCTCAATCCATGCTTGGTTTCACTCAAGAGCAATATCAAAGCATCCTGGAATTAATTCAACAATCAAAGGTTAACCCTAAAGCTAATTCCATCTCTACATCTCCTTTTGTCCTCAACTCTCACTCTCATCCTGAAACTAGTAAGATCAATCAACTTTGGATTCTTGACACAGGCGCCACTGACCATATAACTTTTGACATTTCCAATTTTACTTCACATAGAACAATAGTACTTATTCATGTTAGTTTACCAAATGGTTCACAAGTCACCACAAACATTTCTGGAAGCATAACTCTTTGTTCCACACTAGTTCTCCAAAGTGTCCTATATATCCCTAGTTTCAATGTCAATTTACTCTCTATAGCAAAACTAGTACAAAATAATTCCTGCTTTGTTCAGTTCACTAATAACTCGTGCCAAATCCTGCAGAATCATTCCAAGGAAATGATTAGTTCAGCTAAGCTTCAAAGAGGTCTATATGTGCTTGATTCATCCCACCCTGATCATGTTTGTAATTCTTCCATCCAAGACAGTTCTTTACTATGGCATCTCAGATTAGGACACATTTCTACTGCAGGTTTACAATACATGTCAAAATATTTTCCTTTTATTCCATTCAATTGTAATAACAAGCATCCTTGTGACTCTTGTCATTTTAGTAAACAAAAGAAGTTGTCTTTTCCAAATAGCTATACAAAATCTAAACTACCTTTTGAAATCTTACATGATGATGTATAAGGTCCTTTTTCCACTGTCTCAATGCTAGGACACAAATATTTCATGACCCTTGCAGATGACTTCAGTAGATACACATGGGTTATCTTTCTAAAAACTAAAGATCAAGCCAAGCAGAGTATTATTCAGTTCACGAGTTATATTGAAAATCAGTTCCACACTAATCTTAAGTGTTTTAGATTAGATAATGGGACTGAGTTCCTTTCTTTATCTGATGTTTTTTTGTCAAAAGGGATTATCAATCAAAAATCTTGTGCCTACACACCCCAACAAAATGGAGTGGTAGAGATAAAGCATCAACATATTTTAAATGTGGCTAGATCTCTTTACTTCCATTCTAAGCTTCCTCTTAAAATGTGGAATTTTTGTATACATCATGCTATCCACATCATAAATAGACTCACTACTCCCCTACTAAACTTTAAATTCCCATATGAACTATTATATAATCAAACTCCCTCCTTAATTCACTTAAAATTTTTTGGATGCTTGAGTTATGCCACCTCTAACCAGATAAACAAAACCAAGTTTGATCAAAGGTCAAGGAAAACTGTCTTTTTAGGCTTCAAGGATGGAACTAAAGGCTACATTTTATATGATCTTCAAATCCATAATGTTTTTGTGTCCAGACATGTCATTTTTTATAAACATATTTTTCCTTTTGACACTGCTCAAAATTACTCTAAACCAGTGCCTTCCATCCCGTACTGCTCATACCTATGCTGACCCTGAGTTGTCCCATTAGTACCCTTCTTCTACTGATGTATCAAATTATCTTGAGACCAACAATTCTTCCCCTAGCCGGCAACAACAATTTTCTACTCCTAGCTCTGATAGTGACCATTCAGGTACCAACACAAAGCCTATTCCATTTAGACATCACAATAACCACTCTTCTCTTGTACATTTTGTGGCAGATCCACTTATAACTAGTACCAACCCTATGGATAATCCTAATTCACCTTTGTCCATTGAATCCTATGGTTCTCTACCCCCTCATAACTCTATTAATAACAATACCTCCAATACTTCTCCAGAAAACCAAGAAAGCCAAATAAGGCCTTCCAATATACCCTCTAGACAATCTAGTCACATTTCCAATCCTCCAACCTACCTAACAGATTACCACTGCTATCATGCTAACAATAATCATAATATTTCCCATCTTTCTTCCATACAAACACAATCTATCTATCCCATCTCTTTTGTCATATCTTATGACAAGTGTTCTCCCTCCTACAAAAAATATTGTTTTATCATATCATCTATATCTGAACAAACCACCTACAAACAAGCCATTAAACATAACTGTTGGATAAATGCTATGGATGTGGAGCTTAAAGCTATTACAAAGAATCACACATGGTTTGTGGTGGATTTGCCCCCTGGAAAAGTTCCAATTGTTTGTCGTTGGATATATAAAGTCAAGCACAAAGCAGATGGATCTATAGAACGATACAAAGCCAAATTGATAGCTAAAGGTTGCACTCAAATGGAGGGTATTGACTATTTTGATACCTTCTCTCTTGTGGCCAAACTCACCACAGTTAGAGTTCTTCTCTCACTTGCATCCATAAAAAGGTGACACTTAGAGCAATTAGATGTTAATAATGCATTTTTACATGGTGATTTGTCTGAAGAAGTATACATGACATTGCCCCCTGGATTGTCTGGTTTTAGTTCCAACAACGTCTGCAGATTGCAAAAGTATTTATATGGGTTGAAACAGGCCAGCAAACAGTGGTATTCCAAATTATCTACTTTTCTCATCTCCCTTGGATATCAACAATCTCAGGCTGACTATTCTCTTTATGTTAAAAATATGAATTCTGAATTTACTGCCCTGCTTGTATATGTTGATGATGTTGTCTTGGCAGGAAATTCATTGACTGAGATTACACACGTCAAACATATCTTGAATCAACAATTCAAAATCAAGGATCTTGGACAACTAAGGTACTTCTTGGGTTTCGAAATTTCCAGATCAGCAGCAGGCATTTTTCTAAATCAGAGGAAGTATACTCTTGAATTATTACAAGATGCTGGAGTTCTTGCAGCTAAGCCTTCTTCATTACCGTATGATCCCAACCTTCAACTCTTCATCATAGAATGTGTTCCATTAGAAGATCCATCATCTTATAGGAGATTGATTGGTAGGCTCATATATCTGACCAATTATAGGCCATATATCTCTTATGTTGTACAACACCTGAGTCAGTTTATGTCTCAGCCTCGCCTTCCTCATTTTCAAGCTGCTACTCGTGTTTTACGATATCTGAAGTCCGTGCCTGCCACTGGAATACTATTTTCTGCTTCCAGTGATTTGAAGCTTCAAGGTTTTTCTGACTCTGACTGGGCTCGTTGTCCCGATACAAGAAAACATGTCACCGGATATTGTGTCATGTTAGGTTCCTCCTTGTTGTGGTGGAAATCGAAAAAGCAACATACTGCATCTAGATCGTCTACTGAAGCCGAATATAGAGCATTGTCCTCTCTTACTTGCAAAATTCAATGGCTGCATTACTTATTTCGGGATCTTTATATTGAGTTCAAACAACCTGCCTTTATTTTCTGTGACAGCAAGTCAACAATCTATTTAGCACATAATCATACCTTCCATGAGCGAAGTAAACATATCGAGTTGGATTGTCATGTCGTTCGTGAAAAGATTCAATCCAAACTCATTCACTTGTTACCTATTTCTACTCATGACTAGCTGGATGATATGCTGACTAAACCTCTTCATTTACCTGCCCTTCAAAAGACATTGGTCAAGTTAGGACTTTGTAACATCCATAATCCAACTTGAGGGGGGCTGTTAGTATGAATTTTTTTTATTAATAACCAAGTATTAAAAAAATATTTCGCAAATAACCGGGTTTCGGAAAAAATTACGCAAATAACCATGTTTGAGATGGCTCCACAAAGGAGGAGGCATCTCATTTGGCGCATGCACCTAGGGTTTTGCCCTAGGCGCCATCTCACTTGGCGCCTCCATTGGCTTTTAGCCAAGTGAGATGGCGCATGCTCCTTAAAAAGAAGAGGAGGCGCCATCTCACTTGGCGCCTAGGGCAAAACTAGGGTTTTTTGCTGTTTTATAAATAATTCGTCCGTTTCTTTGAAATTTCTCACACTTTCTCGCACTGTATTTTTATTTTGTACTCCCTTATTTACGTAATGACGTCGCCTATGATTTTTAGCAGAGATGGTTACGTTATATTCTCCGCCACGAAACCTGCGATGAAAATGAAATTCTGGCACATTCACTCCATGGAGCGTCTGAAGCGGGAGTTGATGCGGTGGCTAGATGGAGACATCGCCGAGGGGGAAAAAATTCGAAGGATCCAGCGAAAACGAACAACAACCTCGCATCCGACAGGAAGACCTAATGTGTGGTTGGAGGAAGTCAAAACAGACAGTGATGTAATGCTGATGATGCATGGGTCAGATGAAATTGTGTTAACAGTTGTAATTTCCTAGATTGATTATCGTTAATCATTGTTGTACGCGAAAACCCTAATGTAATTTCCTATATTGAATTTCTTAAATAGTGTGAACAGTTTTATTAACGGAAAACCCATAATGTTTACAACACAAATATTGAAAAGATTTATTGTATTACAAAATTTATGTGGTCGAGCCAGACGCCCGATTCGGACAGTTTTTGCGATTGTGTCCGACCTGACGGCATAAACCACACTTTCTTTCCAACCTGTCAAGATCGTCCATTTCTGTTGTTATGCGCCTGCTTTTGGGACGACCCTTCTTGTTCCTTCGCATTTGGTCATTGTGCCAAACTATATCACCGTTGTATTCAGGCCAATAGTCCGGTTTTGCCACCAAAGGAAAGTTGTTGTTGTAAACAGTGAGCAACGTTTCAGATTTATAAACGTTTGAGAGCAGTTGAAGCGCGTCTTGATGGGTATGCGCACAAGCGGCAATGACATGAGAGCAAGGCATACGAAAAGCTTGAAACCTGCCACAATCGCACCATTGAGAAGGTAAAATGACCCTGTATTCTTGTCTTGCCAGGCCTTCATTGTGGTCAATTGTCTCTTTCACAATGAAGTTGTGGCTATGGCGGTCAAACCGTGTAACCATGTGAGTGTTGGCTTTAGCACTTTCAGCCTTAATGTATTTCATACAGCTTTCACTCCATAGTTGTCCTGATTGCAAGACCGCATACCACATTTCACCTCTTTTGGCAAATAACGCAGCCATCCTAAAATACGTGGATTTCACCAAGGCAGTGATGGGGAGGTTTCGTATGCCCTTGAATACCCCATTCATTGATTCAATAAGATTTGTTGTCATATGCCCCCATCTTTGGCCATTGTCGTATGACCTAGTCCACTTTTCGACCGGTATATTGTCGATCCACGTACCGGCTTCTGGGTTAGACAAACGGATCTCGTTGCGGTAATATTTGAATATGGGCTGTGTCAGTGCGTATCCCGCATTCATCACCGCTTTCCTCAATGTTTTGTCCTTGACCTCCCTCGAGAAATTCTGGACGATATGCCTGATGCAATAGACATGCGTAGAAGGAGGGTCATGCCAACCATTTGCCGGATTATTATAGGCACTTTCAATGGAGGCATGTCTGTCCGAGATCAAACAGAGATCTGGTTGAGGAGCCACGTGTGTACGAAGATTTTTCAGGAAAAAGCTCCAAGCACCACCGGTCTCTCCCTCGACAAGGGCAAACGCAACGGGGAAAATGTTATTGTTGCCATCTTGTGCAACTGCCATCAAAAGCGTGCCTTTGTACTTCCCATACAACCAAGTCCCGTCTATTTGTAGAATTGGTTTGCATGATGCAAACCCTGTGATGCATGGTTGAAAAGCCCAAAAGACGCGACTGAATATTCCGTTGCCATGTAGTAGACTACCATCTTGAGCGTACGCTGGCAATGTTTCCAGAACATAAACACTACCTGGAGAATATGTCTTTAGTGCATTTAGGTAGCGGGGAAGTTCTCGGTATGACTCCTCCCAGTTTCCGTACACCCTTTCAATCGCCTTAGTCTTTGCTAACCACGCCTTACGGTAAGACGGAGTGTAGTTAAAAACCGTGGTGATGTGGGAGATGATTGTTTTCACCTTCAAAGAAGGGTCGTTGCTGACCAGGGGTAGGATTTCTTGACAGATTAGATCATGGTTGAGTTTTCGGTGGTCTTGTGATTGAGTGGAACTTACACAAGTATGGGTAGTCATGGAACCTATGACCCAGCAGTCACCCCTTAGTCTGTATGAAGCGGTCAGCTTGAACATGCAGTCAGGGTGGACACACTTGATCTTGTACCTTTCCGGGTTTACACGATCCACCTTATAATCAACCGAGTTGAGCATGTGAAATTTTTTGATGGCCCTTATGCATTCCTCTCTATTACGAAACTTGTCCTTCTCTTTTAAATTTTCATCTGATTGCATATACGGTTGGAAAAACAAGTCCGTAGAAGGTTCATCTCCGCCCATGTTGAAGTTTGTCATGTGCGTAGGTGGTGTGTAGATTTTGTCGGTAGGAATACTTGGGATGCCATCATCGTCAGAATCGTCGTTCACCATTTCATCGAACTCTAACTCGTTATCTTCTTCTTCATCATCAACTGCATCCACCTCATCTTGCTCATTCTCCAAAGGATCAACCTCCTGTGTCACCGGAGGCTCTACCTCCTGTGTCACCGGAGGCTCTTGAAACAGAACGTACAACTCAATAGAGTCGTTTCCAGAATAGACATGGCTGGAAATCATGTTCTGGAAATCCTCGTCATCTTGAATTGCAACCTTATAAAATATGACTTGGTTGTTTCCAAAAAAGACTGGACTCTGATAAAATATCTGGGATACCGGGCCTCGTTCAAGTTTGGCCTCCAATCTTTTCTTAAAGTAGGAGAAATTTGCTTTCCCGTTTAAGAGAAATCGGACATTGTCGGTGTTTCTAAACAAAAACCCAACTGTGGGACACATGTATGTCTCACCGTTGAAATGTGCTTTGACAACAAATTGTGGTGAAGAGGCCATTGTGTAGAATTGTTTTAGGTCTGAAGGTGGGAATGTTTTGGGTTTATTGATTATATGAAGGTATGAATGCTGGAATGTTTGAAGGTTAGATGACTGATTCGAAGGTTGGAAAATTTTACAGTTTATGTGAATGAATGTTATGTTCAACCTAAGGCAAAACATTTCAATTAAGTAAGTGATGCAACCCCCCAAGGCTGCCAATAATATTACATGCATGGGCTTATGCTGCCACCTAGCCTGGCCCTATTCTACACACATAAAAATTTTGTGTAAGCCTGCCACCCATCAACTCCAATGGCCTTGCATGCAACAGAGAAAGGAATCCCAAAGGCTGTCACGTAGCCTGAGCCAATGCTGTAAAACGTGACACCTCTTATTCGCCAAATGGGGTGGCGACACCATTCAATTTTGTACTATTTCACCAAGTGAGATGGCGCCTCCCTTACTGTCCAATCATGATACATGCATGGGCTTATGCTGCCACCTAGCCTGGCCCTATTCTACACACATAAAAATTTTGTGTAAGCCTGCCACCCATCAACTCCAATGGCCTTGCATGCAACAGAGAAAGGAATCCCAAAGGCTGTCACGTAGCCTGAGCCGATGCTGTAAAACGTGACACCTCTTATTCGCCAAATGGGGTGGCGACACCATTCAATTTTGTACTATTTCGCCAAGTGAGATGGCGCCTCCCTTAATGTCCAATCGTGATACATGCATGGGCTTATGCTGCCACCTAGCCTGGCCCTATTCTACACACATAAAAATTTTGTGTAAGCCTGCCACCCATCAACTCCAATGGCCTTGCATGCAACAGAGAAAGGAATCCCAAAGGCTGTCACGTAGCCTGAGCCAATGCTGTAAAACGTGACACCTCTTATTCGCCAAATGGGGTGGCGACACCATTCAATTTTGTACTATTTCGCCAAGTGAGATGGCGCCTCCCTTACTGTCCAATCGTGATACATGCATGGGCTTATGCTGCCACCTAGCCTGGCCCTATTCTACACACATAAAAATTTTGTGTAAGCCTGCCACCCATCAACTCCAATGGCCTTGCATGCAACAGAGAAAGGAATCCCAAAGGCTGTCACGTAGCCTGAGCCAATGCTGTAAAACGTGACACCTCTTATTCGCCAAATGGGGTGGCGACACCATTCATTTTTGTACTATTTCGCCAAGTGAGATGGCGCCTCCCTTACTGTCCAATCGTGATACATGCATGGGCTTATGCTGCCACCTAGCCTGCAAGAGTGACACCTTACATTATTTGTAAATGCATGCATGCATATGTGTAACTCCCTAAGCATGCAAATGTGACACCTCGCAGGCATGCAACCACTACATCAAAATTATTTGCCTATAAATACATACCTTATGAAACATCTCTCACACCCACACAACTCTCACTCTCTGCTACGAAATATTTCTTAAGTCTATCATACTCTTTATTTCTTCCTAAGTCTTTCATTCTCTCAAGCGTTCTGAAGAATGGCCCTTCTAACAATGGGAGATACTCACAGAGGCACAAGGGAAAACATTGCTGCATTTGTAAGTCTCTTCTTTGGTTATACATTTTTCATACTTTAAAAAACGTGTTGTTCATCTTAATTAATCTTACTCTTGTTTAATTATGATCTAAGGATACACAAAGATTCAGAATCCGTTCGCACAAATACCTGGCTCCCGACCCTTTTATCGTCCCTTATCTGGAATATGCAGGTTTTGGAGACGTGATAAAGATCTCCAACTGCACCATTGACTCCAAATTCATCCTTGCAATGTTGGAGAGGTGGAGACCGGAGACCCATACATTTCACCTACCAATAGGTGAATGTACCATCACTCTCGAAGATGTGTACATGCTACTGGGCCTCCCTATTGACGGTAAAGCGGTGAACGGGTCGGTTCAACAACCCAACTCACAGTGTGAAGAACTGTTGGGTAGGGACATGGTAGAAGGTGGTGGAGCAAGAGGGCAGGGAATACTACTCACTGACTTGAAACGGCATTATGCAAGTATGGAATTAAATGAAAATTCCTCAGAGAATGACCGAGTAGTAAAAGCCCGAACGTATATTATGATACTTTTTGGTACTTTTTTATTTCCCGAAAGTACGGGAAATAGTGTAAATTTCATGTACTTACATTTACTAACAAATTTTGATAAAACTAGAAAATTTAGTTGGGGTTCTGCAGTATTAGCCCACCTGTACAGTTCCTTGTGCAAAAATGCAGTCAAGGAAAAATATACATTTTATGGGTGCGCATTTTTACTACAAGCCTGGGGTTGGTGGAGGATCGAGTCCTTAAACCCCATCAACAACAACACTTTTGGTTTCCCTTACGCAACAAAGTAAGTCATTAAGTTATAGCATTTATAACTATTCTTCTCTTTCCAAAATATATGCTAAAAATAACATGTTTCTCATTTCCTATAGGTACTGCGTGAGGGGTATGGATTACGGCAAGAATCCCAGATTCAATGTCGCACTCTACCGGAATCTGTTGGATCACTTAGGCCCAGATGACGTAAGTCGTAGCTTTTAACTTTTGTTCATTTTAATTATTTATACATTACTTTTGCGCTTACCTGATTTAAATTTTATCGCAGTTCGTCTAGAGACCATATTTGGGTTTGGACCATTCTCCAAATCCAGAGGATGCAGCAACTTGGACTGCAAAGACTGCACTCATTCGGTTCAACATTGTGGAGATGCACCACAGCGACCGTGTGAAGATGCAGTTCGGAATGATCCAAGAGATACCAAGTGATCCAACAGATTTGCCCCCCTGGCATCTAAAAAGGGTCGACGCCCAGTGGAATATAACCAACTGGAAAGACTTTGCTCCAGAATGGTGTAAAATGTGGAAAAGGCGTCACCGCTACATCTTGCAATCCCCTATTTTCCTTACTCAAGGTAACATGCGACACACCGATCAATATATGTCGTGGTACAGGTCGGTTAGTAACCCAGATATGCACGTGTCTCATCCGAGGTACTTGGTTGACCCACGCACACAATGGGCACAACCCTCGATTCCCCACCAACAAACCCAAAATCCATCAACCTCAAACCAACCCCCAAGAAGAAACAGACCAACAAACACACAACCACATTCCCCACCACAACACAACTACAACCAAATGCCGTACTACCAACCACAATCACCGCCAAACTACCAATACCCAGATATGCCTCAAACCCAACCACAATACCAACCCCAATACCAGCAAACCCACATACCCCATACACAATTTCAGTCTTCCACATATCCCAATATGGGGCCCTCAACATCCAGCCTTAGCCCTGATATGGGAATGTCAGAAGATTATGACCAACCCGACCAAACCTACCATCAACCACCATATCACCAAACAACCCAACATCCACAGTACCAAACACCCCAAGATCCATTTCCTTTCTACCCCCCATACTCAGACGACCAATGCTACCGACCAACCATGGAACCCCACCCACCGCCAACACGACCAAACTTCGAGGGTATGGGTAACCGACTGTACCAGAGCGGATCTTCGAGATATGGAGATCTTACTGATTTTATGGATTCGGATCGCATTGACTTCGCTGGGCCATCGACCTTGCCGCAACAGGAAATGAGACGGCACCCAGCAAGAGAAAGGCGAGGACGGGGATGCGGAACTGGGGGTCATTACCGGGTTCCTGGGGATCATTGATGTATCTTTTTTTTTTCCAGTATTTTTTGTATCTATTTTTTTACTGTTATTTAAATGTAAAACAGTTGAATGTAATTATTTTTTTTCAAATAAAAAATCAATTTTGTTTATTACTGTCTAATACGCAACGCGCAGGAAAGAAAAAAAATTTTTTTTTTGACCTAATTTTGTACATAGGCGCCATCTCACTTGGCTTAGGGCTTGCCATTTGCCCTTAGGCGCCAAGTGAGATGGCGCCTCCCTTATAAAAAGAGGAGGATGCGCCAAATGAGATGGCTCCTCCTTTGTGGAGCCATCTCAAACATGGTTATTTGCGTAATTTTTTCCGAAACCCGGTTATTCGCGAAATATTTTTTTAATACTTGGTTATTAATAAAAAAAATTCCTGTTAGTATAGTTCTTGTATTTTGTACATATTTGTATTAAGTATTGTATCTCTGCCACATCAACTTAGTACTAAGCAAGAATACCACCCAATAGTTATCGAGTTTATCCTCTTTGTATATAAACCACACTTGTAATCAACTCTATAATTGAATAAAGAATTCAGTATTACTTTCTGTTATTGCAGTTCTTTCCCGTTATACTTCTTCTTCTCCAAGAGTTTACATGGTGAGTGCTTCACCATTGACAGTTGAGATTAAATTGTGATCTACACTAAATCATGTGTCAATAAGATGAAAGAAAAATTATTAATCAAATTTTAAAAATATCTTTTAATCATAATCATTAAATATAAATTCAATGGTTGTTATTACATTCTCATATAACTTACCCATTCTCATATGATATGTGAATGAGTAAGTTATATGAGAATGTGATAATAACAACCATTGGATTTATATTTAATGGTTGTGATTAAAAGATATTTTTAAAATTTGATTAATGATTTTTCTTTTCTCTTAAGGACACATGATTTAATGTAGATCACAATTTAATCTTAATATTTCCTTTTTAAATCTGATGGTTATTAATTCTTCTCACATTCTCATTATAGGTAACAATAGAAGTACTAGTTTTTGGTTTAAGCCTTGGTGTGGTCCTCCTCTTATATCTCATATTCATAATCACTTCCTTGTCAACCTTAGTGCTAAGGTCTCTGACTTTCTCTTTCTCTTGGATGGCTCTTTGTCATTCCATGATGACATTTTGGCTTAGGTCCTTAATATTATGCTCCTAGCTAACCAAGTTATTTTTCCCGACATTCCTATGAAAGACTCTAGAACTTGGATTATCTCTCCTTTCGGTATACTCACCATGAAAGATGCCTACCAATTTAAAGACAATGTTTCTCAATGCATTCTTTAGGCCAAGTATTTATGGAATATTGACATTCCTCCCTTGAAGGCCTTTGTGGTCTGGAGGTTGTTCCATTATAAAATGCCCATAGACGATTATCTCATCCTTAGGGGTTGCTATATTACTTATGTTTGTAGCTTGTGCTAGAAATGTCAGAATCCTTCGAGCACCTTTACTTTTTTTTCCCGTTTACTGCTAAGTTATGGAACTGGTTTTTTCGCCTCTTTCAATGTGGTTGACATTCTAAACTCTTGCAATAAAGGCTGGAACAACCAATGCAAAGTGGTCATTTAAGCTTCTATTGTTGCTATTTTCAATAGCATTTGGCTAAACCAAAATCAGGCCAGGTACTCTAACAAGATGCTTTCATTGGAAGAAAGCTTTAAAACTCATTCAGGCCGAATTTTTATTGATTGGGAACCTTATCAAGAAAGCTTCTTCTTCCATATATGATTTTATTATAAAATAATCAGACTTCTATATTTCTCTTGTTATATAAAATACACTATTGGTCCTTATATAGACCTAATGACTTTTACAATTCTAAAAAGATAACTGCTACTAATAAAACTATCATAACTTCCTAACTTTTGTCCTTTCAAATTACATTGGTTCTTAATCTTCCTACTACCATATTTAATATGAAAACTTATTACTAATGACATTAAAGTTTATTTCAACAAAACTCCTCTGTAAACTTAAATGTTTCTTCCATCCAGCATTCTTATCATCTTCTTGCCTCTGCCGAAGATCTCTTTTGATAGTGGTTTTGTGAAAATATCAGCTGCTTGGTTTTTGCTTGCTACATCCCTTAATTCGACACTTCCCTCCTTCACATGTTCACGAATGAAGTGAAATCGAACATCAATGTGTTTGCTTCGTTCATGATTCACTGGATTCTTTGCCAATTCGATAGCTGATTTATTGTCCACTTGTATTATTGTTGGACCTTCCTGTTTTAGCCCCATCTTGCTTATCAACCTTCTGAGCCATACGGCATGACAAACGCACCAGGATGCTGCTACATATTCAGCTTCACACGTCGAAAGTGTCACTATAGGTTGCTTCTTCGATAGCCAAGTAAATGTTGTGTTTCCCATGAAAAACACATATCCAGAGGTGCTCTGTTGATCGTCTATGTCTCCGCACCAGTCACTTTCAGAATAACCAACTAACTTGTATTCTTCTGTTTTTGAATAAAGCATTCCTAGTGATACTATTCCTTGGATGTATCTTAGAATTCGTTTCAGCGCCTACTAATGTGTGTGTACTGGCTCCTCCATAAATCGACTTAGCACGCCAACACTTAGTGAAATGTCTGGCCTTGTGCATGTGAGATATCGAAGGCTACCTACCAAGCTTCGATATTTGCTTCCTTCAACCCGTTCTCCTCCATCAAACTTTGACAGTTTTGTACCTGGTTCCATTGGCGTCGAAGTTGGATTGCAATTCTTCATTTTATATTTTTCTAGGATTTCTTTTGCATATTTTTCTTGTGAGATAAAGATTCCAGCTTCTTCTTGTCGAACCTCCAGACCAAGAAATAATCTCATCAGACCTAAGTCTGTCATTTCGAATTCGCTTGTCATGGTGCTCTTGAAATCTTTGATCATCTGAACATCACTGCCTAGAAAGATAAGGTCATCAACATAGAGAGTAACAAGTAATAAATTACTTCCATTTTTGTTCACATAGAGGGCGGGTTCATAAGGACATTGCTCGAACCCATTCTTTTTGAAATATGTGTCAATACGTGTGTTCCATGCCCTAGGTGCTTGCTTCAGCCCATACAGCGATTTCTTCAGTTTCAACACCTTCTTCTCTTCTCCAATTCTCATATATCCAAGTGGTTGTTCAATATAGATTTCTTCTTCGATCACACCATTCAAGAATGCTGTCTTGACATCCATTTGAAATATTGGCCACTTGAATTGAGGAGCTTGAGAAATGAGTAATCGAATTGTCTCCATTCTTGCAACAGGCGCAAACACTTCGTCATAGTCAATTCCTGCTTTCTGTTTGTATCCCTTCGCAACCAGTTGTGCTTTGAATCTTTTGATTTCTCCTTGAGCATTCATCTTTTTCTTGAATACCCACTTTACACCAATGGTTTGACTACCTTTTGTCAATTCGACTAGCTCCCAAGTATTGTTGTGTTCGATTGCTCTAATCTTTTCGTCTATGGCACTTTTCCACTTCTTGTCTCGTAACGCTTCTTCGACACTGATGTTTTTAACATCTGCCAGAAGACACACAAGATGCACCTCACTTGTTGAATCATATAAATCTTGCAAACTTCTCATTTTGGGTTGTAGAGGTTCATCTTCATCTTCAGTTTCTTCATGTTCTGTTGGAATACCTGTTGGTACAACTACAATTGTTTCTTCGACTGCGTCAATAACCTCTGTCGAATTGTTCCAGTCCCACTTGCTTGCTTCGTTCATTCGAACGTCTCTACACACGATCACTTTCTTGCTTATAGGATCAAAGAGCTTGTACCCTTTCTTCTTCTCATCATATCCAATGAATATGTACTTCTGACTTTTGTCTTCAAGCTTTGTTCTTCGTTGATCTGGTACATGTGCATAAGCTATACTACCAAATACCTTGAGATGAGAAATTGTTGGCTTCTGTCCACTCCATGCTTCTTGTGGTGTTTTGTCTTCTAACTTCGAATGTGGACATCTATTCTGAATATAAACAGCACATTGTACTGCTTCTGCCCAGAATTCTTTCGACATGTTCTTGCTTTTGAGCATTGATCGAATCATGTCAAGAATAGTTCAATTCTTCCTTTCAGCCACACCCTTTTGTTGAGGTGAATATGGTGCAGTTAGGAATCTCCTTATGCCTTGTTCTTCACAGTACTTCAGAAAGGCCATTGAAGTATACTCACCTCCTCTATCAGATCGAATTGCTTTGATGTGTCTGTCTGTTGCCTTCTCCTCCATTACTTTGAACTTTTTGAACACTTCTAATGCTTCAGATTTTTCTTTCAGGAAGTAAACCCAAGTATTTCTTGAGAAGTCATCAATAAAAGAAATGAAGTACCTTTTTCCACTGAAGGATTCTAGAGTGATTGGCCCACATATGTCAGTATGTATCAATTCAAGAATATGTTTAGCTTGATACTCTACCTTACTTTGAAATGAGGTTCTTGTTTGTTTGCTGAGCACACATTCTTCACAGAATTTTCCTTCGAAATCCATGTCTGGTAGTCCATGCACCATGTTCCTTTTCGCCAACCTTCTCAAACCAGCATGATGTAGATGACCAAAGCGCATATGCCATAGTGACTCTTTGTCTTGCACTTAGATTTGTAGACATTTCTCTCGAATGTTCCTCAGGTTCAGTTTGTACATTCGATTTCTTTCCATTTCGACACTGGCAATCAGATGTCCTACTTTGTCCTTCAAATGCAGTGTTCATTCTTTCATAAGTATCGAAGCACCTTTTTCTGTAAGTTGTCCCAGACTCAATATGTTGGTCTTGAGATCTGGTACATAGTAAACGTCTTCGATTGATCCAATCAAGCCATCCTTCTGCATGTAACCGATTGTGCCCTTTCCTTCGACCTTCACTTTCGATGCATCTCCAAAAGACACATTACCATCTTCAATTCTCTTCATATCTTTAAATAGGTGTTTGTAACCACACATGTGATTACTTGCTCCTGAGTCAAGATACCAAACATTGTCATTATTGGTGTTGATTTCGTTTTGAGCCATTAGGAGAAAGCCTTCATTCGATTCAGCTTCTAAGGCTAGGTTGGTTGTTTCTTCAATCTTCTTTTCGATTCGACAATATTTTGCAAGATGTCCCACTTTGTCACAGTTGTAATATTTGTAGGAGTTGCAATCCTTCGCGTAATGACCATACTTCCCACACTTGTAGCATTCGAAGTTGGAATGATTCGAACGACCACCTCTTTGACCACGTCCTCTGCCACGCTAATTTTGTTGGCTCGATTGTCCTCTTTCGAAGTTGCTACCTCTACCACTTCGACCACTGTCACGACCTCCACGTCCACGTCCTCTTCCTTGAAAGTTGTTAGAAAAGAGTACCTTTTCGTCTTTGTTCGATTCCTTGGTTTGATTTGCTTCTTAGACTGCTTCTTCTTTCTTTTTCATATTTCGTTGTTCATGTGCTTCGAGAGAACCAGCGAGCTCTTCGACTGAGAGCGTCCACTAGTGCAGAAATGACTTTTTACATCGGGTAAAATTGACTTTTTACATCGGTTTTGGATCCGATGTAAAGTCAGGTGATATAGTAAATCAGGGACTTTTTACATCGGTTCTGGGACCGATGTAAAAAGTCCCTTTTTTACATCGGTTATAATATTAGAACTGATGTAATAACCTGTTATTATGCACATTTTTTAAAAAATTGATCCAGTTTTTTACATCGGTTGGAAGTAATACCCGATGTAAAAAGTACCCTTTTTACATCGGTTATAATATATGAACCGATGTAAAAAACAATTATTATGCACATTTTTTTAAAAAATTGATCCAGTTTTTTACATCGGTTGGAATTAATACCCGATGTAAAAAGTCCCCAGTGACGCGACTTTTTACATCGGGTATTACTTCCAACCGATGTAAAAAGTCCCTTATTGAAAGTTTTTACATCAGTTTTACTAATAACCGATGTAAAATGTATGAAATTTTTTTGGAATAGATTATTTATTTTCTGGGTTTTTCCCTATACAAATATAATTTGTACCCATTTTTTCATATTTTTCCAATATCAAACAGACTATATTTATGTCGCTATATAGATTTCATAGCTTTCCAACATCACATTTAGGACGATGTTTTCATATTTTTCACAACAAACTTACAAATTGAACAAACTTACAATTACAAACTTGTATTGCAAACTTGTATTGTATTACAACATACAAACTTACAATTACAAATTCTTAACAAAATATAAAACAATATTCAACTATTTATAAGTCTTTTTCAAAACTTACAATTACATAATATTCACAAAATATACATATACTAAAATATTCAACTATTTCTAAGTTTCCAAACTTGAATTACCAATATAAAATCTTCGGTAGACAACACCAAAATCATATTGCCTGACAATAAATAATAACAATTAACATCAGCAAAAAAATCAAGAAACTCAACACATGAGCAAAAATCACATGTATTGTGCAAAAACCACAACTTATACAATTCTATAAAACTCACCAGCTAAACTTAAGTTCCATGTAAGTCAAAGAAACATTTTGCCCAACGAAGTCGCAAATCATACAAATCATCTGGTGTTAATTCTGTTGGGTCATCAAATACCTATAATACATAAATATAACAATATAGAGTTATTTTTTAAAAATTCATATTAAGTCGAAAAACAAAAAGTAAAGAACAAAGTAAAGTTATTTTTAGTACCTGCATCCAATTCTCGGTTATATTAGCAGAGACAATATCCAACATATTTTTCATCACATAGTATCCACAATCATTAGAGTTATGTTGTTGCCTTGTCTACAATTGAATGACATAATTAGTGAATATTTATCGTATATATTTAACTATAGAATTATAATTTACATCACACTTACATTGGGATGAAGCCATGTAGCCTTTTTTCTATTTCCATTTGCCATTTGATGAATCCCAAAAGAACTGATACAGAAAGATATAAACATCACATAACTAAATATACTCGCCAATGAAAAATCCCATAACTATTAGTTGTCAATGAAAGTCATATGAAAGATAAACTTACTTTGTAATAATTTTCTTCGTGTTCTGGTCAATTTCCCGATGAAGTGAACAAAATACGACAACTTCCTACAAAAAAGGCAGCCTCAAAAGCAAACCTCCCAATGCTGGAAGCACCTCCTCAAACCACTTCCTACATTCCTCTCTAGACATTAGCTGAAACAAACAATACAAGTGTTTGCTTTTATTCATCAGCTATAAACAGCAAAACCCATCCATGTCCCCAAAATTCAAGGGAAATCCGATTAAAAATTAAAAATTTGAGGTTTTAAAAAGGTGAAGTTACCTGAGTGGTATTTTACCTCGTCGAAGAAAAGGGCATATCCATGTGCAGCGGAAGGAGCTAAAGGCTCGTGAGAGAGAGAAAGAGAGTTCCTGAGTTCAGTCATGAAGATGAATAAGAGCCGGCCCGAGTCAACTCGGCCACATTCAAGCTCTCTGAGAGACTCCACCACTTGGGACGGCCAAAATAGAGAGGAAGAACGCATCACCACTGGTAAATATGGTAGAATTGATCTCCAATCCTCTCTCTTCTCCATTCTTTTATTCTCTTTAAGGAGTTGGAATAAACTGCTTACAACTTACCAATATCAATATGTGAAGCTAAGAGAATATTTCAAAAATGAAATTATTACTTTTATTAATGTTAAATCGAAAATTTAAATGACACTAATTATTACTAACTCATAAAACACAGATCTGAAATCCCATACAGATAGCAAACACATGAGCAATTATCAGTCATAACCATATAACAAATTTAGCAATGACAACTAAAAATTTTAGTATCAGATTCTTAGCCCAAGATCTGTCCTTACATTGCCTGATAGCTACGATAGGGCTATAGCAGATTCTGAGCCAAATTTGAACACCAAATAAAAGCATTATAATAATTTAACATAAATTCTTTAATTTATAATTAATATAATTTTACATATTAACTTTCGTTTGACACAAATGGTATCTCATTCCTGCACAGTAAGCATAACAATATTTATATAGAAAACCCTCAATGCATTCATATTTTTTAATCAGTCCAAGTAATGGCATTTGGCTATATAGACACAGTATATAAAAACCGTAAAAAGTTCAATATACTCGGCATGCAAGTTGTAACACGACCATTTTTTCACCAAGATAATTTTCTATTTTCAAGATTAATGCAGGAGACCGTATGCTCTGAATTTTATTGTACATTTGGGTGCATGGTGTCATGTATAATTTCGAAACAATTTAAAAAATCTAACACAGAGTATCCAAATCAAACTCAATAACCTGCGAAATTTTATTTTTAAACTACTAGATCAAACAAAATTCAATCCACTACCAGTAGTCAGAACAAGAACACTTGCCACCATTAAAATGATGAAACCGATATGAATCCCTTACTGTGATTTTCCTACCAACAATTTTACTAACTAGCTTGAAAACAGAGTGGCAATCACCACAAACACGAAGGTTCTTGTAAATTCTAATAGTCGATCCTTCGGGACAATTGATCAACCCAAATGCAAGGGCGATTCTCTCACTATGGTTCCAAAGATTATGCTCCTTTTGTTCTTCATCTGTATCTTGCAATGCATAGCTTGTGTCTGGCACATAGCCTTCCTCCCTGGTCATCTTTCTGAGCTCTTCCAACTTTGCATGGATTTGTGCAGTTTGTGTATGAAACTGGTCTCCCATCCCAAAAGTTGTAACCTTGTTTTTCAACTTGATCCAACTGCAGGCTGGCTTCTTCTTTAAGCTGTGTGATTCCATTTGCTTTCTCACAATCTCTACATCTCCCCATCTTTGGGTAGATGCACAGACATTTGAATATAGAACATAGGCCGAATCATCAGATGAGTCCAGCTCCAAAAGATGATCAGCAGCTTTCCTCCCCAGCTCCAAATTTCCGTGTATTTTGCAAGCAGCCAACAAGCTACGCCAAACGAGGTCATTTGGTGGGACTGGCATCTCATCAATGAAAGCTTCGGCCTCAGCAAGCCTTCCTGATCTCCCAAGAAGATCGATTATGCATACACAATGCTCTATTCCAGTAGGGACACCAAATTCAGTAGTCATTAAAGAGAAGTACGCAAGACCCTCATCCACCAAACCCCCATGGCTGCAGGCAGACAGAAGTGAAACAAACGTTACGTGATCAGGTCTCAGACCGATATCAAGCATCTCTTGAAAGGCCTTTGTAGCCTGGCGGAAAAAACCATGTCTGGCCAATGCTGATATTAAAATGTTCCAAGACCTCTGTGACCTACTTTTTGGTAGGGGAAGGATTTTAAATACATCATCGATTTCTCCACATTTTCCATACATATCCATTGTAGCATTTAAAACATATTCATTTGACTCGAACCCAAGTTTAATAATCCAGCTGTGAAGCTGCTGACCCTCATCCAGTACTGTCAAGTTACCAATAGTAGCAAGAGCTACAGAGAAGCTAAACTGATCTAAATCAACTCCGTCATTTCTCATCCTTGCAATAAATTTTAGAGCTTCCTCACCAGGCCCATAATGAGCATTTGCAGAAAGAATGGCATTCCAAGTACTAGAATTTTTATTAGCTAATACATCAAAAATAAAGTTACTTGCATTAAGATTACCACACTGGGCATACATTGTAATTAGGGAGCTTTGGACGTACGTATTTAATTCAAATCCTGCCACAACTATATGTGCATGGATTGGCATTCCGTGTTTCAAAAGATAATCAGGAGACAAACAAGCGCCGAGAAGATTGACAATAGTAATGTAGTTCGAAAGCAAACCTTCTCTTCTCAATAAGTTGAATGATTCGAGTGCCGCATTTGGATCTGTGTTATCAGCATGGCCACCTATCAGTGCATTCCATGTTACCACATCTCTCTCCGGCATAACTTTGCACACTTTTTGTGCTTCAGCCATCAATCCAAACTTCCCATACATGGTGACCAATGTATTGCCTATGATTAAGTTGTGATGCCATTCTAAATTCCAATTATAATATACTTAATTATATGCATCCACATTCCAAAAAGTAAATGAATCAAGTTTGTTACCTTATGAGATGATGTCTTGGCAAAACTTTTTGTCCAGTAGCGAGCAGTATTGCAAATGTCTGATATTCTTTGAGGTACTGCTTTAAAAGTCAAAGAAAGTAACAATTAAATAGTTGAATTCATTCTTTCAAAATTATATATCCTTGAAAGTCAAATGCAAAATATATGATAATATCCCCTAAAAGAAACTGCAATATAACAGAAAACACATTATCAAGGATCAACTTTTTTAAAGCATTTCTCACAATGTTCTCCTAGTTATTGATATAATTAATCATTTATTTCTAACTAATTTATGTCATAATAGAAGACATACAAGTTCAAATCCAAACTCAGGAGAAGAAGATTTTAAAAACAATTCGTAAATGCGAAAACGGCGGCGACAAAACTGTATTGAAAGGTGTCGATATTGATACTATTATTCACTATTTTTAAGATAAAAAATAAATTGTGATTAATTCATACCGCGACGACGCAATCACAGTTATAACATTTGTACCGACCGAAATTGCAAAGATCTTTACGCGACTCGGTCGTTATTTAAAACATTGGCCACTCATCCTCTGCAGCAACATTAAGAATCACTATTGATATGAACATTTGTAAAATTACTCTTGAAATTCAATGGATAATTTGGCCTTTCCTCTAACACAATGGGGATGTTTTCAATTAAATGAGTTTGCACCTCTTAAATCAATAACAGAGGTGTTGTAATGGATATGAATGTAAAGTAATCAAATCACAGCATGAGTGAGCATAATCATGAAGGATAAAAAGCTTGATGACCTTTTTAATCATACATAACAACAGAACATTCAAGAGAAATTCTATTCAACCAGTGAGACAGTGTACCTGATAAGAGAAGAGGGCAGGCTAGAGGAATAGCGTCAGAAGGAGTATTGAACAAAAGAAGTGGGTTTATGAGGTTTGACGAAAGTTGTATGGGTTATTCAGTTGCAAAATGAAAGAAGTGTGTTGTGAACATGAGGGTTTCTCGGATGGTTCACGGTGGTGTTGTTCGGTGGGGAGGGATGGTCGAACGGAGGAAGGTATCACCGAGTAACAAGTTCGGTTTGAAAAGAGGGAGTAATGGAGTGTGGGTACGAGTTGGGTGGTGGCCGAAAAGGAATGGCGAAGGGATGAAGAGGGAATAGAGACTAGGTTTAGAAGGTTGAGGTGGGTTGTTCGTTGAAGCAGATTGTGAGGGAGTAATAGGTTTTTTTTTTTTTTTAAAATAATTCTTAGGATTTTACATCGGTGGGATATTTCCACTGATTTAATAGTTTTTTTTTATTTTAAATAATGCTTAGGCTTTTACATCGGTGGAATATTTCACCGATATAATAGGTTTTTTTTTTTAAATAATGCTTAGGCTTTTACATCGGTGGGAACTTCCACCGATTTAATATGTTTTTTTTTTCCACGTTTTTATTAATTTTCAATATAATTTATATATTAATTCAAAGAATCATTTTTTACATCGGTTTGTCTTTAGACCGATGTAATAGCTTTCTTATATTTTTTTTAACTTTTTTGTCACCTTGTTTCTTATTTACAAAAATGCCACCGTGTTTTTTTTCTGGAAATCTTTTACATCGGTGGATGAGATTACCCGATGTAATAGGTGACGAAAAAAAATTTTTCCCTTATTTTTTATATCATTGGAAATAAATACCTGATGTAAAAAGTTTGTTAACTGTATTTTTTACATCACCTATTTTGATACCCGATGTAAAAACCTTTTCTCAAATATCTTTTTTTTAGTAGTGGTCAAAAGGTACTTCGATTCTTCTATTGCGCACACAATATTCTCAAACTTGTCTGTTAAAGATCTCAAGATCTTTTCAACAACTCGTGCATCAGTTACTGTCTCTCCATTTCTGATGAGTTGATTCACCACCTTTTGCACACGTGTGATGTAGTCATATACAATTTATGTATCCTTCATCTGTATCCTCTCCAATTCGCCACGAAGAGTTTGGAGTCGAACTTGCTTCACTCGATCTTATCCTTTGAACACTTTTTCTAACGTGTCCCACGCTTGTTTCGACGTAGTCGAACCATCAATTTTTCTGAAGCCTGATTCATCTACAGCCCTGAACAACATGTATAATGTCGTTTTGTCCTTCGATCGCGTCTCTTTCAACACCTTCATTTGAGCTGCCGTATATCCCCCAACTTCTGTTGGTTCTTCAAACCCTTCATGGGTCATATCCCACGCGTCTAGAGATCCAAGAAGAGCTTTCATTTGGATACTCCAGTTTTCATAGTTTGACTTCGTTAGCCGTGGCAACGATATTTGATTCATCATCTTTGCCATGAGCTCTGATGCCAAATTGTTATAAAATAATCAGACTTCTATATTGCTCTTGTTAAATAAAATACACTCTTGGTCCTTATATAGACCTAATGACTTTTACAATTCTAAAAAGATAACTACTACTAATAAAAATATCATAACTTCCTAACTTTTGTCCTTCCAAATTACATTGGTTCTTAATCTTCCTACTATCATATTTAATATGAAAACTTATTACTAATGACATTAAAGTTTATTTCAACAGATTTTGCTATAGTAAAAAACTTCAATATCTTAATTCATCCTTCGAAACCTCCCAGATTCGTTGAGGTTATATGGAAACCTCATGTTGATAATTGGCTCAAGTATAATACTGACGGTCCTTACGACTATCCCTTGGCTTCTTGTGGACGTATTTTTCGTGATAAATATGGTGAGTTTGTCTATGCTTTTGGTCAGTAGCTTCAGTGTAATTTGGATTTTCAGGCTGAGCTTTTAGGCATGGTTAAGGCTATCGACATAGATTGTCATTTCAGTTGGACCAAAATTTGGTTGGAGACTGATTCTACTCTTGTGTTTTGGCAATTAAAAATCATCTCACCGTTCCTTGGTTCATGCGTAAGACATGGTTGAATTATATTGGCAAGATTAGGAATATGCAGGTTCTTGTTACACATATTTATCGTGAGGGTAACATATATGCCGACTTGATATATATATATATATATATATATATATATATATATATATATATATATATATATATATATATATATATATATATATATATATATATATATATATATATATATATATATATATATATATATATATATATATATATATATATATATATATATATATATATATATATATATATATATATATATATATATATATATATATATATATATATATATATATATATTTTCCATAAGAAGTTAGCTATATTAACTATTGAAATTGTGTGTAAGACTTTAGACTTACATGTCAACGAATTCTGACACACACACACACATTATATTAAACTAAATAAAAATAAATATGACTATTTCTTTTTCCTAAAAAATATGGTACTTATATGACTGTTTGATTTAATCCTATTAATGGTTGAAATTTTCTGTAGGTCTTCTATATGTACACCTAGTATCAACGGATTCTGCACTACGTGAAAGAATGATGGAGAGAAAAACATCTCTAATTAGCACAAGATAATTGCAGCTTCGTGTTCCAATTCATCTAAATTTTCAAGATCTATCATTTTACTACATATAACATTGAGGAATAATCACAATCAGGTTATAGTCACCCTTACATTTCTTGGTTAGATTCCACATATAGCCACTGGTAGAAGTTGTTGCATCAAGACATGACAATCATGTGATTTTAAGTCAATTAGTTTGTGATCGTTCTCTGGCACAAGTCTCTTCACATTTAATGAGTACTATTGGGGAACTTTGATACCTTGTCAACAATCACAAAAACTTTTTTATCTTTTTTAGACAGAGTGTGACATGCTGGGAGAAAATAGGTTTTATTTCCTACTTCTTTTGGGGTTAATTCTTGCCGTATACCCATCACAACCATATCTTTGTGGAATTTCTTAGTATCTTTTGTATTTCCTTTAATGTTGAGAAGTGTTTCAATTAAACTATCACATACATTTTTCTCCACGTGCATCACATCAATACAATGTCTTACATCAAGACTATACAAATATGGAAGATCAAAGAATACCGTTCTCTTTTTCCAAGAATTTTTCTCCACAAACTTTTTTTGTTTCTTTCCAAAGACAACATTAATGTGTTGTTGTCTTCTAGAAACTTCCTTCCCGATTAAGGGCTTTGGAGCGATACCAAACTTCTGCCCTCCATTAAAAGCCTTATGTAACCTACGATACAAATGATTAGGTCTTAGAAATTTTTTATGCTCAAGATAAATTGTCTTTTTCCTTTTTTTAATTGGTGGTGACATGTATCAACTTCATATATAGGACACGCTTTATAATCCTTGACGTTGAACCCAGAAAAATTACCGTATACAGGAAAGTCATTGATTGTGCAAAACAACATGGCACACAACTTAAAGTTATCACCTGTATACGCATCATCAACATCAACACTTTCTTCCCACAAAAGTCTTATATCTTTAATCAACGTTATTAAATAAACATCTATGTCATTTCCTGGTTGTTTTGGACCCGAAATCATCATCAATAACGTCATATACTTTCGCTTCATGCACAACCATGAAGCTAGGTTGTAAATTAAAATCTAGGCTGCAAATTACCAAAATGGTTGATTCTGTTGGTGGAAAGTCAAAGCCTAAGGTTCCTCGCTTCAAGGGCAAGATCTGGAAACAAGGAACCAATTTTCTTCCATTGCAATAAATCAGCTACATGGCGAATTTTTCCATCACACACTCTTTCATCTGCATGCTATCTAGTATTCTTTGTGTCACTAAAAATAGCAAACAATCTATTGAACCTTCGAATTATCGATAGGTACCACGTCATCTTGGCAGGAACACCTTTACAAGTTGCACCATCATCGCCATCAACACCATTATCCTTCTTCTTGTAGCGCGACACTCCACACCTCGGGAACTCGTTCAAGTTTTCAAACTCTTTCCTATAAGATTAAATCATTATGACAATCATGTATTTTGACATAGTCCAAACTCATTGGGAACAATATCTTCTTGGCTTCATAAGTACGGTTCGACAACATGTTACCTTTGGGAATCATTTCTTTCAACAATTCAAGCAATTCAGTGAAACATTTATCGATCCACCCGCCTCTTACGTTAAGATTAAAGAGTCTTAACACATCTGACAATCTTGTAAAACTTTTACATCCCGGATACAATGAATCTTTTGTGTCTCTTTGCAAAGTAACTATCATATTATATTTCTTAAAAGCATCTACCCCTACATCACGAATGATGTCTTCAAGATTATCTGTCATAAATTCATCATCTTCAACTATATGTGACAAAGGTCTCTTTTTTATCCCTTCACCATAATCCATTTAGCGTAATTTTGAATAATTCCATCATAACCACAACGATTGTATATAACATCTCTTGGATGTTTTTGCGTATTATAGTATTTCATACAAGGACACAAAAAAATCTCATTATTTTCAAGAAGGTTTTTTTTATTTATAAATAAAACAAGAGGCTCCGATCACATGTACCTGAGATTTTTTATTGTATGTGGTGAAAGCTTCGTCATAAAAAATGTATTAATTATGCTTTTTCGAGTTATAGTTACAAACACAACTTTGACTTTGAGGTGCTTAAGGCTTTTCATATTTCTATAAATCCTCCTAAGGTGCCTCTTATTAAGGAAATTTTTTGGATCCCTCCTATCTTGGGGTAGATGAAGTGTAATGTGGACGAATCTTTTGTTTCTAACTTGTTATCATCGGGTTGAGGTGGCATCTTTCGTTCTTAATCCAAGCAGTTTGAGTTAGCTTTCGCATAATCGTTTCCTTAGAATTCTTCTATTTTTGCAGAATTTTATGGTGTAATAAGAGGGATCAAATTTGTAAAAGATAGAGGTTGGTCTAATTTGTGGGTGGAATCAGATTCCACTATGGTTGTTAACTTCTTTGCTGCTTTCAGGCTAGAGAATATCCCTTGGCAACTTAGAAATAGATGGCTAAACTGCCTTACAATTATAAAGGACATAAATTATCTTACTTATCATATTTGCATGGAAGGAGATAGTTGTGCAATTTTTTTCCTTCTAATCTAGGCCGTACATCTAATTCCTTCACTCTTTTTGATTCTCTCCCTATTAGAGTTAAAGATAATTATGTACAAAATATGTTTGATTTATCTCTTTTTAAATTTAGATACTTTTGAGTGAATTTTGATCTTATCCCCCGTTTTTTTGTGTTTCAAAATTTTTTTTTTGAAATATATTGTTAGCTTTTATATATATATATATATATATATATATATATATATATATATATATATATATATATATATATATATATATATATATATATATATATATATATATATATATATATATATATATATATAATAGTCAAAATGTAGAATAATTTTATAACTATTAGAGTAAGAATATCCAATATACATATATAAATTAAGATATGAATGTTTTTAAAAAAACTATACGAACTAATTAAATGAGGAAAGATGTTATAAATAAATTTATTAATATATAAAATTTATTTTGTTTTGTTTTGGTACTAACAGATAATGTAATTTATATTTTAATTCCTTAGTCATATATACAAAATACACCAAAACTATAAGATATAGGATGTATTAGTTAATCATGTGATAATATCATCATAATTGTCTTTGAGGGGTGTGTAAAAATAAATTATTATATAAATTTAAACTTCGGCACATTAAAAACTTAATTGTTACTAAGAGGTATAATGATATCAAATTTTATCCATTTATTATTATTAATTTAAACATTAAAATATATTCATTTAAAAATTAATTTATCAATTTTTTAACAGATTTATCTTAACTTTTAAATTAATAATAATAAAAAAATAAAATTTAGTGTCAAAGCTAATATTTGTTAATATTTGACATCAGTGTCAAATGATTATATATATATATATATATATATATATATATATATATATATATATATATATATATATATATATATATATATATATATATATATATATATATATATATATATATATATAATTAATGATTTTCTAGAGATTAATTAAAATAATTAAATAGGTTCATATACATGTATAACAAAATTAATTTATCTCCACAAAGTTAGGGATAAGAATGTTTAAAAAATAAAAAGTAAATGAACTAATTAAATTATTTGTCTCCACAAAGTTAGCGATAAGATTATATAAATGAGAAAAGACATTATAAATAAGTTTACATAATAAAAAACAAATTTATTTGGTCAAAACAGTTAATGTTATAAAATTTTTGTCTGTTCTTTTTGTTTTTCCTCAGTTTTTATTTGACTTAATATTTTGGTTTTAACTTCTAGAGTTTTTGTCTATTGTCGTCGCTGTTTGTTATTTCTGTTATATCTCTTGTTTGTCCTTTATTTTTTTTATATTTGTCATTATAAAAGCTATTGTTAAATAAATATTTGTCATTGTAAAAATATTATTACTTTTTTTGGTTGAAATTGTAAAAATAATATTGGACTTACTCTTGTTAAATGTTAAATTGCTCATTAAATAGAATTTTTCAAAAATTAAATTATAACTAATATAAGTATATTAATATTTATTTTTTAAATAACATCTTCTACAACTATTTTTATTCATTAAATTTTTTACTTTTAATAAAATTATTTTTATAAAAAATTATACTTTATTTTTCAATACAAAATTAACTGTATTTCTTAATTGAGGTGTTGGCGAAATATATAGTTTTGTAATTTTGAAATAAAAGAATAAGACTTAGAGTATGCTTAAATAAATTTTGTTCTTGGATTTGATATATGTTACCTCTACACTTTTCTAGAGATTTTTAATAATATTTTATTTTATTTTTACAAAAAGTACAAAATTCAAAGTTGATATACTCATTTTGTCTTATTTATAAAACAAAAGTTAATTATCTAAATACATTAAATATGTAATGTTTTTAGTCTAAATATTATCTAAGTACATTAATTATGCTATGTATTCTAAATAATATTTATGATTTCATTTGTGATTTGGACACATCTATATTCATAAAGTAAAATAAAATGATTCATATATTTTTCTATATATTTTCAATTACGCAGTATTACAAAAATAGTTTCTATAAAAGAAACTATTACAAATATACCATATATGAAAAATATCTTTTTCATTATTTTTTAAATGTAAAAACTGAAACCACTAAAATTTATATTGATTTTGTAATTTTTTTTAGTTTAATTTAAATCATAACCTTTAAATTAAATCTAATCGAATGATTAATTAAATAAAAATGATAATTTTTAAATTCTCAAAAATAGTTTTACAAAAATCAAATAAACTCTTCACTTACATTGAACTTGATTTAATTAATGGTATATATTTACACATCTTTAAATACCACCTCTATTCTTGCATTGTTTACTCAAGCCTACAATCTCACTCCCTTGTTGCGTCTTTATCTTAAACATGGTTGTGTCTCACTCTTTGGTTCCTTTGTTCTTTTTCATGATGCTCCTTGTACAAGCAATGTCTAGTGGCATTGACTTAACTTGGCAAGACGCTCGTGCAACCTTCTATGGTGATGCATCTGGTGCTGACACAATGCGTAAGTTATAAAATTATTCTTCCGTTCTTCTTTATTCATAAATAATCTTACATGCTTAATTATATATTTGTGATATGATATATGACTTTTATGCAGAGGGGGCTTGTGGCTATGGTGATCTCTTCAAACAAGGGTATGGACTTGCGACCACAGCACTAAGCACTGCTCTAATTAATAATGGACTTGCTTGTGGTGCATGTTTTCAGATAACATGTGTTAATGACCCTCAGTGGTGCATAATGGGTGCAAAACCAATAACAGTGACAGCAACAAATCTTTGTCCTCCAGATTATTCCAAAACCACAGACATTTGGTGTAACCCTCCACAAAAACACTTTGATTTAAGTTATAAAATGTTCACATCTATTGCTCATTATAAAGCTGGTGTCATTCCTGTTAAATATCGACGTGTTCCATGCATAAAAAAAGGAGGTGTTAGGTTTGAACTAAAAGGAAACCCTTATTTTTTGTTGGTTTTGGTTTACAATGTCGCTAATGGTGGTGATGTTACTAATGTGAGTATTCAAGGATCTAAAACTGGTTGGATTACCATGTCACACAACTGGGGACAAAATTGGGGTGTCAATATAAATTTGGTAGGGCAAAGCTTGTCATTCCGTGTTACAACAAGTAGTGGAGAAAGTTTAAGCCTTCCACATGTCGCTCCTTCAAATTGGCAATTTGGACAGACTTATAAGACCAAGCAAAATTTTTAAAGATGTTTAAATTTTCTCAAAATTGCTATTTGCGCTTTTGGCGTGTCAATCCAGCTTCTTATTTTTTGTAATTTGCTTTTCTTATTCTTTAGTCGGTCGGTCCTTGATCCATTGCTGGATAATTTTTGTAAGGGTTGGGAGCTCCCTTTATTAATCCCATTTTTCTTATAAAAAACAAAATTACTTGTCGCATATAATGTAATTTTGATTATAGCGTCTTGATCAATTCAAATTCTCTGTCTCAAAAATTATTTTAAGGATTAATCATATGAATAAAGTTGTTAAATTAGGTGGAATCGACTCGTAAACTCATTCATAAAATAGTTTGAGTTTCTTTGTAATAAAGTTTTATTAAAATTGTATGCATGACATATATATATATATATATATATATATATATATATATATATATATATATATATATATATATATATATATTCTAAGAATTAAGGATATTTTCTAAATAATATATATGTATATATTGTACGTACTTACGTATAATATATATGTAAATATATATATTATATATATATATATATATTCTAAGAATTAAGGATATTTTCTAAATAATATATATGTATATATTGTACGTACTTACGTATAATATATATGTAAATATATATATTATTAGACGGTTATAATTGCAAATTCTAAGAATTAAGAAATTTTTCTAAATTATATCAATATGTACGGAAATAAAAAATATTTTACAAATTTCATAAAAATTTACATCTTTGAGATTTCACACCCCTCATCTTATAAATAGGTGTTATCTATTACCAATTTGTACAAGATTCTTTCAAAATGGTGGATTGTTAAGTGCTTGATATGACATGTATGGTGTGCATATTACGTTCAAGTTTTTTTTTTGATAGAGTCTTTGTCAACTTTAATATATTTAATTTTATCGTGATGCAATAGGATATGAGATATGCGAATTGTTGCTTTATTGTCACAATAAAGCTTCAATGACTCTTCCCATTTTCTCTTTAAATATTTTGGAATAAGTTTTAGCAAGAGAAGCTCACTCATATCATGTGACATAGCTCAAAAGTTTGATTTATCACTAGACATTGCAACCACGCTTTTTTTTACTATTCCAAGTTACATGATTTATCCACAATTGATCTTACATAATCTGCATCTCTATAAGCTTCAATCCTAATATTTCCATCACATTTGAATATAATCATCTTCATGGGGTTTTAAGGTATTGAACAATTCTAAGTGCAACATGCAAATTTCTTTGGGTTATGTATAAATTGATTGACTAAACTTATTGTATGGGAAATAATAAGCCTGGTGATATGATTAAATAAGTTTACACTTTAGTTTTTGATACATATATTTGTCTACTTCAACATCTTATTTTTCATCCCAAAGCTTTTAGTTCAGACCGGCTTGAGTAGAAGCATGCTTGCAGGTTGATTTTCCAGTTTCTTTAAGTAGATTCATCACAAACTTCTGTTGTGATATCGAAAACCACTTCTTGGAGAGATTTGCATTAGTTACCAAAAAAATACTTCTATTGATCCCAAATCTTAATTTTATTTTCGTTTGTCAAGCATTGACTCAGACTTTCTTGTTCTTTTACACACTTTTGCATTGGATAGTTCTTAGATGTTTGCTCAAAACAAACTTTTGTATTTACACACGACATTTCAAAAATACTTAAAAGAAACGCTTTATCAACACTGTTGAGGACTGATACAAGAGTTATCATAAAGCGAATCGCCGCACTAAGGCAATTTCAAAAACACACAAAAAGCACAAGGTATTTTTCAAATGAACTAAGCATTTAAGAGTCCGTTGAAAACTACGGATGAAAAGGGTGCTAACACCTTCCATTTCCATAATCTATCCCCCTTACTCAGAAAACTCTCAAAAGGTCTTTTTCTGTTCTTTTCACCATTTCCTTTGTTGGATAAAAGAAAATTCGGTGGCGACTCTTGCTTAACACAATATTTGCGAACACAAACGTAAAATCAGTATAACAGTCTATGATACGGTGGCAGAACCGACTGTTTAATACTAGTTTTGCGTTTGTGTTCGCAAATGTTGCGGTAAGCAAGAATCGCCACCGATTTTTTTTTAATCCAAATTAAGGAAAGGGTGAAAAGAATAGAAAAATACCTTTTCGAGATTTTCTGAATAAAGGGGATAGATTATGGAAAGGAAAGGTGTTAGCACCCTTTCCATCCGTAGTTTTCTACGGGCTCTTAGAGGTTTGCTCATTTTGAAATACCTTTGTGCTTTGTGTATTTGAAAGTTTATTTTGAAAATTCCTTGGTATGGCAGACTCTAATATTTCTCGGGAATGTGGAGAAAGTATACAAAGTATCTTGAAAATGTTTTTGAAAACTAGTTTTTTGTGTAAGTGCAAAGATGTTTTGAGAAAACTTCTAAAAGCTATCTACTTTGTACTCGAAAAGGTGTTCTTTTCCTCATATCCTTTAGAAAATATTATCCTACTATTAGTGAGTAGGTAGCCTTGTCGTTGGATGTTTGAGGGGCAACCGAAGGGACGTTACGGTCACAAAGGCAACTTGGCAAGAAATTTTAGTAACTGTCCTAAAGTTTTAAGATCACTTTTAACTGAGGCAACATCGAGAGGGTCATCGAGGGACTTGTGATCTTTCAAACTAGAGGATAGTCACTAAAACTTCTCACGTTTTTAGAATTGTGACCGTTTTCTGAAGGCAACCGAAGTGGGATATCCTAGAGGTGTGCACGTGCAATTGTGTTTGATTTATGTTATTTATCTTGTACATTTAGGGTTTGCTAGCGTTTTAATTTCAGTCTTGCCATACACGCCTAGTTACAAGCAGTAATATATATTGCAGAATAAAAAATGCAGAAGGTAAAATCCTAGACTATTACATGGCTTTGGGGAGAGGATTTACACTATACAAAAATTGGGGGGAATAAAATAAAGAAAGCGGTAAAAAAAGTCATACTTAACTTATTACATACCAGTATACAGTTACATTATTAAAAAAATGCGAGAACAAGGATAATGCATGTGAAATGAATATTACGTCTAAAAGAAACCTAAAAAAATACTACGTAAAAAAAATCCTTTTTGGTTGTTTTTATTTTAGGAAAATAATTAAATTAAAATTATCCTAAAGTCTATTTGAAAAATAAAATTAAATATGTTCTTTTTGGTTTTTTTTTTATTATGAAAAGAAAATTAAATCTAAATTAAGTCCTAAATTCTAATTTGTTTTAAGTTAAGAAAATAGTTAAAATTTAATCAATTAATTAATAAATTAACTATTTAACTAAAATGTCTAAGCCTATTTTTTGTGATTTTTTGAGTATTTGGTGAGTTAAATAATAAAAGAAAAACAATAATAAAACAAAATATAAAGAAATGGGCCTGAGATGGTTAGAAATTGGGGGGTGGGAATTGAATTTTGCTGGGCCCAATGCTGTAAAGGCCCAAACCAATGATGGATCAGGTATGGAGTGGTCTTGAGGGTGCGTGGTGAGCTTGCACACTAGATACGTCCATATTGATTAGATGTACATCTGATGACCATGGTTTGATGGAGTATGATGGACGTCAAGTAATAGGAATACCAGATCTGCATGAAAATATTAAGAAATAAGAAAATGCTAGACCTGGGACTCGAACACAGGTCCTCTCTCTCACATACGCGCTTCCCTGCCATATATGCTATCCATTCATTCGTTATACCAAATAAAACAAAAATAATATAATGCAAAACTTCAGGTAATTATTTATAATAAAAAAACACGCGCATATTTGAATTGCCCAGTGAGGGGCTGCCATGCATCATCTTCTTCCTCCCTCTATCGTCTTAGACATTGAGACCTATAGTTACAATTTTGGTCTGTCATTATAGCACCTACAACTTATAAAACTCATAATACGCATCAAAAATCAAATGTGAGGCCATGGATCAACTGGCCTCGTCCTCTTGAGCATGATGGTACCACTGGTTAAGCCTAATTTTTACTGATATGAAAAAACCTAATTCTAAAGTTCAAACCCTATAAGTGGCAAATCGTGATACCTGCATCAAAATTGCAATCCAACTATGCAAAAAGCTTGCAAACACTCCAATAATCAGTAATGTATGATCAAAACGCATTTATGTTACATGAATCAAGCAAAATAAAATTGGAAGAAAGTATAAACCGTGTGAATTGGTTGATGCGTTTGGTAATGTTTCAAAGCTTAGTAATGGTTGCAAATGCTTTAGGGGACCTCCAGGAGTGTGTTTTGATCCTTTGTTTGGATTGAGGAGGGCTGGAAACTGAAATTCGAACTTGACAACTTTGATGTTTTTTTTTTTTAATTTTGCAGAGTTTTTCCAACCTGTGTGTGCGCCCATTTGGCTTGCTAATGTCTTGTATTTATAGATGAGATGGGAGGAGACAAGAAAACAAAGTTTAAACATCCTTAAACATGATGTTTCAAGGCCATGAATGGTGATTTGTAACCTTGGCCAAAATCAAGGATTCTTGTCCATTTTCAAATTTGAATGCACCTAGACAATGTTGGCCTTGTTGTACACGAAATATGGGGCCTCTCCATGCATCAAACCAAGCCTAAACAATAATGACCCATATAATTTGCAATAATTTTGATTTATTTGATTTTTAATTAAATAAAATTAATATAAAATGCAAATAAAATCAAGATTATGCAAAAATGGTTTTAGGGGTCCTCTATAATCTTAGGAAGATGTTTGAAATCCAATAAATTAAACCCTTTCCTTAAAACTTCAAATTTGCTCAATGCATTTTTCTTGAAATATCCCCAATTTTCCCAACTTGGGCGAGCCATAACTCGCTCAATTTTGACCTCATGATGATGATCTGGGACTTTTTGGAAATCCCAAGATGTCTACTTCAATCCCTCGTTTGATCAATTTTGTATTTGAAGATGTTATCTTGATGTAAAATCTCTTGGCAAAAAGTGACTTTTGTTGACTTTCTAAAAATGACCTGTAATGTATGAGCTTGTATCTTTCAAATGGTGCATTTCATGGACTTGAGGGATGAAGAGAAGATGTAGGGAATGAGATATATTCAATATGAGCTTTGGTTGGGGTAAAATGGATGAAGTGTGTGAAAGTTATGCCTGGTCAAAGTTCAGTTGACTTTTCCTATAGAAACCCTAATTTAGCAATTTTTTACTTTTGATGAATTAGGAGTATTTCTTGAGGAATCATGATCAAACTTTAATCAAATTATGGATATCACTTCAAAATGTTGATGTTGACCAAAAATCGTGAAGTTTGACTATACTTGGGCCATAGTTGATTTTGACCTAGTATAGTTGATTCTCAAGCATTTGAGCAATTGTCTAAGAAAACTTGTTGTACAAGGCATGAAACTTGACATGGTCAAACTTGAAGGCACATTAGGACCATGAAAAACATTTGATACCTTTGGAGTTCAAACATTTTGATGAAAATTGAAACCCTGATTAGAGGTTCATTGCCTTAGGAGGAGAAGTCTGGTCAATTCTTGGTCAACCTTGAGCATGCTTTGAGTAAAAATGGAAGGGAAAATTTTGGGGTACAACAGCTGCCCCTGTTAAATCTTCTTAAACCTAAGGATTTAGATTTGCTTGTTTGCCTTTCGTTATCTGTAGGTGGAAGATGATTAAACACAAGAGTGCCCAGAAATTTGCACTCGCATAAAGTAACACCGATGGTTGATGATGTCGAGAATGGGCTTACAGATGCCATTTGGAAAAGATGACTGAGAGTCGCCGGAGATGGGCTTAAGGATGTCATCTAAAGCAGATGTTAATTTCACACATAGTCCCTCTGGGGGTCCCTGTTCCTACTGTCTGAGGAAGAGTCCGCTGGGGAATGTGAGTTTCTGCTGTTCTCCTGCTTGAGGGAAACTCTGTGGGGAATAGAGTCTAAGAACTTCATTTGTCCAAGGCTCTACTGAGGAGTTATCTCTGGTATGGAGAGATGAAAGTTTGCTGCTTTTTGGTTGAAATACAGGTTTCACAGTAACATACCGGGGATAATGGAATTAACCATTATCGAGAAATGTACTAGAACAAGCCTGTATAGGGCCGTTTTAAAACGAGTCCGTGTTAGACTGCATCTGGATACTGAGAAGGAACCCGTGTAAGATTTCTTAATCTTGTCATGTAGATAGCTTTCCTGTCTGGTTTCATGTGTTAATCTATAATCAGCTTGTTCACAGATAGTTGTCCTGTCTGGTTTCAGGTATTAATCTTTGACCTGCTGTAAAAGTTGATAGAGTTTCTTTGTCTGCTAATTTAGCCCGAAAAGGTAAAATCAATTTCATACGATGTCATGATGTATGAATTGCATGATGCTCCAAAAATAAATGAGATTGTGATATATGTATTTGTATGCACATGCCATGATGTATGAACATGTAATGCTGTTGGGAAGTATCTTTGTCTGGGAAAATAAATCCCTGACTACTGTTGAAGAGTACCGGGAAGCTAAATCCCGGACTGTTGCTGGTGAGTGAAGAAAGTGATTCTTCAATTTCCGCTGGCGATAATGAATGGAGATAGTTTTGTTGGCGATTCCCTTTCTCTGTCGAGGATCTTAGACTTCTGTTTGAGCATGATTTTGCCCGGGGGAAGAGTTCTGTTGGAAGATTTCACCAATTTGGAGAAATAAACTCCGATGGGGGATGAACTCCCATAGCTAGAGAAATAAACTCTACTGGGGATAAGGCTTTATAAACTACTTAAGATTTATAAAACTCTGTTGCGGAAGGTGAACTCCGTAAACTGCTGGGGGATTTTGTTGAAATCCTGTAGGGGAATCTTGAGAAGTTTGGAGACTTCACTGGGAGATTTTGGAGCAGTAATTGAAAATTTTTGCTCTGCCGGGGATGAGGCTTTATAATCTTCTTGGGATTTTAAAAAAAATCTATTGGGGATCTTCGACTCTTGCTTGAGGATGTGACAGGAAGATGCCCCTGTTTCTGTACCTCATGGAATGAGAAGTATACTAGAATGAACTCGTGTCTGAATGTATCTAGCAACTGTTTGAGGGAGTGTCAGAATGAATCTATGTTGTGATTGTATCTGAATGGAAAGATGTACCGAATGAGTATCAGAATGGCATCCATATCTGGAGCGTATCTGAACTATTTCTAAAAGCTGAATCTGAATGAGTAGCACAATGGCATCCATATCTGGAGCGTATCTGAACTGTATCTGAAAGCTGAATCTGAATGAGTATCAGAATGGCATCCGTATCTGGAGCGTATCTGAACTGTATCTAAAAGCTAAATCTGAATGAGTATCAAAATGGCATCCATATCTGGAGCGTATCTGAACTGTATATGAAAGCTGAATCTTAATGAGTATCAGAATGGCATCCATATCTGGCGCATATCTGAACTGTATCTGAAAGATGAATCTGAATGAGTATCAGAATGGCATATGTATCAGGCGAGTATCTGAACTGTATCTGAAAGATGAATCTGAACGAGTTTCAGAATGGCATCCGTATCTGGAGCGTATCTGAACAGTATCTGAAAGCTAGATCTGAATGTTCAGAATGTTTCCGGTGGGGACTCCCGTTTTGTTATTTTTGAGAAGAAATCCGTTGGGGAATCCTGAGAAGCTTGGCGACTTCATTGGGGAATTCTTAGGTGTTGGAGTAGTAATTTGAGATCCTTGCTCTGCTGAGGGTATGAGAACACCTACCATGATTAGGCTGCATGCTAAGAATATGGCAGTGACCTTGTAGTAAAATGCCCCTGCCTCAGTACCTGTTGGAGAAAATATCAGATGGGACTTTGTAGATGGTTTAACTGTTATCCCTACTCTTAGAGCCCTTGGTGAATGCAGATCGGGGTAATAAACCTTCTACTTATGGACAAGTGATGAGATGACGTAGTCGTACGTTTTAATCCCTAAAATTTTTCTGGATCTCCCTTTCGGGTTCTCAGTCCAACGGGATTCCCTTTTTTGCCCAAGCCGCCTTTTCAAGTTTTTGACTTGCCGGGTGTACAAATTTTTTCATGTATATCCCTAATTTTTTCCCGAACCTTTGGTTCGCCGGGATGCCCTTATTTTGCCTAGGTCAATCGACCTAGCGGGTCTTTGTTTATGCGTAGTATTTTCTGACTATGTCCATGTTCACTGGGTACGGAGAATTGTCATTGTCCATAGTAGTAAGTGTTGTCACACTTGCCAAAAGGTGTTTGTTTGATCGTACATGATTCGTTGCTGGAATTCATGTCCAATGCCTCAAGTGATTCAGATGGAGATCTACACCTGGTTATTTGGCATTTTGGAGGGATTCCTTGAACCTTGATTTGACTGGCTCGGATCAGCTGGACACCATGCTATGCCTTTTGATTATGAAAGGTCTGTTACTGGAATGTCTTTCCATCTGAGGTGATTCTGTCCATTGAGAGGATTTTTGTTCATTGAATATCCGTCGTGCGAATTTCTCTTCTGTTTAACAAATAGTCATATGCAAACAATGATATTTTAAAAATGCAAAGCTTATATCTGTCTTGAAGTTTGAAAATTTATTTTTAGTACAACAATTTTTTTTTGTAAAAGTGTGATATCAACACAGGATTTATAGCGAACCTTACAGGAGTCATGATACCTTTGTAATAGTATGCTTTCGAACTAACCCATGCTTCAACTAGGACTTTTAAGGGTTGTAACGCGGCCTAGTTCACGGTTTAAGAAACAAAGGATAAAGGATCAAATTTTATTTGTACCCAACCCGCTCTTCGTGATGTTCTTCAGTCCTATGCTCAGTTAATTGTGCGTTTAAATCCTGATTGAGTCTGGCATCTTGTCCTTGATGTTCCGGTAATGGTTCAGACACTAAAAGTTTATTTTGAAGAGGCGGTCATTTTTGTAATCTTCTTTTTGTCGAGGATTTGTAGTAACCTCTTTTTTGTTTTCATTATCCCCACTTTTGCCTGAACTGGTTCTTTTGTGGTTACAGTCAGTGGGATGCCCCGGTTTTTTCTTAAGTCTCCTCAATAGGTTTTGACTTAGCGGGCTTTTATTTTGAGAGATAATGACTGCCGGCTTTAATGATTATGAGGAACCATCACCATCTTCTGATTTAGAAGGACGTCCTTGATGTCATTCATTATGTATGAAGTGGACTATTGCAACTGAATGCGCATCTGAATTAATTGAGAAAACTACCCTGCCCCAGGTCATGATTAAGGGTTCTAATTTGTGCGAAAAGAAAAACTCATACTCCTTAGGCTCAAAGAGGTTGACTAGGGATTATCTTCCTTATAACTCCACTGTTTAGGATTTTAAACAACGCATGTACATCGTCAGCAGGGTCTGTTCAAAAGCATACCGTAGAGATTGTGGTTCATTTTCGTCATCCTCCCTCTAAAGGCTTACAACTTTTAATCAAGAGTCGAATATCACAAAAAGGAAGTAATAACGCAGTTTTGAAATAGTGAATACGAATGAATTGATTCAAGACAAATATACGCGATCCATTGATGAAATAACAAAGTTTGACATAAATAAGTGTTCGAACAAAAAAAGAAAATTACAATTTGAAAAATTCAAATGAACAAAAATCCCCTTTGTCTGAACTTGTCACTTCAGATGGTGTGTCTTTGAGGGACGACAGAAAAATTTAGTCTGGCCATCTTGTGTAAACTCCAAGGCTCTTTCATCAATCAGGTCTTGAATTTTGTTCTTCAACGCCCAACAACTATTAGTGTCATGTCCAGGACTGTGGGAGTGGTATGCACACCTTGCGTTTGGATTGTACCTTGGGGAGGCAGTGTTGGGATTCTGAGGAGGATCCTTTAACGTAACCAGCTTGGCCTCCAATACCTGATGCAATGCTTGAGTCAAGGACATGTTGATTTTGGTGAATTACCTCTTGGGCTTGTCTTGCCTTTGTTGATTACCCCGTTGTGGTTGGAGAGTTCGTTGTTGGACCCTTGGCATAGCAGCAATTTGGAAAGGTCCACTCTCCACCAAACCCACTTCTTGTCTCATCAGGGGCTGATTAATGACTTGATCCCCAGCCTCGACTGTTTATTTCATACAGTTGCATCTGTATTTATAATGCTTGTTGACAATGCCTCTTAGATCTTCTTGTCCCTGGGCTAGGATTTTGATAAGAGCCATTTGCCCCAGCATTTGGATTCTCATTTCTTCTACCTTAGCTTGTAGTTTTTCCAACTGTTCATCCTTGTCGTTTTCAGGATGTTTCTTGGTCAGATCCCCAGTGAGGAATGTTTTCAATTCTTCTTGCCACTTTGTTAGACTCAGGAACATTTTTTTGAATTGAGCATCTTGAGTTTATATATCCTTTAATGTCTGTTCAAGATCCATTTCTTGCTGAAATAAGCAGAGAAGAAGATAAGAAACCTATCCTGAAACCTGTTTATGCAATGATATGTATGATATATGTATGCAATGTGTTCAAGAATTTCTGAGAATTAAATTTTCTTAACCAAAGGGAGAATAAACGTTGATTGCATTAATAAGTTTAAGTGGTTACAATGATGCCTCTTGGGCTTACAAAGGAAGTAACAAAGCAAAAATGAACTCTCAAAGCAACAAAGGACTCAAGCTTCCCACAGGTGCATCCTCTTTGGTGCAATGTAGGCATTTATACTCCTCTCTTCGTGAAGTATCCTGGTAAGCTCTAAAACTTTCTTCTCGCTGGCGTAGAATTGGGTTTCAAAGGTATCCCTTTCCTCTTTGAGTTAAACCCAGGATTTTTGTAACTCCTCTAAATTAGTCGGCATGTCAGGATGAAGAACGATGTAAGGAGTGTCTCCCTCAGCAACTGGCTCTATGATGATGGGTATAATGGCTTCATAAGGCATCCTGAGACTTTGAGCACGGATTCATACCCACTTAAGATAAGGCTCCAAAGAAATGGAGTTCTTATGCCTCAGTATTTTGCTATCAACTTTGTTCACCATGCCCCAAGCTCTTATGAACCATTGGTGATAGCCCTGAACATCATTCTCATAGTCGAATAGGATTCCTTAGAAAAGTGTATCATGAGGACCATCCCTCCTAGCATATCCAAACTATCGGAACGCCAAACAAGGATTATAAGTGATTCCTCCCCTAGTGCTTAGGAGAGGGACATTAGAAAATTCTCCACATCGGTCAATAATGGTAACATTCTCCAAGGATCAAGGACAACAATGAATGTCAGAATGTGTGAGGGACATCAACCTATTAGACCATCTCAAGCCCTGCTCAATCTTCAACACAGATCGAGGCAGGTGAGAAATAAACGACCTAGCCAACAGAGGAGTGCAACACAGCAGGGTCCCTCTTCTCTTTATAGTGCGGGTATGCCGAGAGTGTAGGATGTATCCAAGTAAAGTAGGCACTGAATTATGAGACAGAAAAACCTTGACCACCATCACATTTATGAGTTGGTATGGATTAGGAAATATTACCATCCCATAGATGAGAAGGGCCAACACTTCTTCAAAAGCTTGTAAATCCAGGGTATCCTAAAAATGATGAGCCTTCTCAAAAAGAAACTTATCTAGAAACCCTTTGACGCCTCTTCTAGTTTCCCAATTTGCCACTACATCGGACCGTTGTAAAGACAGAGCATGAGCAATCTCTTCAGGTTTTGGGTCTCTTTCCATACCATTAAAGGGTAACTGATTAAGAATGGGCACCCCCAATAACTGGGAAAACTCCTCCATGGTAGGCACCAATTGGTAATCAGGAAAGGTGAAGTAGTGATGTAAAGGGTCGAAGAACTGAAAGAGCACCTTCAACATTTATTAATTAGGGCTTGAGGTGACAAGATTGAGAATTCAACCATGTCTTTTAGTGAATGGAGAGCTCTCAGGAACCCTGGATGCTAATTCCTTAAGTTGAGGAGGTACCCTTATGAGATTGACTTGGATAGTATTCCTGCGAGTGGATGTCATGTCCTACAAAATAACACAAAGATAAGTCCTAAAAATCCTTGAAATGGTTAGTATTATATGCCATGTTATGATGTTATGATATCATGATCATGCTAAGAAAACACAAGTATATCAAACACAAGCAAATCACACAAATACCTTAGGTTTAAGGCTTGCATGGGTTTTCAGGTAAGTACCCTCTTGAAGTTTAGTTGGCTCAACTTATCCTATCAATAGTAATCGGGGTCTAAGGGATCTCAATATCACTAATCTTTCCCACAAGTTTCATTCTGATCGACAACTGACTTGCCACCAAACAAAACTCGGGAGTCAAATCTCGATGAGTGTAGTATCGAGTATCAACCGACTTCGGGCTATACCAAAGACGACAATCTCACTACTTCCTGATGGCCAAGTTGTTTAATTAAAGGTTCTAAGGTCATTTGACGCTTCATGACACCACGCAGCGACCCCGTATTCTCCTTGACTACTCAAGGGCTATTGGTATCAACCAAAGTGTCACATCAACGTAGTTATCGCTTTGACCGTGTCGGTATACCCCACACAGTTTCTACGATCTATTTCTACTTACCTAAAAGGTGCCCCAGATCCGGGTGTAGGATCTATAGTAACAACCCAAACAATCCCAAAAGGTAAAGCAAACAAAGCATACAAAAGCAATTAAATAATGAACTAACTCTAAGGTAACCCCACTTTTTATTTTTCCCCAACAGAGTCGCCAGTTATGTGATATGGTGGCATAACCGACTGTTTAATACTGGTTTTGCATTTTTGTTTGCCAATGTTGCGTAAGCAAGAGTCATCACCGACTTTTCTTTTATCCAAATTAAGGAAAGGGTGAAAAGAACAGAAAAAGACCTTTTCGAGATTTTTCGAGTAAGGGGGGTAGATTATGGAAAGGGAAGGTGTTAGCACTCTTTCCATCTGTAGTTTTCTATGAGCTCTTAGAGATTTGCTCATTTTGAAATACCTTTGTGCTTTGTGTATTTGAAATTTTGTTTTGAAATTTCCTTGGTATGACAGACTCTAATGTTTCTCGGGAATGTGGAGAAAGTATACAAAGTGTCTTGAAAATGTTTTTGAAAAGTAGTTTTTTGTGTAAGTGCAAAGATGTTTTGAGAAAACTTCTAACATCTATCTACTTTGTACTCGAAAAGGCGTTCTTTTCCTCCTATCCTTTAGACAATGCTATCCTACTATTAGTGAGTAGATAGCCTTGTCGTTGGATGCTTGAGAGACAACCGAAGGGACGTTACGGTCACGAAGGCAACTTGGAAATAAATTTTAGTAACTTTCCTAAAGTTCTAAGATCACTTTTAACTGAGGCAATATCGAGAGGGTCATCGAGGGACTTGTGATCTTTCAAACTAGAGGATAGTCACTAAAACTTCTCACGTTTCTAGAATTGTGACCGTTTTCCGAAGGCAACCGAAGTGGGATACCCTAGTAGTGCGCATGTGCAATTGTGTTTGATTCATGTTATTTATCTTGTGCATTTAGGGTTTGCTAGAGTTTTATTTTCAGTCTTGCCATAAACGCCTAGTTACTAGCAGTAATATATATTGCAGAATATAAAATGCAAAAGGTAAAATCCTAGACTATTACATGGCTTTGGGGAGAGGATTTACACTGTACAAAAATTGGGGGGAATAAAATAAAGAAAGCGGTAAAAAAAGTCTAATTAGCTTATTATATACCAGTATACAGTTACATTATTATAAAAATGCGAGAACAAGGATAATGCGCGCGAAATGAATTATACGTCTAAAAGAAACCTAAGAAAATACTAAGTAAAAAATCCTTTTTTGTTGTTTTTATTTTAGGAAAATAATTAAATTGAAATTATCCTAAAGTCTATTTGGAAAATAAAATTAAATAAGTTCTTTTTGGTTTTTTTTATTATGAAAAGAAAATTAAATCTAAATTAAGTCCTAAATTCTAATTTGTTTTAAGTTAAGAAAATGGTTAAAATTTAATTAATCAATTAATTAAGAAATTAATTATTTAACTAAAATGTCTAAGCCTAATTTGTTTGTGATTTTTGAGTATTTGGTGAATTAAATAATAAAATAAAAACAATAATAAAACAAAATATAAAGAAATGGGCCTGAGATGGTTAGAAATTGGGGGGTGGGAATTGAATTTGCTCGGCCCAATGCTGTGATGGCCCAGGCCAACGCTGGATCAGGTGTGGAGTGGTCTTGAGGGTGCGTGGTGAGCTTGCACACTAGATGCATCCATCTTGATCAGATGTACATCTGATGACCAGGGTTTGATGGAGTATGGTGGACGTCAAGCCAATAGGAATACTATATCTACATGAAAATATTAAGAAATAAGAAAATGCTGGACCTGAGACTCAAACCCAGGTCCCCTCCCTCACATACGCGCTTCCATGCCATCTGAGCTATCCATTCATTCGTTATACCAAATAAAAAAAAATAATATAATGCAAAACTTCAGGTAATTATTTAAAAATAAATAAAAAAAACACGCGCAAATTTGAATTGCCCAGTGAGGGGCTGCCACGCATCATCTTCTTCCTCCATCTGTTGTCTTAGACATTGAGACCTATAGTAACAGTTTTGGTCTGTCACTATAGCACCTGCAACTTATAAAACTCATAATACGCAACAAAAATCAAATGTGAGGCCATGGATCAACTGGCCTCGTCCTCCTGAGCATGCTGGTACCACTGGTTAAGCCTAATTTTGACTGATATGAAAAACCTAATTCTAAAGTTCAAGCCCTAGAAATGGAAAATCGCGATACTTGCATCAAAACTGCAATCCAACTATGCAAAAAGCTTGCAAACACTCCAATAATCAGTAGTGTATGATCAAAACACATTTATGTTACATGAATCAAGAAAAATAAAATTGGAAGAAAATACAAACCGTGCGAAATGCTTGATGCATTTGGTAATGTTTCAAAGCTTAGTAATGGTTGCAAATAATTCAGGGGACCTCCAGGAGTGTGTTTTGATCCTTTAATTGGATTGAGGAGGGCTGGAAACTGAAATTCGAACTTGACAACTTTGATGTTTTTTTTTAAAAAATTTGCCGAGTTTTTCAAGGCTGTGTGTGCATCCATTTGGCTTGCTAATGTCTTGTATTTATATATGAGATGGGAGGAGACAAGAAAATAAAGTTTAAACAGCCTTAAACACGATGTTTCAAGGCCATGAATGGTGATTGGTAACCTTGGCCAAAATCAAGGAATCTTGTCCATTTTCAAATTTGAATGCACCTAGAAAATGTTGGCCTTGTTGTACACAAAATATGGAGCCTCTCCATGCATCAAACCAAGCCCAAACAATAATGGCCCATATAATTTGCAATAATCTTGATTTATTTGATTTTTAATTAAATAAAACTAATATAAAATGAAAATAAAATCAAGACTATGCAAAAATTGTTTTAGGGGTCCTCTATAATCTTAGAAAGATGTTTGAAATCCAATAAATTATACCCTTGCCTTAAAACTTCAAATTTGCTCAATGCACTTTTCTTGAAAATTTCCCAATTTTCCCAACTTGGGTGAGCCATAACTCACTCAATTTTGATCTCATGATAATTATATTTGACGTTTTGGAAAGCCCAAGATGTCTAATTTAATTCCTCTTTTGTCAATTTTGTATTTGAAGATGTTATCTTGATGTAAAAGGTCTTGGCAAAAAGTGACTTTTGTTGACTTTCTAAAAATAACCTATAATGTATGAGCTTGTATCTTTCCAATGGTGAATTTCTTGGACTTGAGGGCTGAAGAGAAGTTGTGGGGAATGAAGTTCTCTTAATATGAGCTTTGGTTGGGGAAAATGGATGAAGTATGTGAAAGTTATGCTTGGTCAAAGTTCAGTTAACTTTTCCTATAAAAACCCTAATTTAGCAATTTTTCACTTTTGATGAATTAGGAGTATTTATTGAGGAATCATGATCAACATTTGATCAAATTAAGGATATCTGTGATCGGTGGGAATGAGAACTGACTGTTTTAAAGCTGGTTCGTGTATGTCGCGGTAAGCAAGAGTCACCACCGTCTTTTATGTTCTCCAACATGGAAAGGACAAAAGCACAACAAAATTCCTTTTCGAGATGTTTCTCGGTTCGGGAGGTAGATTATAGAAAGGGAAGGTTTTAGCACCCTTTCTATCCGTGGTTATTCACGGGCTCTTAGGTACTTGCTCACTATGTTTTCAAAAATGTTTGCTTTTCTTGTGTTTGTGGGTTTTGAAAAAGTTTGTTTTGAAAACTTCTAGGTAACTCTTGTATCTGTCCTCAAGAGTGTATGAAAAATTTGTTTGAAAACTTTTTTGAGAGTGTGAGTGCGAAAAGTATTTTGTTTGTTTTTGAGAGAGCAAGTACCCATGAGAAATCTACCTACTCTAAGGAATTAGGCTGTGTAAGAGTCCTTTAGACAGTGCAATCCCACCATTGAGAGGTAGGTAGCACCATCGTTGGAGTTATTCAGGTCAATTCGATGATTAGGGACAGTGTGGTCACCGAAGCAATAGTAGGACACCTTAGAAGTAAACCTAATGTCCTAGATCCTTTTTTTTCTTCCGAGGCAACCGTTTTGAGGCAACTGGATCTTAGACAGGAGGGCGACCTCTAAAACACCCTATACTCAATGACCACCTCGAGGCAACCAAGTGAGGCGTACCCTAGGAGTGGCATGTGCATGTGTGTTGTTTTTCAGTTAATGTTTATCTTTGATCATTCAATTGTGAGCTACGAGTTGTTTTTAATTTGGCATACAGTCTTGCAGGCATAATTAACAGTTAAGAGTGCGGAAAATAAAGTGCGAAAATATGAATCTACGCTATTACAAGGCGCGGGTCTATAAATCGCCAAAAACAAAAACCCGTTTTGGAAAAGTGCGAGAAAGTAAAAGAAAGCGGTAAAACCTAATTAGCTATTACATCCTTTGAGCAGATACATAAATAATCAAAAATAATGATAATGCGCGGCAGAAATTAAATCAGGACGTCCTTAGGGTTTTGACCCTTTTTTGCAATTAAATTAACTATTAAACCTAATTTACTAATTAATTAATTAATTATTTACAAGAAAAATGTTTTTTTTTGTGTTTTTAATGAAAATAAAAAGAAAAAGGAATTAAAATTAAAAGTTAATGACACCTAATTCTAAGTTTATTTTATTTATAGTAAAAAAAAGTTAAAGTTAACCTAATTTAACTAATTTAATTAATTTACATTTTATTTACAAAAATAATAATTAATAAATTATAATAATAATTAATGAAAGTATTTACATTTTTTATTCTCTGAATTTTATTAAAAATATTAATTTATTAGTTAATAATATTAATAATTAGTAATTAAAAGAAAACAAAATAAAAATAAGAAGAAAAGAAGTAATTAACCAGGGGGTTTGATGACCCAAAGGGAGGTTTTTGTTTGAATTTCTGGCCCATGAAGCTTAAGCCTGTGTTGACTTTGGGAATCGTCCAGAGGTGCGTTGACTCATGAGCACCATGGTCCTTCCATCTAAACCAGTAGATTGATGCTATGGCCACTTGGCGCTTGGACCACTGGAGGTTTATGGTGGAGTGCATTGAATAGCCTGCATTGGAACGCATTAGAAAAAATGTGAACAATTATATGGGGGACCTGGGAATCGAACCCAGGTCCCAATGGTTGCCAGACATGTCATCATCCACTGAGCCAAGGCGTTGTCTTTGTTATTATAGTGGTCAATAGAAATAATATAGAAAAACAAAACGCATATGCTGGAAAAAGAAAAACACGCGTTATTTTGAATCCAGCCAGTCACGTCTCCACACGTATTGTCTTCTTCCTCCTTTTGCCTGTAAAACAAAACAATAAGCGGGGGTTTTTAACCCCCACAACCTGCAATAGGAGAAAATAGCGAATAGAGATGTATGCTATATAAATTGGGCGCGACATGTCCATTGAATTCGTCTTGATCCTCTGAGTCCAACCATGGGCATCATGAAGTTTAATTTTTCTGTATGTGGAAAGCCCCAATTCAAAACCTTAAGAACCCTAAAATATGTTAATGGCAAGTCACGATTCATCGTGTTATAATGCAATTAAACCATGCCAAAAGTTTCCTGTGGATTCATACAATACAAAACAAACAACAAATTATGTTAATGATGCATGGAATATGGATTTCGATTCTAAAAAAAATTGACAAACCGTGGGACTGTTTCTCAGGATTCCTTGAGTGTTAGCGTGTGATTTTAATCCCTACGCGTTCCTGGAAGTGCAAGCAATCTATTAGAAACAAAAACAAGCTTTGAATCACGTTAAATTATGGAATTCAGTTTTGAGTTTGTTCTTGATTTTTCAAATTTGCATATGGCTTCTGCAGCAGCTTTTGCACGTGAATGAATTTAGGTTTAGCTTCAGTATTTGTAATGGAATGAATTAGGTTAAATCTTTTGTCCAAGAATCCATGGAATAATGTTTTGCATCTTTGATTTTCAATCACATAATTTCCAATCTTTTTGATTGAGAAAACTTGCTAAAATTGGATGATTTTGTCTCCTTGATTGATACATGAAATCTTCAGCATGTGTTGAGTTTATTTGCATCACAAAAAGATTTGAAAACCATATCTTTTGAATTTTCCTACAATTAAAATTAATTAAATGAATTAATATTAATAAAAATTCAATTAATTAATTAAAAATAAGAAAATAAATCAATTTAAACTCATTGGGTCGTGCATAGGCCTTGGACAATGTTTCAAGAAAGAATTTGAGGCCCATTAGCAAAAACAAGGTGTTTTAGGCAAAGTTGACTTTTGCAAATTCCCAAAAATTTCCCAACTTCTCCAATGCATATCTTGCTCAATTTTGATCATATGAACATGTTCTTGGACATTTTGGAAAGGTCTTGAAGTACTCTAACCAATGCCTTTGGTCCCATGTCATTTTGATTTACCAATATCAAGTTATGGTCTTTGACTTAAAGTTCCCTTTTGTTGACTTTTGAAATTGGCCTATAATGTAGAAATTGATAACTTTTTGTGAGAGCATTTCTTGGACTTGGAATGTGAAGACGAGTTGTAGGAAATGTCATCCCCTTCAAAATGAGAATTGGATGGGATTTTTATGATGAACCATGAAAAAGTTATGCATTGGTCAAGTTACAGTTGACTTTTTCAACAGTCCAAAAATAGCAACTTTTGCATCTTGAGACTTTTTGAGCCATGCTTGTGGAATCATGATCAAGACTTGATCAAATGATGATTGTGAGCTCAAAATAATATGTTTGACCAAAAATTCTGACTTTTGACTGCCAAATGACCATTTTCCCCTGCAGTTGACTGTGAAGCAATTAGGGCTTTTGACTGTGCAACTTGATGCTGTGAGTCTTGAAACTTGACATGTAGATGCTTGAGGATATGTGTAGGCCTATGGGACTTGATTGGACCATTGAAAACCTCAAATTCACTGAAGGAACCAAAACCCTAATTTTGACTGCCTTAGGAGGCAATTGGACTATGCAACCCTTGAGTAGACTTGAGCAAATTGAGATGATTCTTGACAAACTTTGAAGAATATGGGAGGGCAAATTTTTGGGTACAACAGTTTCCCCTGTTCAATCTTCTTAGACCTGAGGATGTAGATTGGCTAGCGTGCCTTTCGTGATCCGAAGGTGGAAGATGATTGAACACTAGAGTGCCCAGAAATTTGCACTCACATAGTAGAATATCAGCAATGTGATATCAGGAATGGGCTTACAGATGCCATTTGGAGAGATGGTGGATAGGAGGATGGGCTTATAGATGCCATCTGGAGATGTGACAGAACCTTGTCGGGAATGGGCTTATAGATGTCATTTGGAGACTGTTGGTAGGTGGATGGGCTTATACATGCCATCTGGAGGTTGTCTGTTGAATTGTAATTTTTGTAAGTTGAAAGAGGGAACCTGTGTAGGGTTGCCCGATGATGAGCTCGTATAAGACTGCATCTTGGAAAGAAGGACACCTGTGTAGGGTTGACTGGTGATGAGCTCGTATAAGACTGCATCTGAAATGGAGAAGGAACCTGTGTGGGGTTACTTTGATGACGAGTCCGTGTAAAACCGCATCCAGAGCTGAGAAGGAAACCTGTGTAGGGTTTACTGATGACGAGTCCGTATAAAACTACGTCTGGAGTTTGAGAAGGGAACCTGTGTGGGGTTACTTTGATGATGAGCCCGTGTAAAACTGCATCCTGGAAGAAGTAAAATCTGGGTAGGGTTTCTGATGACGAGTCCGTGTAAAACTGCATCTTTGGAAAGAGAGAACCTGTGTAGGGTTTCTTTGACGACGAGCCCGTGTAAAACTACGTCTGGAGAGAGAGAACCTGTGTAGGGTTTCTTCGGGATAAGTTCGTGTAAAACTTCTGGAGGAACCGGGGTAAGGTTACTTCGGGATAAGTCCGTGTAAGACTTCTGGAGGAACCGGGGTAAGGTTACTGTAGGGTAAGTTCGTGTAAAACTTCTGGATGAACCGGGGTAAGGTCATCTTGAGATAAGTCCGTGTAAGACTTCTGGAGGAACCGGGGTAAGGTTACTGCAGGATAAGTTCGTGTAAAACTTCTGGATGAACCGGGGTAAGGTTATCTTGAGATAAGTCAGTGTAAGACTTCTTCTGAAATTGAGGAGGAACCGGTGTAGGGTTGCCCGATGATGAGTCCGTGTAAAACTGCATCTGAAAGAAAAGGAACCGGTGTAGGGTTTCCTGAGATGGGTCTGTGTGAGACTTTATTTGAGGAGGAGAAGGAACCGGTGTAGGGTTTCCTGTTGATCAAGTGGATAATTGTCTGGTTTCAGGTATTAACCCACGATCAGTCGTCCACAGAATTTTCCTGGCTTGTTACCAATTTTGATCTGGAACTGTAGAGGTAGATGGTAATCATCTTTTGATTAACTTTGTCCTGAAAGGGCAAAGTATTAGTCTTATGCAATGTCATGATGCATGAATTGCATAATATTAAGATGTTCTCAGGAATAAATGAAATTTGTGTTGTATGATGCGTATGCATGCTATAATGTATGAAGACGTGATGTTTATGAATGTATCTTTGTCTAGGAAAATAAATCCTTGACGAACGCCGGGAAGTTTGTTGAATCCTGGGCTGATGTTTGAAGAGTAGAGTTCTTCGTTTCCGCTGGGGATGATGATTGCAAGGATAAACCGGTAGGAGAAGATGACTCCGTTGGGGAATAAACTTGTTGGAGAGCTTACTCTGCGGGGAAAATTACTCTGTGGGAAGAGATACTTCGCTGAGATTTTGATGACAACTCCACTGGGGGATACTGTTGATAAGCTCTGTTGAGGTTTGATGAACTCCACTGGGGATAGGAAGAACTTTGCCGAGAACGATCTTTCCGTGGTAATTAGCTGAGGATAACCCAGTTATAAGCCCTGGTGAGGAATAACCTTTGACTATGGTCGGGGAGAGATGCATGTACTCTGCAGGGGACCAGCTTCCGGACTCTACTGGGGATAAGCTTCTAGAGTCTACTGGGGATAAGCTTCCAGAATCTACTGGGGAAATGGTTCAACTCTCCTGGGGAAACTTTTGAACTGCACTGGGGAAGCGGCTCCACTGGGATGTCTGTATTCCGCCGGGGAACAATCTTATATTAAGACTGCCGGGGATGCTTGCTTAGGAACATCTGCATACTCCACTGGGGAATGTTGAGATCTTCTGGGGATACCCAGCTTCCTTAAGGCTGACAGTAGGCTAACTCTGCTTGGGAAGAGCGTTGCTGACTTGCTGGGGATACTGTGCCTTTTGGGGCTTATGGGAGACCAACCCTACTCAGGGAGAGTATTGCTGAACCTTGTCTTACTCTACGGGGAGTGAAGGTATCTTGGTTACGTTCTTCAGCCGAACCTACCTTGGTACCTTGGTGGACGGAGCAATTAGATTGCTTGGACAACTCATATTGCCCCAGCTTCTGCGGGAGAAGAAAGCCTATGAGGTGCTTGATAACTGCTGATTGACAAATCTTCTTCTGGTAGGCAAGTGATGAGATGACGGGACATAGTCGTACGCTTTGATCCCTAACTTTTGCCTGGACCGCCCTTTCGGGTTTTCAGTCCATCGGGATACCCTTTTTTGCCCAAGCCGCCTTTTCAGGTTTTCGACTTGCCGGGTGTATAGATTTTTTCATTTCATCCCTTATTTTTGCCCGAACCCTTTTGGTTCGCCGGGAAGCCCTTATTTTTTCCTAGGCCGGTCGACCTAGCGGGTCTTTGATTATGCGTAGTATTTTTTTGACTATGTCCATTCTCTCGGAGAGGAGGGAGTTGTCACTGTCAGTAGCGTTGTGTCGCCATACCATCAGAAGATCTTCGTTTGATCATGCAAGATTCGTTGCGGGAATTCATGTCCAATGCCCCAAGTGACTAAGGCAGAGATTTGCCCCTGGCTATTTGGCATCTTGAGAGATTCCCTGAATCCTGACTTGACTGCCCCAGATGACGGACAATGATCATGCCGTGCCCCTTGCTTGGAAGTGTCTTTTCCACTTGAGGTGACTCTTCTTGTTGAGAAGGTTTTTTGTTCACTAGATATTCATCGTGCGAATTTCTCTGCTGTTCGAACAAATGGTCATATGAAAACAATGTTATTTTAAGAATGCAAAGTGTATGTCTGTCTTGAAGTTTTTGAAAATGCAGTTTCAGTAAAACAAGTGAATTTTTGTAAAATATGATGTCAACTCATTATTTTACCGCAAGCCTTAAGGAGTTAGGATACCTTTCGCAACAATATGCTTTCGAACTAACCCATGCTTCAGCTAGGACTTTTAAGGGTTGTAACGTGGCCTGGTTCACAGTTTAAGAAACAAAGGATAGAGGCTCAAATTTTTATTTGTACCCACCCGCTCTTCGTGATGTTCTTCAAACCTAAACTCAGCTGACCGTGCGTTAGACCTTGTTTGAGTCTTTGCTCTGATATTCTGGTGATGGTTCGGATATTGACAATTTATTTTGATTAGGCAGTCATTTTTTGTTGTTGAGGGTTTGTATGACCTCTTTCTTTTTGATTTTGTTATCCCTGTTTTTTGCCTGAACTGTTTCTTTTGTGATTACAGTCAGCGGGATGCCCCTGTTTTGCAAGTCTCCTTCATAGGTTTTGACTTTATTGGGCTTTTATTTCTGAGAGATAATGACTGCCTGTCTTTATGGTTATTTGGAACCATCACTGTCTTTTGTTTTTGGAAGGACTCATTTGATGCTATTCGTTGGGCACTTAGATCAACTGAGAGAACTACCCTGCCCCAGGTTATGATTAAGGGTTTTAATTTTCGAAAAGAAAAAAAACTCCTACTTATTTGGCTCAAAGGGGTTGACGAGGGATTATCTTCCTTATAACTCCAGTGTTTAGGAATTGAAACAATGCCTGTACCTCATCAGCGGGGTCTGTTCAAAAGCATACTGTAGATTATGGTATCGTTTTCGTCATCCTCCCTCAAGAGGCTTAAAATCATTAACCGAGAGCTGAACATCAAAAAAAGAAAGCAATTTTAAGCATAGTAAACATAATTACTTCAAAACAGACATGTGTAATGCATTAATGATATAACAAAATTTGACATGAATAAAATGTTTGAACAATCAAAGAAAAATACAACTTGAACATTCGAATGAACAAAAGTTTTCTCAATCCTAGCCATGTTTTGGCAAGGGAGCAGTGATCACATTGGGAGTCTCAGCAGGCTCGAATTCGATCTCCTTGGCATCGATCATATTCTGGATCTTGTATTTCAGCGCCCAACAGTCCTCAGTATCGTGCCCCGGGCTACCGGAATGATAAGCACACCTCGCATCTGGGTTGTAGTTTGGAGAAGAAGTCTTGGGATTTGCAGGAGGGTTGATTACCGCAATCAGATTCATCTTTAACATGTGTTGCGGAGCTTGTGACAATGGCATGTTAATGTTGGTGAACTGTCTTTTGGGCTCGTCTGGCCTTCACTGATTCCCCTTTTGCTGTTGTCAGCATGGTGTAGAACCAGAGATCATGACTGCCCCTGCATGTTGGTCACGACGACTCTTTTGGCTATATGCAGCATTGGACTCTTTCTTCCCCGTGTAAGGCTTTTTATGAGTATCAGGAGGTGTGGCCTCTTGAATCTTCCCACTTTTGATGCCCGCTTAGATTCTTTCCCTAGTCAAGATCAGATCTGTAAACCCAGCTGAAGAATTTCCAATCAGATGGTTGAAGAACGGCCCAGATAGGGTCCCCAAGAACATGTCAACGAGTTCCCGGTCAGTCAGAGGTGGTTGCACCCTACCAGCAAGGTCTCTCCACTTTTGCGCATACTCCTTAAAACCTTCACCCGTCCACAGTGACACACCCTGGAGTTGGGTACGAGTAGGAGCGAGGTCGGAATTATACTGATACTGCTTATAGAATGCAGTAGCCAAGTCTTCCCAGTTACGAATGCTGGCTCCATCTAGTTGATAGAACCATTCGAGTTGAGTCCCTGAAAGACTTTCCTGGAAGAAATGGATCCATAGGTTCTTGTCAGCCGTGTAGGGCTGGATCTTCCTTACGTATGAACGGAGGTGCATCTTAGGACATGAAGCTCCATCATACTTTGCAAAGGCAGGAGCTTTAGATTTGTGAGGGATCACCACCCTAGAGGATAGACCTAGATCTTCGAAGTCCAGGCCAGGCACCTTCTGTATCTCCATAACGCTTAGGCGGTCTTCCAACTGCTTGTACTTATCCTCAGCCGGAGGGTACTGTTCATCATTGTAATCAGTCTCGTTGTCAGAGACCACTGGACTAGGAACCGTTCTCTCTCGTGGACTGTCTTTGCCCACAGATGAGGTAGCCTGATCAGTCTCATTCTGCAGTGTATTCCCAAACCTCCGTCCAGTGCTAAACAACACAGTCCTCTTCTTCTTCTTCTTCTTCTCCTTCAAGAGCAGAGTCTTCAACTCCTGTTGTCCCTGGGCTAAGCTCATGACCAGCTCTTGAAACTGGGCGTTCTGGGCCTGGAGGGCCTTGATAGCTTGTTCGTTGGATGATTCAGGATTCATGATGACTGCTGAAATAAACAGCGAAGAGGGTAAGTGTCCTGTCAAAAAGGGTACTTGTAATGCAATGATATGTATGTATGCATGCGATGTTTTCAAGGATCTCGCGGGGTAAACAAGAAAATTGTTAGAATTTGCATTTTGTAGCTTGATGGAAGGCACTGCATATTGCTGAGAGTCCTTCTTCAAGAGTCAGGCTCACCATATCGAGTGGGTCATAGCCCCTGACGACCTTGGCTAGAGGAAAATAAATCCCCTTTGCCCCTTGCTAGACATTTGATTCATCATGACCTGCAGCACAGACCCTCGAGATCCTCGAAATGGATTAGTCCTTATGCAGGATGTATGCAATGGTATGATGTTATGTTATGCATGGAGTGATGTAGGTAGGCCCTGTAATGAGTCCCAATTAAGGACTTTAAACAAAACCTGCAACGAACTCATGGGTCAGATAACAAGTATGTGCAAGTAGTCAAGTTTGAAGGCACACAAGTCACACAAGACAGCCCTTAGAGTTTAGGCCAGCATGAAGTTTAGGTACTACCCTCTTTCAGTTTCGTTGGTTAAGACCTGTCCTAGAAAATAGTAACCGGGTTCTAGAGGATCTCAATATCACTGACTACCCTCAATCGGTCATAACTCCAGCGTCGCAATCTTTTCTTGCGGCCAGAACCATCGCGAGAGTTTAGCCTCAATGAGTGTAGCATACTGCTACTGTTCTATGGCCAAGTTGGGTCAATTTAGGGTTCTATGGTCGGTTGGTGCTTAATGACTCCTCAGAAGACCCATATTCTCCTCTTTGCAACACAAGGGATATCGGTACAGACCAAGGTGCCACACCAACATAGCCACTGCTTCACCCGTGTCGGTCTACGCCGGACAGGTCCCTCACAGCTTATGCTACCTAAAGAAGGGTATTCCCCAGATCCGGGTTAGGATCTATGAAACTCCAAAACAAAACCCACAATTTTAAAGCAAACAAAGCAAGCAATTGAAAACAAGAGTGGTCTAATCCTAAGGTATACCTCACTTATATTGTGTCCCCAGCAGATTCGCCAGTTCTATGATCGGTGGGAATGAGAACTGACTGTTTTAAAGCTGGTTTGCGTATGTCGCGGTAAGCAAGAGTCACCATCGTCTTTTATGTTCTCCAACATGGAAAGGACAAAAGCACAGCAAAATTCCTTTTGGAGATGTTTCTCGGTTCGAGAGGTAGATTATAGAAAGGGAAGGTGTTAGCACCCTTTCTATCCGTGGTTATCCACGGGCTCTTAGGTACTTGCTCACTATGTTTTCAAAAATGTTTGCTTTTCTTGTGTTTGTGGGTTTTGAAAAAGTTTGTTTTGAAAACTTCTAGGTAACTCTTGTATCTGTCCTCAAGAGTGTATGAAAAATTTGTTTGAAAACTTTTTTGAGAGTGTGAGTGCGAAAAGTATTTTGTTTGTTTTTGAGAGAGCAAGTACCCATGAGAAATCTACCGACTCTAAGGAATTAGGTTGTGTAAGAGTCCTTTAGACAGTGCCATCCCACCATTGAGAGGTAGGTAGCACCATCGTTGGAGTTATTCGGGTCAATTCGATGATTAGGGACAATGTGGTCACCGAAGCAATAATAGGACACCTTAGAAGTAATCCTAATGTCCTAGATCCTTTTTTTTTCCGAGGCAACCGTTTTGAGGCAACTGGATCTTAGACAGGAGGGCGACCTCTAAAACACCTTATACTCAATGACCACCTCGAGGCAACCAAGTGAGGCGTACCCTAGGAGTGGCATGTGCATGTGTGTTGTTTTTCAGTTAATGTTTATCTTTGATCATGCAATTGTGAGCTAAGAGTTGTTTTTAATTTGGCATACAGTCTTGCAGGCATAATTAACAGTTAAGAGTGCGGAAAATAAAGTGCGGAAATATGAATCTACGCTATTACAAGGCGCGGGTCTATACATCGCCAAAAACAAAAACCCGTTTTGGAAAAGTGCGAGAAAGTAAAAGAAAGCGGTAAAACCTAATTAGCTATTACATCCTTTGAGCAGATACATAAATAATCAAAAATAATGATAATGCGCGGAAGAAATTAAATCAGGACGTCCTTAGGGTTTTGACCCTTTTTTGCAATTAAATTAACTATTAAACCTAATTTACTAATTAATTAATTATTTACAAGAAAAATGTTTTTTGTGTGTTTTTAATGAAAATAAAAAGAAAAAGGAATTAAAATTAAAAGTTAATGAAACCTAATTCTAAGTTTATTTTATTTATAGTAAAAAAAAGTTAAAGTTAACCTAATTTAACTAATTTAATTAATTTACATTTTATTTACAAAAATAATAATTAATAAATTATAATAATAATTAATGAAAGTATTTACATTTTTTATTCTCTGAATTTTATTAAAAATATTAATTTATTAGTTAATAATATTAATAATTAGTAATTAAAAGAAAACAAAATAAAAATAAGAAGAAAAGAAGTAATTAACCAGGGGGGTTTGATGACCCAAAGGGAGGTTTTTGTTTGAATTTCTGGCCCATGAAGCTTAAGCCTGTGTTGACTTTGGGAATCGTCCAGAGGTGCGTTGACTCATGAGCACCATGGTCCTTCCATCTGAACCAGTAGATTGATGCTATGGCCACTCGGCGCTTGGACCACTGGAGGTTTATGGTGGAGTGCATTGAATAGCCTGCATTGGAACGCATTAGAAAAAATGTGAACAATTATATGGGGGACCTGGGAATCGAACCCAGGTCCCAATGGTTGCCAGACATGTCATCATCCACTGAGCCAAGGCGTTGTCTTTGTTATTATAGTGGTCAATAGAAATAATATAGAAAAACAAAACGCATATGCTGGAAAAAGAAAAACGCGCGTTATTTTGAATCTAGCCAGTCACGTCTCCACACGTATTGTCTTCTTCCTCCTTTTGCCTGTAAAATAAAACAATTAGCGGGGGTTTTTAACCCCCACAGCCTGCAATAGGAGAAAATAGCGAATAGAGCTGTATGCTATATAAATTGGGCGCGACATGTCCATTGAATTCGTCTTGATCCTCTGAGTCCAACCATGGGCATCATGAAGTTTAATTTTTCTGTATGTGGAAAGCCCCAATTCAAAACCTTAAGAACCCTAAAATATGTTAATGGCAAGTCACGATTCAGCGTGTTATAATGCAATTAAACCATGCCAAAAGTTTCCTGTGGATTCATACAATACAAAACAAACAACAAATTATGTTAATGATGCATGGAATATGGATTTCGATTCTAAAAAAAAATTGACAAACCGTGGGACTGTTTCTCAGGATTCCTTGAGTGTTAGCGTGTGATTTTAATCCCTACGCGTTCTTGGAAGTGCAAGCAATCTATTAGAAACAAAAACAAGCTTTGAATCACGTTAAATTATGGAATTCAGTTTTGAGTTTGTTCTTGATTTTTCAAATTTGCATATGGCTTCTGCAATAGCTTTTGCACGTGAATGAATTTAGGTTTAGCTTCAGTATTTGTATTGGAATGAATTAGGTTAAATCTTTTGTCCAAGAATCCATGGAATAATGTTTTGCATCTTTGATTTTCAATCACATAATTTCCAATCTTTTTGATTGAGAAAACTTGCTAAAATTGGATGATTTTGTCTCCTTGATTGATACATGAAATCTTCAGCATGTGTTGAGTTTATTTGCATCACAAAAAGATTTGAAAACCATATCTTTTGAATTTTCCTACAATTAAAATCAATTAAATGAATTAATATTAATAAAAATTCAATTAATTAATTAAAAATAAGAAAATAAATCAATTTAAACTCATTGGGTCGTGCATAGGACTTGGACAATGTTTCAAGAAAGAATTTGAGGCCCATTAGCAAAAACAAGGTGTTTTAGGCAAAGTTGACTTTTGCAAATTCCCAAAAATTTTCCAACTTCTCCAATGCATATATTGCTCAATATTGATCATATGAACATGTTCTTGGACATTTTGGAAAGGTCTTTAAGTCCTCTAACCAATTCCTTTGGTTCCGTGTCATTTTGATTTACCAATCTCAAGTTATGGTCTTTGACTTAAAGTGCCTTTTTGTTGACTTTTGAAATTGACCTATAATGTAGAAATTGATAACTTTTTGTGAGAGCATTTCTTGGACTTGGAATGTGAAGATGAGTTGTAGGAAATGTCATCCCCTTAAAAATGAGCATTGGATGGGATTTTTCTGATGAACCATGAAAAAGTTATGCATTGGTCAAGTTACAGTTGACTTTTTCAACTGTCCAAAAATAGCAACTTTTGCATCTTGAGACTTTTTGAGCCATGCTTGTGGAATCATGATCAAGACTTGATCAAATGATGATTGTGAGCTCAAAATAAGATGTTTGACCAAAAATTCTGACTTTTGACTGCCAAATGACCATTTTGCCCCTGCAGTTGACTGTGAAGCAATTAGGGCTTTTGACTGTGCAACTTGATGCTGTGAGTCTTGAAACTTGACATGTAGATGCTTGAGGATATGTGTAGGCATATGGGACTTAATTGGACCATTGAAAACCTCAAATTCACTGAAGAAACCAAAACCCTAATTTTGACTGCCTTAGGAGGCAATTGGACTGTGCAACCCTTGAGTAGACTTGAGCAAATTGAGATGATTCTTGACAAACTTTGAAGAATATGGGAGGGCAAATTTTGGGGTACAACAATATCACTTAAAAATGTTTATGTTGACCAAAAATCATGAAGTTTGAATGTACTTGGGCCATAGTTGACTTTTGACCTAGTAAAGTTGATTCTCAAGCATTTGAACAATTGTCTAAGCAAACTTGTTGTGCAAGGCATGAAACTTGGCATGGACAAACTTGAAGGCATATTAGGACCATGGAAAACATTTGAGACCTTTGGAGTTCAAACATTTAGATAAAAATGGAAACCCTAATTAGAGGTTCATTGCCTTAGGAGGAGAAGTCTGGTCAATTCTTGGTCAACCTTGAGCATGCTTTGAGTAAAAATGGGAGGGAAAATTTTGGGGTACAACACTGTCGGTTATGCCACCATATCACCGAACTGGAGACTCTGTTAGGGATCGTGAAAAAGTGGGGTTACCTTAGAGTTTAGTTCATCATTTTAAATTGCTTGTATGCTTTGCTTGCTTTATCTTTGAGGGTTTGTTGGGGTATTCTTGTAAAGTTCCTATACCCTGATCTGGGGCATATTTTTAGGTAAACAAGAATAGATCGTGGAGACTGTACAGCGTAAACCGATATGGTTGAAGCGATAGCTGTGTTGGCATGACACTTTGGTTGGTACCGGTATCCCTTGTGTTAAATCGAGGAGAGTACGGGGCCGCTGTGTGGTGTCATAAAGTACTAACGGAATTTAGAACCTTAGTCGAACAAACATGGAAATTAGAAAGTAGAGAGATAGCCGGCCTCAGTATAAAGTTGAGGATTTGTTGATACTCGATTCTACACTCATTAAGATCTTACTTTCAGGATATTTCGGCCGAGAGAAAAGATCGCTTGAGCTGAAACAATGTCTGATAAAGAAAGATCAGTGATATTGAGACTCTTTAGAACCCGATTACTTTTCTAAGACAGGTTGAACCAACTATACTTTAAGAGTGTATTTTCCTATAAACACCATGTAAGCCTAAGCCTAAGGTCTTGTGTGTGATTAAACTATTCCAACATAGCATCATGAATCATAACATCCATATTTCATTTCACTAATCATTTCAAGGACTAGGGGAATTTATCTTTGTTCTGTTTTGCAGATCATGGCTTCCGATTATAGAAACACCATTTGAATCAGCTTTGTGAGAATACCTCTCCAACTCAAAGATCTAGTATCAAGGGTTCCCGAGACTTCCTCATTTACCAAGAAATATGGTTGACTTCTCAACCTGGTTACTACAAGATTTAATGAGAAGATGATGAGGGTACTCTTTCAGTTCTTTGAACCCAAGCACCATTGCTTCATATTTCCCGACTATCAATTGGTACCCACCATGGAAGAGTTCTCTCAGTTATTGGGTGTACCCATTCTGGTTCAAATGCCTTTCACCGGTTTAGAGGAAGCTGCAAAACTAGAGGTCATTGCAGTTGCCTTACATCTGAAACAGTCTGACATCATATCCAACTGGGAAACAAGAAGTGGAGTCAAGGGTTTCCTAGTCAAGTTCCTATTGGAAAAGGCTCAGTTGTTTTGGGATGATTTGGATTTCCAAGCCTTCGAAGAAGTCCTGGCTCTTCTAATCTATGGGTTAGTACTGTTCCCTAATCCGGACTTGCTCATAGATATGAATGATGTTAAGATTTTTCTCTCCCGTAATCCTGTGCCTACTTTGCTCGGAGATATCTTACATCCCCTCCACACTCGTACCATGAAGAGAATAGGGGTTCTTATGTGCTTAATGCCTTTTCTGTCTAGGTGGTTTATTTCGCACCTTCCTCAATCGGTATTGAAGAATGAACAAGGTTTGGGTTGGTCACAAAGGGTAATGTCACTTTTTCATTCGAATATTCTTTAGTATACCATATCTTTGGGAGATATTTCCATCATTGACCGTTGTGGTGAATTCCATAATGTTCAACTCCTTGGCATTAGGGGAGGTATCACTTATAATCCTTCTCTAGCTCTACGACAATTCAGTTATGCTCAGAGAGATGGTCCCCATGATATGCTTATCCAAGGAATTATGTTCAACTATGAGGATGATGTTCAAGGGTATCGTCAAAGGTTCATACGAGCTTGGGGAATGGTAAATAAGATGGACAGTAAGGCTTTGGAACACAAGAATTCCACCCCTATGGAACCTTATCTTATATGGGTACGAGCTCGCACCCAAAATCTTATAATGGCATATACAGCCATCTTACCAGTGATTGTGGAACCGGTCGCCGAAGAGAATGTTCCTTATACAGTTCTCCATCCTGATATACCCACTGATTTTGAAGAGCTGCAGAGGTCTTGGATTTAGCTGAAGGAAGAACGAGATACCTTTAAAGATCAATTCCATTCCAGTGAGAAGAAAGTGTGGGAGCTCACAAAGAAACTTCACAAAGAGGAAAGTCTTAATGTCTACCTCGGCACGAAGAGGAAGCGCCCATGGGAAACCTGATGTTTAGATTTTAAGAATTTTCAATTTTCAATTGTAAGCCTGAGAGGCAGTTGTAATTTGAATTCTACTAATAAAATCTTTGTTTCATTTAGGCTCACAAATTTAAATTCCTTGAAGTCCTTGAAAACATCGCATAAGCATATCATACATTTCATTGCATAAGCAGGTATTTTGAGACAAGTTTCTTATCTTTTCACTGTTTATTTCAGCAAAAGAAATGGCTTTTGAACAAACAGTGAAGGACCTCCAAGCTCAAAACACTCAGTTTCAGCAAATGTTCCTGGCTCTGGCTAAGGGGCAAGAAGATCTGAAAGCTCTAATCGCCAAGGAGAAGACCAAGAAGCAAAAGAAACCAGCTGGTGTTTTGAATTTGGGTAGAAGATTCAGAGGACCGGCTAAGCGAGCTCTAGATTTCACAACCCCGTCAAATGAGGGGGACAATTAAGAAGAGAAACCAACAGAAGAAAACATTAATCCAGGGTCTGAGGAAGATGAAGTTGACTATTCTGAGGATCAGTATCCTCCTGCTGATGATAAATACAAACAGTTGGTGGATCAGCTCAATGCTATGGAGATCCAGAGGGTACCCGAGCTGGATTTTGAAGAGCTAGGACTGATCTCAGGGGTGGTCATTCCGCAGAAATTCAAGGTCCCTACATTTTCTAAGTACAACGGTGTCTTCTGTCCTAAGCTGCATTTAAGGTCATATGTCAGGAAGATTCAACCCCACATTACTGATAGGAATTTGTGGGTACATTTCTTCCAGGAAAGTTTGGTAGAGACTCAGCTGGAATGGTTCTATCAACTGGAAAGAACCAACATTTGTAATTGGTAAGATCTGGCTGCTGCTTTCTATAAGCAGTACCAATATAACGCTGACCTCACCCTAACTCGTACACAATTGCAAAGTATGTCTATGGGTTCCAGTGAAGGCTTTAAAGATTATGCCCAAAAATGGAGAGACCTTGCAGGAAGAGTCCAACCTCCATTTTCTGATTGGGAGCTGGTGGACATGATCTTGGGCACGTTATCTGGTCCATTCTTTAACTATCTGATTAGAAGCTCGTCCGCTGGGTTTACTGAATTGATCTTGACTGGTGAACAAGTAGAAGCTGGTATCAAAAGTGGTAAAATCCAGAGATACACATCCTCCAGTACATCAAAGAAAGCATTCCCTGGAAAGAAGGAGGTCAGTGCTGCTTATGGACAAAGAAATCACAACAAAACTGAACGTCGTCCGACGGTAGGGGCTGTTATGATTTCCAATCCTGCATCGAACCAACAATGAAACAATCAACGCATGCCAGATGCACCCAGAAGACAGTTCACCCGGATCAATATAACCTTATCCCAGGTTTTTCCACATCTACTGAAGTCCAATTTGGTAACTCTGAAGGAAGCCCCTAAGAATCCCAATACTTTATCTGCCCTCTACAACCCCAATGCTCGATGTGCCTACCACTCTAAAACTCTCGGGCATGATGCAAACGACTGTTGAGCTTTTAAAAACAAAGTGCAAGATCTCATTGAGGCGATGGAGATTGAATTTGGTCCTCCCAAGACCTCCAACGTCATAACTGCACCAATTCCCAAGCATGAACCGAGAATCAGTGCTATTGATGTTGTTTCCGCTACAGAGGATGCTGACAGCGACTACGACTTGGACAAGTGGATCTTCCCAACCATCAGCGGTGGACTCAGTAATTGGGAGGCCAACGATTTTGTTCCCATTACTTTTACTCAAGAGTAATTTGTCTTTTTGGTTTTTAAGGATATGTAATATTTGAACAATTGAAACTTTAAAGTCTTGTGTCTTACCCGAGGCACAATGGTTTATTTGTGAGGGTTATTGATTCATATTCATATGCCATAAATAAATCATTGGACATTTTGCATACAAATTTTATGCTCTCTGTTTTTCTTTTTCTACTTTTTACTTTATCAAAAAATATATAGCTATGCTCTTACACACACCCACATATCAAACTGTAGATCCACGTCCACTATGGATCCTGTTCTGGACTGGGCCCGACAGGCCCAAAAGCATTGCTAAGGCCCAGTCCAAAGGGACTTACTGAGGACCACGCCGAGCAAAGGGGTCACATCCGTGCCCGACATCCTGATGTCCAGCTCGACATCCCGCCGTCCAACTCCACGTGGTGATGTCCAGCTCCACCTCCTGACGTCCAGCTCGACACCCTGCCGTCCAGCTCCACGTCCTGACGTCCAGCTCGACACCCTGCTGTCCAGCTCGACGTTGCCTCGAGCATCCCAACTAGGGAAGACTCAGTCCACCGTTCCCCCAACGATACTCCGGAAAGACCGCGTCTTCGTCCGCCCGCACTTCACGCAGAACATCCAGGAAGGGGACCACGTGCGGGTCCCCACTACCCACGTAGAACCTGGCAGTTCCTCCATTGGGCCAAATCCGCCCGGCCCAATGAAGGAACCTTGGCCCAGCGCTGGGGGCTATAAATACCCTCTGCTTCCAAAGGGTCAGGTATTCATCATTCTAACCTCAACTTACTATTATCTGCTCGTACTCCTACTTACTTCAGCATCAGAGTGCCTTGCAGGTACCCCCCCCACCTCGTTCAAAAAAGCGTTCTGCTCGGAGCCAGCCGTGACGGTTCATTTCTGATCAGGTCAGATCAGTGGCGCCGTCTGTGGGAAACTAGCTTCCCCGTCTAACGAACAATTCTAAAGACCAAAGCTCAATTCAACTACCTGTCATGGCTGATCCAGCTCACGACGAGCAGCCCGTCCGTGTCGCCGACCCTAATAACGGTACCGCGGACAAGAATGGACACCTCGATAACCCCGGTGATCCCGGCCGCAGTGCCATCCCTGTGACGACCGCCCCTGGACCTTCCTCCTACAGGGACGGGGCTACTGCATCCTCCTCTTCGACTCCTCCAGCACTCGAAGACGACCCGGTAGCTCTCGCTCATCACAGAGCTGCTCGGTTCCATGAAGTCCCAGTTCCCGCCGGGGCAGATGCCACGACTCAGGCACTGTTCGCGGCCCTTAACCAGACAAATTATCTCATCTTCGCCCAAGGAGAAAGATTAAGGGCACTTGAAGATGATCGACGACCCCCGAGGAGGCATCGGAGGCCATCTTCCCCACCTCCTCGGGTCACGGAAGTTCGACACCCTTCTCCCCCGCGGAGACACTACAGGGAGAACTCCAGGAGCCCTTCTCCTCGGCCAAGACAGAGACGACCTCGCTTGGAGAGGACCCCCGTTATTCCAGCCGGAGAACCCAATCCCGACCCGGCAAGACGTGACAGAAGACACTCCGGAGATGGGCGTGTAACCTTCAACCACCGAGCATCACGCTCGAGGGAAGCTCAGCACGAGCATCGTGCCAGACATAGCTACAGGACCCCATCTCTTTCTCCGGAGAGGAGCGACGAGGACGACCCCCGCGGTCCCCTGTCGCAGGCCATCATGGATGCACCCATCCCCCCCGGGCATGGAGAAACCCCCGCACCTGAAGGAGTATGATGGAATAGCGGACCCAGTCGACCACATTGATGGGTTCGAAGCCATGCTCCACTATCATAATGTCGGGGGGCCCATCAAGTGCCGCCTTTTCCCCACGACTCTCAGGAAAGCGGCCATGGATTGGTATAAAGGGCTCGCCCCGGGCTCAATTACGTCGTGGAGGAACCTGAAGAACCAATTCATCAGTTCCTTCACAGCTTCTCGGCGCCATCCGAAGACCGAGGCGGCCCTCGAGGCCATCATCCAAAGACAGGATGAAACCTTGAGGGAATTCATCAACCGCTTCAACCGGGAAGCAATACAGGTCCCCTGCGCGGACCATATGAAAAGATACTTGCTGGAGAGGGGTCTCCTCCCCGGCACAGAATTCAGAAAGGCTGTGGGCATTGAGCCACCTCCAACCTTTGATGCCCTCCTCGACAAGGCCCGAGCATACATGGACTACGAGGAGAGAGAAGTTGCCAACAGGGCCTGAGACTCCAGGGCTCGCGCCCCCAACAACAGCAGCAGCTCACGACAAGAGCCTCTTCCCCGACGTACCGGGGAGAAAAGGAAGGAAGATCGACCCCGGGAGGTCCGGGAACAAAGGGGCCCCTCCGGCCGTTTCACCGAGTACACTCCGCTCACGGCTTCTCGCGAGCGTATTTTGGCGGAGTGTGCTAGTACAGATTTCAGAGACGGTGGCGTCAAGCGTCCCCGACCTGCTCCCGCCAAGCCAGGGGCAGACAAAAATAAATACTATCAATACCATAGGAGTCATGGTCATTTGACAGAGGACTGCGTCCACCTCAAGGACGCCATTGAAACCCTCATCAAGGGAGGGAGGCTCGCACAGTACAGGTGAAACGACGCTCCCCGTCGTGACGCCCATGAAGCCAAGGAGCCCGAAGAAGATGCCCGACCATCAGACGAGTCGGTGCCGATCCAGACCGCCTTCTCGGTAACCAGGCCCGAGGATTTCGACATTCCCGAGCTCCTGCAGGAGCCCCTGACAACACATAGCAGGTGGGAATACTTCCCCTCCGCCATGGTCATCAACGGGGGCGGGTTCAACGACCTCACCATCAACTCAGCTAAGAGGAAGTTGGACGAGCTGGTAGACATAGCTCCTCCCCAAATTGTGACGTTCGAAAGGGTGAAGGGCAGGTCAGAGCCCATCACCTTCTACCTTGAAGAACTCCCCGGCGGAGCCCCGAACGCGGTCATCCCCTTACTGATAAGGGCGAAAATGGCCAATTTTGACGTGCATCGCATACTGGTCGACGAAGGGAGCTCTGTCGACGTGATGTACAGCCAGCTGTTCAGGACCTTGCAGCTGGACGATTCACACCTCTCCCCGTACATAGGGTCGGACCTTCAAGGTTTCAACGGCTCGACTTCTAAACCATGGGGGTACGTCGAGCTCCTGGTGACATTCGGCGAAGGAACGGCTACACGACAAGTCAAAGTCCGTTTCCTCGTCATTGACTGCCCGTCTCTGTACAACTGCATCTTGGGGAGACCGACACTGGCAGAGTTAACAGCGGTGCCCTCGACCGTCCATCTAAAGATGAAGTTCTACACCAAAAGGGCACGGGTAGCCACCATCCAAGGAGATCTAGCCGCTGCCCGTAGGTGCTTCAATGCTGCTTCTAAGGGACGAGATACCGTCGACATAGGGACCAGACCCAACAAAAGGACAAAACAGGAGCCCGACAGAAAAGCAGCTCCCGAAGAAGAAGTCCAGAAGGCTCCACCAAAGGTCGACTCCATAGCCCTCGACGCTCGCTTCGACCAGGACGAGCCATCTAGCAGCGAGCAAATCCCACTCCAACCTATTCCGGACGGTGATTTTGAACTCGTTCCCCTCGGCACAGATCCGACCAAGGGAGTGAAGATTGGCAAAGACCTCCCCGACTTGGCCAAGAAGCAAATCAAGGCCTGTCTGCGCGAGAACGCTGATCTCTTCGCCTGGAGCGCTGCAGAGATGCCCGGACTCGACCCTGAGGTCGCCTGTCACCACCTCGCCATTGATCCAGCCGCCAAGGCCGTAGTACAACGTAGGCGTAGGCAGTCTCCAGAAAAAACGGAGGCTGCTGAAAAAGCTGTAAAAGACCTCCTAGAGGCAAATTTTATTTCTGAAGCCCGGTACTCCACCTGGCTGTCAAATGTTGTACTTGTTAAAAAGAATAATGGAAAATGGAGAATGTGTGTTGACTATACCGACCTCAACCGGGCTTGCCCGAAGGATGCTTTTCCTCTACCTAACATAGACATGCTGGTCGACAATTCGGCCGGCTACAAAACTTTGTCGTTCATGGACGCCTACTCGGGATATAACCAAATCCCAATGGCTCTGGGCGACAAACACTGCACGGCGTTCATGACCAGCTCGGGCAACTATTACTACAACGTAATGCCCTTCGGACTGAAGAACGCTGGAGCTACTTACCAACGTATGATGAACAAAGTGTTCAACAAACAGATCGGCGACATGCTCGAGGTATATATGGACGACATGATCTTCAAATCCCGAGCGGATACCGATCACGCAGCTTATCTCAAGACAGTCTTCGCCCAAGCAAGACAGTGCAAAATGAGGTTCAACCCCGAGAAGTGCACGTTCGGGGTTAAGGCAGGAAAATTCCTTGGATTCTATCTAACAGAACGAGGAATTGAAGCTAACCCCGACAAATGTCGAGCATTCTCCGACCTCCCGACACCGACGTCGAAGAAGTCGATACAAATCATGAACGGCATGCTGACGTCACTGTCCCGCTTCGTCGCGAAGTCCGCTCAGCACGCCCTCCCCTTCTTCAAACTCCTTCGAAAGGAAGCAGCCTTCGAATGGAACGAGGAATGCGAGCACGCACTTCGCCATCTGAAACAGAGCCTGTCTCAACCGCCTGTGTTGTCTCGACCAGACGACGGGGAATCACTGTATTTATACCTGGCCGTTTCGAACGAAGCCATCAGCGCAGCCCTTGTCCGCGAGACCCCTGACGGGCAGAAACCTGTCTACTTCACGAGCAAAGCCTTACAAGGGCCCGAAAGCAGATATCAGCAGATAGAAAAGGTTGCTCTGGCCCTCGTCAATGCTGCGAGGAGACTCAGACACTACTTTCTAGCCCACACCATCATCTGCGAACCGATCAGCCGGTAAGGCAGCTCTTGGGTCGGCCTGATATGGCGGGCAGGATGCTGAAGTGGTCCTTGGAACTCTCCGAATTCGACATTCAGTACGAGAGCAGGAAGGCCCTGAAAGCACAAGCCTTAGCCGACTTCGTCACGGAGATGACCACTCACGACCTCCCCCCGGGGAAGGGACACAAATGGACCATCTTCGTCGATGGAGCCTCCAGCTCGTCCGGTAGCGGCGCAGGGATCCTCCTGGAAAACGAAGAAGGCGTAGTGATCGAGCACTCCTTGGTTCTCTCCTTCCCGACGTCAAATAACCAGGCAGAATACGAAGCCCTGCTCGCAGGACTGAGATTAGCCGAGGACCTGGGAGCCCGTGAGGTCCAAATTTACACCGACTCCCAGCTCGTCGCCTCTCAAGTACAGGGGAGCTACCAGGCCAAAAACGACAACCTCATCGAATATTTGAACTTAGTCAGAAAACACATGGCAAAGTTCGTATGAGCAGAAATTTCTCATGTTCACCGCGAGCAAAACACGAGGGCGGACATATTGTCCAAACTCGCGAGCACACGAAAGAAAGGCGGGAATAAATCCGTCATCCAGGAATCTCTGGCGCGTCCAAGTATCGAACCACCCTCGACTACGGTCGAGATCCATGCCATCGGGGATGCCACGTCCTGGATGACCCCGGTTTATAATTTCCTGACAAAAGGAGAACTCCCGTCGAACCAGGCCGAAGCTGCCATAATCAAGCGACGAGCATGTTCCTATGTTGTTCTCGAGCAGAAACTATACCGAAGAGGATTCTCCATTCCCCTCCTGAAATGCATCGACGAGTCCGCCATCCCCGACGTACTGCGGGAGATTCACGAAGGGATTAACGCCCAGAACATGGGCGGTAAATCCTTGGCCAGGAAAGCCCTTCGAGCGGGATACTACTGGCCGACGATGCAACAGGACGCCAAGGAACACGTGAAAAAATGTGACAAGTTCCAGAAGCACGGGGATATGCACCTCGCCCCCCCGCACTGGCCTCCTCGCCGACAGTCGGGCCACTTTCCACACGGGTCCTCTTCCTCTGTATCAGGATGGTACTAGGATCGACCTCTTCAACTTCTGGGGTCCCGTCCGACGCTGCCCTCGAGCTTGACGGCGAGTCCACCCTTACCGGCTGAGGAGCATTTGGGCTGTGTGGTGGGCCCATCCTCGTCGCCTGTGGGGCCTTCACGACCCTCTTGTTCCGCCTTTGGTCGCAAGACAATTTCAAAAGCCTTTCATGTCGACCAGCCATCGAACCTGCAAAATAAAGGTTAGGTCAGTATCGAGCAAACTTCATAAATAAATGACGAATAAAGAATTTCAAGTAACAAACAACCTAACAGGCGGGCAGCCTGCCTGTACGTCGGGCACTCCACCAGCGCCTTGGTGTCAATCGGACGGGACTCGAACGTTGGGTAACCATCTTTGTCCAGGATATCATCCCCTTCCCGCGTAACCCACCGGACGGGATGGAAACTATCGACAAACCGGCAAAGAGCGCCGTACGCCTGCTCGTCTTCCGAGCACATGTCCCCCGCGGCGGTATGGTAATAACCCGTCCCATGCTCGTAATGCCGGGACATCCAGTGCACGGGGACTTTAGCCCTACGACCCAACACAGGGTTCCCATCGTCGCCCAACATCGCCTCCCCATCCTCGTCGCTCACCGGCTCCTCCTCCTCGAAAAGGGAATTTAAAGCAGCGTCGGTAACTGGCCGTACCACGTACCACTTGTCTATAAACCTCCTCACGGAGTCCATATACATCTTAAAGAGTCTCCTCGACTGCTTCAGGGAGACCCAGCTATGTTTCCCTCCTCGGGACTGACGCTGCAGGTGAAATATCCGGAAGAAAAGCGGGATGGTCGCCCCGATCCTCAGGTAGCGACACGTCAACTCAAACGCCCGGATGAAGGCGAGAGAGTTTGGGTGTAGCTGGGACGGGGCCAGCTCCAAGTGCGTGAAGACCCCGACCTGGAAATCAGTGAAGGGCAGCCGCAGCCCTAGGTCTTTGAACGCGATCTCATACATCGCGAAGCTGTAATTCGGATAAACCGAGCAAATCCTTGCACGGGATGACGGGAGCATGACTACGAAGTTCTTCTGGAAGCCGGGCTGGTCTTGACCCTCTTCGATGACAGCGTATGGATGTCGGTCGTCTCGGCTGTAGACCGACGCTATCCCCCGTGGCTCGACGCCCACCCATTCCAGCAAAGGGTCGGTCACGGTATCAATCAGGGTGACCGACTCGTCGGCACTCTGTTCTTCACGGTCGCGGCGTCCGGAGGAGCTCGGCTCGTCCGCCATGGTTACCTGCAGAGCACGGGAAACCAGTCAGTTGAGCACGAAGCCCTACGCTCGACAAAATCACGTCGTCCCATGCACGACTACATAAGTCCGTTTCCACGAATGGTTACCTCCCCGACATCCTGAACCCGGTGTTCTTCCTCAAACCAACTGCGCGGCCACTCTCCAAGCATGTCGACCCGAGGTATGAACATGGCGAGCCGCACCATGAAGCCCACGGCCAAGACCATGAACATACCGGGCGCGATCATGAATCAGGCGCCCTGGATCATGAAGACCCCGGGGAGCTCTGAAGTTTATCACCTAAAACTATGAATGCGCCGGCCACAAACATGCGTTTGCCGGTCCTAGACATGAATGCGTCGGGCTAAGCATGAGTTTACCGGGCTAATCCCACGCGCACGGTCCTAAAATATCTACAAACGCCAGAAATCATGCATTCTAAACAGAAAAATGAGGAAGATAGATCACTTACTTGGATCAAAGAGTGGGATTTGGCTACGAAATGGAAGAATCTGTGACGGAAAGTCGCAACTGGAGAAAATCTGGAAGAGCAGCAGCAGAGAGAGCACAGAGAGTAGAAACGTATTATGGGGCCCAAGGTTCCTATTTATAGTGATGACGTGGAATACCAAACGTCACCTCGGGCAACCACGGACTCCATCTCCTCGACGCACTGCTCCCAACGCAATGATGACCCTACCCCCATAGGGTGGCGGCACAGTTCCCGAAAGATACCTCGTGTGCTCGACCGACGCGCCCGGTAAGGATCCTCCGTGCATCCACCGCCGAGGACGTTTCCGAGTACAACACGAGGAGGCCCCTCGAGGGCCCACACCTCTATCCCGGGCACGAGACCTCAACGAGGGAGTAACTTGGGTTCAAGTCATGGCTCCTCACAAAGGAACCATGACTTGGGGGGCTCCTGTTCTGGACTGGGCCCGACAGGCCCAAAAGCATTGCTAAGGCCCAGTCCAAAGGGACTTACTGAGGACCACGCCGAGCAAAGGGGTCACATCCGTGCCCGACATCCTGATGTCCAGCTCGACATCCCGCCGTCCAACTCCACGTGGTGATGTCCAGCTCCACCTCCTGACGTCCAGCTCGACACCCTGCCGTCCAGCTCCACGTCCTGACGTCCAGCTCGACACCCTGCTGTCCAGCTCGACGTTGCCTCGAGCATCCTAACTAGGGCAGACTCAGTCCACCGTTCCCCCAACGATACTCCGGAAAGATCGCGTCTTCGTCCGCCCGCACTTCACGCAGAACATCTAGGAAGGGGACCACGTGCGGGTCCCCACTACCCACGTAGAACCTGGCAGTTCCTCCATTGGGCCAAATCCGCCCGGCCCAATGAAGGAACCTTGGCCCAGCGCTGGGGGCTATAAATACCCTCTGCTTCCAGAGGGTCAGGTATTCATCATTCTAACCTCAACTTACTATTATCTGCTCGTACTCCTACTTACTTCAGCATCGGAGTGCCTTGCAGGTACCCCCCCACCTCGTTCAAAAAAGCGTTCTGCTCGGAGCCAGCCGTGACGGTTCATTTCTGATCAGGTCAGATCAGATCCCATTGGTAACAGTTCTTCTATTGTTAGTTATGACTTTGAAAATATGATCTACCAAGCCGAGGACGAAGGTGAGGAAGATTGTGAAGTACCAGGAGAACTTGCCAGACTGTTACAACAAAAGAAAGGGCAATACAACCACGTGAAGATTCAGTTGAGATAGTTAACTTGGGTACTAAAGAGGACAAGAAAGAGGTCAATATAGGTGCCGACCTGGAGCATGGTGTCAAAGAGCGGTTAATTCAGATGCTACATGACTATGTTGAGGTTTTTACCCGGTCATACAGAGATATGCCAGGACTTGACACTGATATTGTGGTTTATCGCCTACCGAAAAAGAAGACTGCCCTCAAGTGAAACAAAAGGTTCGTCATATGCGGCCAGAGATGTCAGAAAAGATCAAAGTCGAAGTCATGAAACAGTTCAACACCGGTTTCTTAGTTGTCACCTCTTATCCACAATGGGTTGCTAACGTTTTTCCGGTGCCTAAGAAGGATGGTAAAGTACGTATTTGTATGGATTACAGAGACTTGAATAGGGCAAGCCCCAAGGATGACTTTCCGCTTCCCCACATCAATGTTTTGGTTGACAAAACCGCATAATATAAGGTATTCTCCTTCATGGATGGCTTCTCTGGGTACAGTCAGATCAAAATGGCACCTGAAGACATGGAGAAAACGACCTTCGTCACACAATGGGGAACTTTCTGCTACAAAGTTATGCCATTTGGGTTAAAGAACGCCGGGGTAACCTATTAGTGCGCCATGGTAGCTTTGTTTCACGACATGATCCATCACGAGATAGAGGTCTACGTTGATGATATGATAGCCAGGTCTCAGACTGAAGAGGAGCACCTTGATCACATGCAGAAGCTATTTGAAAGGCCGAAAAAGTACAAACTAAGGTTGAATCTGAATAATTGCACCTTTGGAGTAAGATCTGGTAAACTCTTAGGTTTCGTTGTCAGCGACAAAGGTATTGAAGTAGACCCCGCAAAGGTTAAAGCTATACAAGAAATGCCAACTCCTTGCACTGAGAAGGAAGTTAGAGGATTCTTGAGATTCCTAAACTACATAGCCAGATTCATTTCCCACCTAACCGCTACTTGTGAGCCAATCTTCAAATTACTGAAGAAAGATCAAGCACTAAAGTGAAATGATGATTTCCAGAACGCCTTTGACAAAATCAAGGAATATCTTCAAGAGCCTCCAATCTTGATACTGCCAGTTGAAGAAAGACCTCTGATCTTGTAATTAATAGTGTTAGAGAACTCAATGGGGTGTGTGTTGGGGCAGTATGACGAGTCTGGTCAAAAAGAGCATGCAATGTACTACCTTAGAAAAAAGTTTACCGACTGTGAAACAAGATACTCACTGCTCGAGAAAACTTGCTGCGCTTTGGCATGGGATACTCGCCGACTAAAAAAATATATGTTGACTCACACTACCTTGTTGATATCTAAAATGGATCCTATCAAGTACATCTTCGAGAAGCCCGATCTCTCCGGAAGAATAGTAAGATGGAAAATGATCTTGATCGAATACGACATCCAGTATACAACCCAGAAAGCAATTAAGGGAAGTGTATTAGCTGATCATTTAGCTCATCAGGTTGTGAATAACTACCAATCCATGAATTTTGAGTTCCCGGATTAGAATATCATGTTAGTGAGTGATTGTGAAGAACCTGGACCGGATGAAGGACCTGAAAAAGGATCCCGGTGGACTATGGTTTTTGACAGATCTTCCAACACTCTTGGAAATGGCATCGGCGCTGTGATCATATCTCCTGAAGGTTGTCATACTCCTTTCACTGCCAGATTATGTTTCAATTTTACCAACAATATGGCTGAGTATTAAGCATGTATTATGGGTCTCCAAGCTGCTATCGACTTAAGGATCAAATTCTTGAGTGTATTTGGAGACTCGACCTTAGTAATCATTCAAATCAAAGGAGAATGAGACACGAAGCATCCTAATATTATCCCTTACAAAGAGCATGTGTTGACATTGATTCCATACTTTGAAGAAATTTCCTTTGATCATTTTCCACGAGAGGAAAATCAACTAGCGGACGCGCTAGCTACGATGTCATCCATGTTCAAAGTCGGGTGGGATAATAAAGCTCCTCAGATCACTATTAAGAGAATGGATGAACCAACATACTGTCACGAGATTGGTACTGAAGGAGTAGTGGACAAGCCTTGGTTCCATGAAGTTAAAAGATATCTCGAAGCCCAAGAGTATCCTAAGGGAGCTTCAGTCAATGATAAGAAGTTTCTAAGAAGGTTCTCTGCCAAGTTATTCCTCAATAACGGGATCCTTTACAAGCGCAATCACGATTCTTCTTTGCTCCGGTGTGTGGACAAGAGTGACGTAGAGAAGATTATGGCAGATTTACAAGAAGTTACCTTTGGCACCCATTCTAGTGGGCCCACAATGGCTAAAAAGATCCTACGGGAAGGATACTATTGGTCCATTATGGAAGCAGACTGTTATCAGCATTCACGAACTTGTCACAAGTTCCAGATACATGCTGATAAAGTACATGTGCCTCCGGTTCCTCTAAACGTCTTGACTACTCCCTGGCCATTCGCAATGTGGGGCATCAATATGATTGGAGAAATTAGACCTACAACTTCTAATGGATGCTGTTTCATCCTGGTCGCTATTGATTACTTTACGAAGTGGGTCAAGGCAACTTCATTCGCTTCTGTTACCAAGAACGTTGTGGCCCGATTCATCAAACATAACCCTATCTGTCGATACAGTATTCCAAAAAGAATCATTACGGATAATGGTACCAATCTCAATAATACTATGATCACTGAGCTTTACAGGCAATTCAAGATCCAGCATCATAACTCTTCTCCTTATCGACCGAAGATGAATGGCGCTGTAGAAGCTGCTAATAAAAATATCAAAAAGATCATACAGAAGATGACGGTGACATACAAAGACTGGCATGAGATGTTACCATTTTCTCTTCAAGGTTACCGTACCATAATACGCACATCAACAGGGGGAACTCCTTTCTCTCTGGTATACAGTATGGAAGTTGTCCTACCCATTAAAGTCTAGATTCCTTCCTTGAGAATCATGAAGGATGCATGGCTGAGCGAAGACGAATGGGTTCATACTCGACTTGACCAATTAAACCTGATTGATAAGAAAAGGCTTGAGGTTGTCTGTCACGGTCAGATGTACCAAAAGCGTATGATCAAAGCTTTTAACAAAAAGGTTAGATGTCAGGTATATCAGGCTGGTGACTTAGTAATCAAGTGCATCATACTTCCACAAGGTGATCCCAGGGGAAAATGGACTCCAACATACGAAGGTCCATTTTTTATCAAGAACATATTTTCTGGTGGAGCCATGATCTTAACCACCATGGACGGTGACGACATTTCGAACCCTGTAAACACAGACATAGTTAAAAGATACTACGCATGAAATAAGACTCGTTAGGTCGACTAGCCTAGGCAAAAATAAGGGAATCCCTGCGAACCAAAAAGGTTCAGGAAAAAATTAGGGATATACAAAAAAAATCTCTACACCCGACAAGTCGAAAACCTGAAAAGGCGACTTGGGAAAAAAAGGGTATCCCGATGGACTGAAAACCCGAAAGGGCGGTCCAGGAAAAAGTAAGGGATCTAAAGCATATAACTATGTCCCGTTAGATCATCTTGCAGCCAATCTTCAGTATCAACTATCAAGCTCAAGTGGTACTAATCAATCCAGTCAACTTCGGACAAGCAGCAAAAGAGATGAGACGCTCAAAGGCATAAAGACAATATCAGAATGGGAACCCAATGGGATTATTTCACATAGCTATTTTCTTTGTCTGTTATTTTGTAAAGTGTTATTCTTACGACGACATTCTCTTACTAGGATGTTCGTCTCCTTGTACAAAAACGCTTATTCAAGTTAATACAAAGCTATTCCTTTGAAAGTACAAAACTATTTGTTTTTATTTTTCTGTTTTGTTTGTGAAAACGTCCAGTGATTATTTTTGAACATATGCATTTGAATGTGATTACTGTTTACAAATATACGCATAAAAAATAGAAAGACAGTTACTAATGACTTTAAGAAACAGGATAATATCTAAGGGCCATCCACAAAATCCCTGCATATGTTTTCTCCAGCAGGTACAGAGGCAGAGACATCCTACTACAAAGGTCACTGCCATATTCTCAGCATGCAGCCTAATGGTGCAGGTGTTCTCATATCCCCGGTAGAGAAAAATCTCCAAATTACTGCTCCAACAAAAGATTCCCCAGTGAAGTCGCCAAGCTTCTAAGGATTTCCCAACAGGATTTCACATAATCCCTGAACAGCGCACATAGTTTCCCTTCCCCAACATAGTTTATTTCTCTAATAGCGGAAATCTGTCTCCTAGCATGTCCACTTCAAACAAAATCTGAAGACATACATTCTTCATTCCCAGCTGCAATCAGGGATTTATTTTCCCTAGTTCAACAACACTGCAATAGAACAACTGACACATTCATTCATTGCACTCATGCATCATTTTACAAACATCATAGCATATGCAACACAAATGCATATAGCACAATCTCATTTATTTTGAGAGTGTCATGCAATTCATACATCGTGACATCACATGAAATTGATTTTAACTTTTCAGGTTAAATTAGCAGACAGACAAACACTATCAACTTATGCAGTAGGTCAAAGATTAATGCCCGAAACCAGACAAGAAAACTATCTACATGACCAAGTGGTATGAACGCCCGAAGCAAGACGGGTTTACCAATAAATACAGCAGGCCACAGATTAATGCCCGAAACCAAACAGGGAACTATCTATGTGACCAATGTTGCCAAGTCCCAGATTAATACCTGTAACAAGCCATGATACCTATATGTGGATGGCCGATTGTAGATTAATACCTGTAATAAATTAGGAAAACTATCTACATGAGGAGATTGAAGATTAATACATGTAACAAACCAGGAAAACTATCTTTCTTTCTCAGGTCAGAGATTAATACCTGAAACCAGACATGACAACTATCTCAATGATCGACAAAAACAAAGTTCCAGATTAATACTTGTAATAAGCCAGGACAACTATCTGTGGACGACCGACTGTAGATTAATACCTGTAACAAGCCAAGAAAACTATCTACATGAGGAGATTGAAGATTAATACCTGTAACAAGCCAAGAAAACTATCTTTCTTTCTCAGGTCAAAGATTAATACCTGAAACCAGACAGGACAACTATCTCAATGACCGACAAAAACAAAGTTCCAGAATAATACCTGTAACAAGCCAGGACAAATATCTGTGGACGACCGACTGTAGATTAATACCTGTAACAAGCCAGGAAAACTATCTACATGAGGAGATTGAAGATTAATACCTGTAACAAGCCAGGAAAACTATCTTTCTTTCTCACATCAAAGATTAATACCTAAAACCAGACAAGACAATTATCTCAACAACCAACAAAAACAAATTCCAGATTAATACATGTAACAAGCCAGGACAACTATCTGTGGATGATCAATTGTAGGTTAATACCTGTAACAAGCCAAGAAAACTATCTACACAAGGAGATTGAAGATTAACACCTGAAACCAGACGGGAAAACTATCTTTCTTTCTCGGGTCAGATATTAATACCTGAAACCATCCAGGACAACCATCTCAACGACCGACAATTTTTAAGTTCCAAATTAATACTTGAAACCAGACTGGACAACTATCTCTGAACAACTGAATTGTAGATTAACACCTGAAACTAGACAGGAAAACTATCTACATGACCAAACGAAGCAATCTCACACGGGTTCCTTCTCATATATCTCCAGATGTAGTCTAACACGGACTCATCCTGAAGCAGCCCCACACAGGCTCCTTCTCATATATCTCCAGATGCAGTCTAACACGGATTTATCCTGAAGCAGCCCCGCACAGGCTTCCTCTCATATATATATCCGGATGCAGACTAACACAGACTCATCCTGAAACATCCCTACACATGCTCTTTCTAATACATTTTCAGGTAGCAGTTAATTCCATTATCCCCAGAAAGTTATTGTGAAGCCTGGATTTCAACCAGAAAGCAGCAAAATCTCATCTCTCCAGTACATGTTTATGTTGATCTTATACTTTCGGTCATCAGGCGCACACCGTGTACCGTCAACTCACCACCGTGTGATTCAAATCCCACAAATCTAAACGTTCAGACCACCATGCACTTTCCAAACTTTCCTTCACTGGATCACAAAGTACACTTGGGCCTCCTTCTCATATGGGCTTGCGTTTTACAATATTTCTCCCCCCTGTTTCTTTTGCGTCAGGCCCAATTTGTTTTTTTCTCTATTTTATTTGTTTTATCATTTTATTTCATTTAATCATTTTTCCATGATAATATAAAAATCAGAAAAATAATAATAATAGAATTTAGGATTTTTCTAATTAATTTTAATTTTGTAAATTAATTAAATTAATTATTTTGACTTTATTTTATCAATTTAAAATCAATTAGAATTAGATTTATTTCATTCAATATTTTCTTAATAAAAATACAAAAATATTAGAATTAGGCTTAAATTCATTTAATAATTATCTTTTTAATTAAATTTAGATTTAAGGTAGTTTAATTATTTTCTTAATCAAAAATAAACAAAAAAGATTTCTTTATTCATCTAGAATTTTTTAGGGTTTTAGACGTCTCTTTCCATTTCGCACGCGTTGTTTATTTTCACACTTTTTTATACTAATGTATGCTGATAGAATATAATAGAATTAACTAGGACGTTACTTTACCTCTTTCTTTATTTTCCCTCATTTTTTGGACATGTAAATACCCCTCCCCGAAGCATTGTAATAGTATAGATTTAACTTTCCGCACTTTAAATTTTTGCAATATTTAAACTGTTTAGATGCATGATAATAGGATTGTATGCCAAGATTAATAATCAAACGTTAGCAAACCTAATACCAAATACTAAAATAACTGAACATAACACACTTGCACATATACACCTCTATGGTATTCCTACTTTGGTTGCCTTTCGGAAAATAAAACAGTCATGTCCCTCGAAAATGAGGATGCTTTAGCAAAGACCCTTAAATCAAAAGATTATAGTCCCTCGATGAACCTACAGTGTTGCCTTTCGGTAAATGATCTAGTCCGTTAAACAAAATTTCTAAAGCGTCTCTATATGCTGCCTTTGTGACTGTACGTCCCTTCGAATGTCCCTCAAACATCCAATGATAAGGATACCTACTCACTAATAGTAGGATAGCGCTGTCTAAAGTATAGGAGGAAAAGAACAAACCTTTCGAGTATAAGTAGATAGTTCTTAGATGCTTTCTCAAAATAAACTTTTTCACTTACACAAGACATTTCAAAAACACTTCCATAAAAAACGCTTTATCAACACTCTTGAGGACTGATACAAGAGTTATCATAAAGCAAATCGCCGCACTAAGGCAATTTCAAAATACTTCTCAAAAACACACAAAAAGCACAAGGTATTTTTCAAATGAGCTAAGCATCTAAGAGCCCGTATAAAACCACGGATGGAAAGGGTGCTAACACATTCCCTTTCCATAATCTACCCCCCATTACTCAGAAAACTCTCGAAAGGTATTTTTATGTTCTTTTCACCATTTCCTTTGTTGGATAAAAGAAAAGCTGGTGGAGACTCTTGCTTACCACAACATTTGTAAACACAAACACAAAACCAATATAACAATCGGTTCTGCCACCATATCATAATGTATGTGTTGATATTTATGATGATTATATGAATCATGATGCATTTTGACTAGCAGTGGTCATTTGGTTATTGAGATGTTTCGCATCATGCATTCATGGCATAAGAGTAGGACTTTACTCCAGTGATGTTCTTAGGACTTCCGTCCAATAAAGTTGCAGGATGATTGGTCCATTGATGGCCTCAATTCCATAGTGTGGATTTGAGTGAAAATTGTGATGTTCTCCGGTTCCAACCGGGAATCGATCCTATTAGTGGGGATCTTTGGAGAAAATGATGACGGTGTCATCAATGGATTTTTGGTACCACATGCATGAATATAAAGAAGTTGCATTTCATTATATGTGGCATTGCATGATGATTTGATTGACTGATGTTTTGTGAATGCATGTTTGCGTTAATTTCTATTTGATGGTATTACCACATGCCTATGTGTATTATGATGCTTAAAGGTGTGAGTATGACATGTGGTTTCAATGGTGTGTTTCTTTGGTTTTGTATTATAACTACCATATTTACTCCTTATGTCTGTTATAATGATTATGATTTACTCACCTTTGCTGCTTGGAAATGTTGCCTCTATACGTGGGTAACTTGCAGGTAATCAAGAATAGTCCGCCGAGGCTTAGAGGATAGTTGCAGAATGTGGTCTTTACTTCTTATAGAATAAGAGGGTCTTTCTCTAATATGTAACATCGGGGATGAGATCCTTTGTTTTGAATAACCATGTTACTTCGTTTATTTTGGAATTTGAACTACCATTGTGGTATTTGAGTTGTTTTGATTTGATGAAGTTATTTAGAAGTATCTTAAAATAGATGTTTTGAATAATGAGTTTTCGCTGCGAGTAAGTTGAAAAATTATGGCTGTTAATCAAGAAGTACTTAATGTAATTGATTTTTGAAAACCTGTGTTATGGAGCAGGATGTGTTTTACTATGAAGTTTGTTTGAAGCAAATGTGACACCCTTTTTGATGCATTACTCTGATTTAATTATCGAATTATTTTGTGAATATTCTGTGGGGTTTAGAAGGATGTTACATTAGTGGTATCAAAGTAGGTCGGTCTGTTCGACCATGTTTTCTTATAATATGTATGTCTTGTCGGTCGATTAGTGTGAGTGAAATTCTGGCAACAGATACTTAATGTCACAGTGAATGTTATGACACCGTATCTGACAAATTGTACACACACCAAACAGTAATTTAAAAGACAGTAAAGAACACAATCAATTATTAACCCAGTTCAGTATATAACAACACCTACATCTGGGGGCTACCAAGCCAGGGAGGAAATTCACTATAAGAGGTATTAATTTAGGAATAAACCAACCAGTTTATCTCCTTCACTTAAGACCTACCCAATGCAACTTCAATCTAAGTCCTACTTAAACCTGAGTTCCTACTCACTCCCCCTCAATCACAGCAGTGATACTAATCTACTGATTAATAAGATTATGAAGACATTCTTCAATACACACGCTTGATTTTGCTTCAAAGCTTTAATCAAGAGACACAACACTCGTGCTTCAAAGCTTTGAGTGATACACAACCCTTACAACCAAATCCTACTCCAAGTCACTTATCAAATGATAATTTCTTGGATCACAGTAATTACTAAAACTATCACAACTACAAAATGCCTTATTGATCTTCTCTGAAGCGCTGCCCACCATTAGGATTCGTGAGAAATATATATGCAGTATGTTCTTCATTTTGGGCTTCCATAAAAATAGCTAGGGTTAACCAAAGTTAACCTAAAGACTTGGTATTGGGCTTTCATCATAACAGATTAGGGTTAAGCAAGGTTAACCTAAAATCCACGTGAGCATCTGATCTAGTCAATATACTTCAACTCAGAATAGCACACCAGATTCCTGAAAATTCTCAGGAACAATAAATCTGCATAACAACTTGATCAGTACATGATGTCTTAACATGGGTTATGACATTGGTTATGACATCATGTATCCTGCTCACTGATTTTGGTAGAATTCAGTACATATGATCATAGCTTAATCATCATGATATTCACTCATACTGAGTTGTTCCTGTAGAACATTCCTTCTGCAGAATTTGTCTTTATCCCATAATGTTATGACATCAGTCATGACATTCGCAAATCTGGTTTTACCAAAAATTAATGCCAACAAGCAAACACTTACAAACTCCCCCTTTGGCAAATTTTTGGCTAAAACCCCTAAACAATCAGAGATTAGAATGCAGCAGAATTTTTTATAACAGCTAATCTAACTACCAATATCTAATTCTACCAAAATTACCATAATTACTTCTCCCCCTTTTTAGCCATAAAGAGGCCAAAGGATCTAGAACTTCAAGTTATACAGTCATCAAAAGGAAATCCAAAATACACAGAAACATAGAGAAGGTATCAAATAGCAGCAGCAAGTTCCAACATCAATCTTTACAACTCAGCAAACACAGACCTTCAGGTACTGTCATCCCCTGAGGAAGCACTATTTTCAGCAGCATCTTCTGGTGAGCTTCTTGCAGAACCATCATGTTGTTCTTCATCAGCATCCTCTTCCCTCATTTATTCTCCATACTCCTCCTGTTCCAGACTAGTAATCAGCTCTTCAAGAGTCCTTTTTCTTGCATCAAGCTCTCTGCAGGTTTCTTTTAGAATAGCTATAACATCAGCTTTCTTGGAATGAGCTTTGACATTTGATGTCTCAGCAGATGTCATAACAATGTCAGGGACATGTGTTCCCTGAAACAACTTATAGTGAAAACCAAGTGCAGGGGCTCTTTTGCACACAGAGTCCTTTTCAACCAGAATATCAGGATACTGATCAATGATTATACCACTCAGGAGATAGGGAAAAGCAATAGGGCCTTTAATATCACAACTCTCAGCATGTTTCATTGTTTGATCAAAGATGTAGTTGCCATAATCAAAGTTTGTTCTGGTTCCAACAGCATAGATAAATCTTCCCAAACCAATGGAGATGGTGGATTTGTGGTTGGTGGGAACCCAGTTAGCTGCACCAATTTTGTGCAGTATGGAAAACTTCACACTTAACTTGCTTGCAGTTAGCTTTCCTTTCAAGGGCCAGTGCTTGACTTGCTTGGCAGTGATGGTTTGACAAACCTGGTTGTCAGTAACTTCAAGCTCAGGCTGAGCATCATCAGGCCTCCCTAGGTATTTGTTTATCACAGTAGGAGAGAAATTTACCTTCCTTCCTCTCACATAAACACTTTTAAAATCAGCTGACTTTCCATCAGCACATCCACCAGACAAATTTACTATGAATTCTTTGACAAGAATCTCATAGCAGTTGGAAAACTTGACCATTGTTTTCATCAGGCCAGCAACCTTGATGAGATCCATGACTTCCTTACACTCAATAGCGCTTCTGCTCAGCTCCCTCTCTAAGGCAATTCTTTTCAGAAACACATACTTCCACCTGCTTGCATTTTCTGGATGGTGAAAGGAGATGTTGTCAATGGCAACCTCAGGAACCTTAGGCAGTTTGCTAGAAGAGGGTTTCTTCCTGAGAGGAATGTCTGGAACATTGCTCTCAACATCAAAATCAAAGTCTGATTCCTCATCAGATTCAGAGGGTTCAGGAGCCTTTCTTTTCTTGGCTATAGGTTGTCTTAAGGGTTTTGAGAGACTACCAACAGATACCCTAGCTTTTACCTTACCCTTCCCTTTGGAAGTTCCAGCCTTTTGATCCTTCTTAGCTTCTTCTCTAGCCTTGTTCTCAGGCCTAGCTTTCTCATGAACAACTTCAGTAGCCTTCTCTTTGGAGGGGCTTTGGGTAGCACTCTGCTTTTCTTTTCTACTCATTATCCTTCTTGCTATGCTAGGGTTGATATTAGAAATTAAATCATTGTCAGAAAATTCTTCATCAACATCAATGACAGGAGGTTCAACAGCCTTGTCAGTAGGGGTCTGGTGATCATCTGGTTTCTCTGGAGATTTCTCAATGTTATCATCAGGTGTCTCAACATTCTGAGTGACATTGGGATCACTTTCTAAATTAGGGCTAGCAGTTTCTTGGTTCAATGGTACAGATATACCAAGAACATAGTGATTCTCATTAAGAATCCTAATGACTAGTCTGGCAATAGCTTGATGCACATAAGCAGAACCTTCTCTATTAGCTATCTCTGGGGGAACAGAGGATGATGATTGATAAGATTTACCAGAGGGAGAAGCTTGTGATCTTCTTGCATGTCTGGTTCGCAGGTTCTTGACCTTAGTAGGATCAGCTGCCATTGCACGAAGTGGAGTTACCTCAAGAACATCAGCATCCATGGGGTTTACGATTGCCCTAGGTTCGGTGTCAGTGGGTGAGGAAGATGCAGTTGCCTTTGATGAAGATGATGACACGGATTGTTGAGACATCTTGAGAGATTGAGAATACAAGTGACAACGAGTGTGAAATTTTCTTTTGAGGGAATGGAGAGTGATGCAGCAAACTGAGAAGAGGGAGATATAAATATGTCTATTCCTCTTCTTAAACTTTTGGAAATAAAGAGGGAAACAAATGATTAGCCTAATCAGAATAAACTTAATTAAAATATCTCTTTCAAACCTTGTATTAAGCAAAATTAATTGCTACATCTCTTCATATTGGCAAATACCCAGCTTGCCCCTTAAATTCTCAAACTGACTAGCATCATGTGCCTTGGTAAAAATATCAGCCAGTTGTAGTTCAGTGGTAACATGTTCCAGCTTAATCACCTTCTCCTCCACAAGATCTCTGATGAAGTGATGTCTAATGTCAATATGCTTAGTCCTGCTGTGCTGTATAGGATTCTTGGATATGTTAATAGTACTCAAATTGTCATAGTACAATGTCATGACATCTTGTGTGACATTATACTCAGTCAGCATCTGTTTCATCCAGATCATTTGAGAACAGCTGCTACCAGCTGCTATGTATTTAGACACTTGTGTTGAAGTCTCGAAGAATGTCTCAACATTATATGGGACATTTGTTTCTTCATGGTGATCATCAACTATGACATTTATAGACTCTATCATAACTTTGGTCTTGGAATTGGACACCCTATATGCTCTGCTGTTGGTAGAGTATCCTAGGAATATTCCTTCATCACTTTTAGGGTCCATCTTTCTCCTTTGTTCACGATCTGTCAGAATATAGCATTTGCTCCCAAAGACATGGAAGTACTTCACTGTAGGCTTTCTTCCTTTCCGTAGTTCATAAAGGGTGGATGATGTTCCCTTTCTCAAGGTGACCCTGTTGTGGACATAACAGGCTGTATTCATAGCTTCAGCCCAAAAATGAATAGGAAGCTTCTTGGCATGTATCATTGCTCTGGCAGATTCCTGTATAGTCTTGTTTTTCTTTTCCACAACATGATCACTTCTGATTCTGACAATGCATCCTTCTTTTTCTCTTTGAATTCTTTTGCACAATTCCTGCATGGGACCCATCAGATCCATATGTAGAAGTTCTAGAACCTTAGAGGTGGTCAGATGTCTTGTCTTTGGATGTGACATTCTAGTTTGCTTTCTAACCTGACATTCACCACAGACTCTCCCTTCATCAATCTGAAGCCTTGGAATCCCTCTGACAGTCTCCATGGATATGATCTTTTTCATCCCTCTAAGATGTAAATGACCAAGTTTTTGGTGCCACAGTTTCACTTCCTTTTCTTCTTTGGCTATAGAGCACACAGAAGAGTAGTTAGTGTTCTCAGACTCCCAAAAATAACAATTGTCTTTTGATCTGACTCCTCTCATTATAACTTCTTATTTTTCATTAGTTACAAGACATTCATACTTGGTGAAGTTGACCTTGAATCCTAGATCACATAATTGACTGATACTTACGAGATTAGCAGTCAAACCATTTACCAGCAACACTTCATTTAGGTTTGGAACTCCAGGGCAGTCCAAGTTTCCTACTCCTTTGATTTCTCTTCTAGCACCATCTCCAAAAGTGACATAACTAGTAGTATGAGGTTTGACATCATTCAACAGATTCTTGATTCCAGTGATGTGTTTAGAGCATCCACTGTCAAAGTACCAGTCTTCCTTGGCAGAAACTCTAAGGGAGGTGTGAGCTATCAGGGCTGCAGTCTTTTTCTTCCACTGTTGAGTATATGGTTCCTTGTTAGTCTTGGGTTTGACATATGGGGTCTGATTAGGATATCCATATAAACTGAAGCAGAATGACTTTATGTGACCAAACCTCCCACAATAATGACAGCTCCATCTTTTATAATTTTTCTTCATATTTCTCTGTTCTTGATGTTTAGTCCTATGTTGTGACATCTGCTTTGACATTTGTTTATCAGGCCTGGTATTCTTCTTGTCAACAACAGATTTCTTTGCAGCCACAAATCCTAGACCAGACATGTTTCCTGCATTTTGTCAAGCCTGAAGGATTTCTTCCAACTTGTCAGTTCCAGCTGTTAACATCTTGACAGACTTAGTCATCTGATCAAGTTTGGAGTTCAACATTAGAACTTCACCTTTGAGATGGCTTATAGTAACAGTGTCTGCCTTCTTCTCAGCCTCCAACTTCACTATGATCTTTTTCTGTTTCTCATTTTGCTGACAGACTTCAGCACTTCTGATACATAGCTTCTTGTAGGTGTCAACAAGTTCTTCAAATGTCACTTCCTCATCACTAGAATCATTATCAAAGTTGCAAACACCAGTTAGTGCAGTAACTAGTTTAGCAGATTCTTCTTCAAAGTCACTTTCTGAGTCACCATCAGACCAAGTAACATACATTCCTTTCTTTTGTTTCTTTAGAAAGGTAGGACATTCAGCTCGAATGTGCCCATATCCTTCACATCCATGGCATTGGATTCCTCTGCTTTGATTTCCCTTTTCTTCAGACTTAGTTCTTCTGCTGGAGTCATAGGATCTGCTAATGTCAGAGGAAATGTTCTTGACATTTGACCTTGACTTTGGGTCCATTCTCTTGATGAGTTTGTTGAACTGCCTTCCAAGCATAGCTATAGCTTCTGATATATTCTCTTCATCACTCTCCTTGCTTTCATCTTCAGTATTGGATACAAGGGCTATGCTCTTGTTTTTCTTGTCAACATTGTCACTGATCCCCATCTCAAATGTCTGAAGTAATCCAATGAGTTCATCAACCTTCAAGTTGCAGATATCCTGAGCTTCCTCTATAGCAGTCACTTTCATTGCAAACCTTTTAGGCAAGGATCTGAGAATCTTTCTCACCAGCTTTTCTTCTTACATCTTTTCTCCCAATGCTCCTGAGGTGTTGGCAATTTCCAGGATGTTCATGTGAAACTCATGAATGGTCTCATCTTCCTTCATCCTTAGATTCTCAAATTTGGTAGTGAGCATCTGAAGTCTTGACATTTTTACTTTGGATGTACCCTCATGGGTGGTTTTGAGAGTGTCCCAAATATCCTTGGCCAGTTCACATTGATATACTAGTCTGAATATATTTCTATCAATTTCATTGAACAAGGCATTCAATGCTTTAGAGTTACCCAGGGCTAACTCTTCTTCTTCTTTGCTCCATTCTTCCTCAGGTTTCAGACTAGTCGTCCCATATTTCCCAGTTATGGTGGGATGGTTCCATCCTTTGTCAGCAGCTCTCCAAGCTTTATTGCCCAGTGACTTCAAGAAGGCAATCATACGAGGTTTCCAGTAGTCATAGTTTGATCCATCCAGAATAGGTGGTCTGTTCCCAAATCCTCCTTCCTTGTCCATATCGCCAAAAAATAATATCCCTAGATCTCATCCAGAAAGACAGGCAGGGTTCCTGCTCTGATGCCAATTGAAATTCTGGCAACAGATACTTAATGTCACAGTGAATGTTATGACACCGTATCTGACAAATTGTACACACACCAAACAGTAATTTAAAAGATAGTAAAGAACACAATCAATTGTTAACCCAGTTCAGTGTATAACAACACCTACATCTGGGGGCTACCAAGCCAGGGAGGAAATTCACTATAAGAGGTATTAATTTAGGAATAAACCAACCAGTTTATCTCCTTCACTTAAGACCTACCCAATGCAACTTCAATCTAAGTCCTACTTAAACCTGAGTTCCTACTCACTCCCCCTCAATCACAGCAGTGATACTAATCTACTGATTAATAAGATTATGAAGACATTCTTCAATACACACGCTTGATTTTGCTTCAAAGCTTTAATCAAGATACACAACACTCGTGCTTCAAAGCTTTGAGTGATACACAACCCTTACAACCAAATCCTACTCCAAGTCACTTATCAAATGATAATTGCTTGGATCACAGTAATTACTAAAACTATCACAACTACAAAATGCCTTATTGATCTTCTCTGAAGCGCTGCCCACCATTAGGATTCGTGAGAAATATATATGCAGTCTGTTCTTCATTTTGGGATTCCATAAAAATAGCTAGGGTTAACCAAAGTTAACCTAAAGACTTGGTCTTGGGCTTTCATCATAACAGATTAGGGTTAAGCAAGGTTAACCTAAAATCCACGTGAGCATCTGATCTAGTCAATATACTTCACCTCAGAATAGCACACCAGATTCCTGAAAATTCTCAGGAACAATAAATCTGCACAACAACTTGATCAGTACATGATGTCTTAACATGGGTTATGACATCATGTATCCTGCTCACTGATTTTGGTAGAATTCAGTACATATAATCATAGCTTAATCATCATGATATTCACTCATACTGAGTTGTTCCTGTAGAACATTCCTTCTGCAGAATTTGTCTCTATCCCAGAATGTTATGACATCAGTCATGACATTTGCAAATCTGGTTTTACCAAAAATTAATGCCAACAAGCAAACACTTACAGTGAGTACACTGTCGATGCGTGTTTCTGACTTTAATTTTCTGTGTGTAGAATGTCCGAAAGAAACGGTGCTGCACTTGTTGCTACCTTGCATGTTGTTGCTCAGGCTGTGCAACATCAGCCAAACACTGATGAGAATGATGGATCTCATGTTTTGGAGATGTTTTAGAGGAATCATCCGTCTGTTTTCAAAGGTAGATACGATCCTGATGGAGCACAAACTTGGCTTAAGGAGATTGACAGAATCTTATGAGTCATGAATTTCTCAGAAGCGCAGAAGGTGTGGTTCGGTACACATCAACTGGTAGAGGAAGCCAATGACTGGTGGGTTGGCACCCGTTAGAGACTGACAACGGTGGGTGAAGTTATTACTTGGGTTGTGTTTAGTAAGGAGTTTCTAAGGAAGAAATTTCTCGAGCATGTGCATGGGAAGAAAGAGATTGAGTTTCTAGATTTGAAATAAGGGCACTTGACTGTGACTGAGTATGCTTTGAATTTTATGGAACTGGAAAAGTATTATCCACATTACAAGGAAGCGACTGTTGGTTTCTCGAAGTGTATCAAGTTTGAGAATGGTTTGCGTCCAAAAATCAAACGGGAAATTGGATATCAGTAGATCCGTGTGTTTTCAGAGTTAGTGAATATCTGTAATGTCTATGAAGAAGACATCAAAGCTCATTAAGCTCACTACAAGAGTTTTAACGAGAAAAGAGGAAAGTAGTATCAAGACCGTAAGAAGACTAATGATGCCCCAACTGATAAAGGGAAACATAAGGCTTATGATGGGAAGAGGACAAATGGGGGAATAGCTCCCGCTTCTGTCAAGTGTTATAGGTGTGGTGAACAAGGTCACCGTTCTAATGAATGTGAGAATAAGGTGCTGAGGTGCTACAAATATGGTAAGACGGGTCATTGTGCTCATGAATGCAAGAACGATGGTGCAACCTGTTTCAATTATGGAGATCAGGGTCATATCAACACCCAATGTCAAAAGTCAAAGAGGGATGCTGCCGCCCATACCAATGGTAGAGTGTTCACTTTGAGTGGATCAAAGGATTCTAAGAAGGACAACTTGATTCAAGGTGCTTGTTTTATTAACAATGTTGAATGGATTGTTATTTTTGATACTGATGTTACTCATTCGTTTATTTCGCGTGAATGTGATAACAGGTTGGGATTAAAATTGTCTGATATGAATGGTAGTATGGTGATAAATACTCCTGCTATTAATTATGTTACTACTACTTTTATTTGCTCGAGGTGCCATTTGACCATTTATGGTCACATAAATACTCCTGCTATTGATTATGTTACTACTACTTTTGTTACTATTATTATTATTATTATTATTATTATTATTATTATTATTATTATTATATTATTATTATTATTATTATTATTATTATTATTATTATTATTATTATTATTATTATTATTATTATTATTATTATTATTATTGTTATTGTTATTATTATTATTATAGTTACTATTGTTGTTATTGTTATTATTATTATTATTATTATTATTATTATTATTATTATTATTATTATTATTATTATTATTATTATTATTATTAAAATTTATTTATCTCCACAAAGTTAGAGATTAAAATATTTTAAAAATAAAAAGTAAATGAACTAATTAAATTATCTGTCTCCACAAATTTAGGGATTTGAAGGTTTTAAAATTAAAAATAAATAAATTAATTAAATAATACTAATATTTTGTTTCTTCAAAACAGATAAAAGTATTTAAACTTTAGTAGAAATAGAACTTTCACTAAAAACGAATCGGTCGATTACTAAATTTGATTTTTTGAGGAAAACAACGTTTGATTAGTAAGTCATTTCTTTAAATTAAGAAATTAAATTAATCAATTTATTATGTGAATCAAAATTGGTTAGCTAAATTAAGAAAACAGTTAATATTATAAAAAATTATCCTTTTTTTTTTTTAGCTTTTTGTTTTTATTTGATATGTATTTGACTTAATTTTTTGGTTTTAACTATTTGAGTTATTGTCTATTGTCGGTGTTTATTTTTTTCTTTCATTTTTTATATTATATAAATATTTGTCATTGTAAAAAATATTATTGGATTTACTCTTTTTAAATAATAAATTGTTTATTAAATAGAATTTTTCTAAAATTTAATTCTAATTAATATTAATAAAATTACATTACATCTTCTACCACTATTTTTGATATATTAAATTTTTATTTTTCATAAAAATATTTTTATGAAAAATTATAATTTATTAGCCCTATAAAATTAACTATATTTCTTAATTGAGGTGATGGCGAAATAGTCTTGTAATTTTGAAATAAGAGAATAAGATTTAAGTTGTTCGAATAAATTTTTGTTTTTGGATTTAATTTATGTTACTTCTAGATCTTTCTAGTTATTTTTAATAATTTTTTATTTTATTTTTATAAAAAAGTACATAATTCAAAATTGATATATTCACTCTAATTTTATTTATAAAAAAAAGTTAATTTTTTATTTCATTAAATATGTAATATATCTAATTTATATATTATCCAAACATATTGGTTACATGTATTATAACTATTATTTACCATTTCATTTGTGATTTGGACATATCTATATTCATAAAATAAGATGATTAATTTATTTTTCTATACATTTTCAATTATGCAATATTACAAATATATCATTAATGGAAATTTCTTTTTTTTTTTTCTCTCCAAAATTTAAAACCGAAACCCTTAAAATATATTTTGGTTTTGTAATTTTTAAAACATATAAATAAAATATGATTTTCAAATTAATTTTATAAACCCATGTAATCAAAATGATTTATTAATTAGGTGTCTAAAGTTTCTCTTTCTCATTATAGTGTCTTTTTCAGTTCAAATTCTTTGTTTCAAATATTATTTTAAAAATTATTCGTATGTATAAAACTGTTAAATTTGAGTTTTTACGTTAACTCTTTTTAATTAGGTGTAATCGACTCGTAAACTCGATTCATAAAATAGTTTGAGTTTGTTTGTAATAATTTTTTTTTAAATTATATGTATGACATATATTCTTCTATATCATAAATGTTAAATTGTAATTCATAGTGTCGAAGAAGATTTGATTTGTTTTAGATTTAAATAGATTTGATTTAAGTCTAGAATATATTTGATTTGATTTAGTAACAAAAAGATATTTTTTGGGCTTTGGGCTTAGGGTGTAAGCTCAGTTATAAATAGAGGAAGTAACCCCTATTTTTAAAAGCAAGTCAAGTAAGTCAATTAATTATGATCACAGAATTTGCAGTTGCAAGTGATTAAGAAAGTTTTCCACAGTTTGTGGACAGAGAGAAACTCTGCAGAAATATTTGTCTTGTCTTCTTTTCTTTGTTTGTCTCATAATTAAATTGTCATTGTGGTAGAAATTCATCATGGAATTAGGTGGATTTCCAACATTTGGTATCAAGAGCTTTTATTTCGATTCAAGGGAAGTGTCAATCAAGAACGATTGAAGAATTCACGATGACAAGTTATGGGAATGCAAACTATCCAGCAACGCTACCAATTCTGAAAGTTGACAACTATGAGAATTGGTGCAAACAGATGAAAGTCTTATTCAGGTGTCAAGTTCTTTGGGACCTTGTAAAAGATGGAGTCGAAGCGCTTGGCGAAAACGCTTCAGAAGAAGAAAAGAAGAAATACACAGAATCTGAGAAGCTGAGTTATAAAGCATTATTTATAATTCATCAATGTGTCAGCCCAGACAATTTCGAAAAGGTTAGTGATTCAGAATCTGCAAAAGAAGCTTGGGAGATCCTTGAGAAGTCTTTTAGAGGCGCTGAGAATGTGAAAGAAGTGAGGTTACAAACTCACAAAAGGATCTATGAACTGTTTCAGATGGAAGACAATGAAAACATATCTAATTTCTTCACTAGAGTTACAAAACTAGTAAATCAAATCAAGATATGTGGAGAAGCGTTAACAACAAGAGCTGTTGTGTCGAAGATCTTGAGATCTTTAGCTCCTAAGTTCGACCACATAGTGGTGGCGATAGAAGAGGGGAAAGACTTGTCGAAATTGACAAAGGAAGAGCTTCAAGGGACGCTTGAATCTCATGAACAAAGAATGAACGAAAGAGCTGCAGGAAAATCGAAGAGTGATGTGGCCTTGCAGGCACATTCAGCAAAAGAGACCAAAGGCAAAGGAAAGTGTTTCGACAGAAGTAGAGGTGGCTACAACAAATCGAATGGTAGAGGAAACCAAATCGAAGGAGACGTGTCGAATCAAAGAAGACCATACCAAGGAAACCAAAGAGGTGGTGTTGCAAATAGAGGAAGAGGTGGTGGTCGAAAACCTGATAAGAGTCACATTCAATGTTACAATTGTCAGAAATATGGACACTATGCGAGTGATTGTCCAGAAAAACAAAAGAATCAAGAAAGTGATGCAAAGCTTGCAAAACATGAAGAAGAAGAGATGATGCTGATGGTCACAACAAGAGATGAAGATAGATTCAAGGACCAATGGTACTTGGATTCAGGATGTTCATCACATATGTCTGGAAGGAAAGACTTGTTTGTCAATATAAAGCCCTCAATGAAAAATATGGTAAACTTTGCAAATGACAATACCCTGGCAGCTGAAGGTATTGGTGATGTTATGATTATGAGGAAAGATGGCAAAAGGTCAGTAATCTCCAATGTGTTGTACATACCAGGTATGAAGAGCAATTTGCTCAGTATAGGGCAGTTGGTCGAAAATAATTATAAAGTGTCAATCGAAGATAAGTTGATGAGAGTCGTTGATGAAAATGGGAGATAAATCTTGAAGGCTCCTATGTCTCAGAATCGAACCTTCAAGATTGAACTAAATGTGATGGAGCACAAGTGCCTTTCGACTGCAGCTAGCAGAGATGAATGGATATGGCATTATAGACTAGGTCATCTCAACTTCAGAGACATCAGAGATTTGAAGAGAAGAAATATGGTATCAGGATTGCCAGAAATTGACATTCCAAACGAGGTATGTGAGGAATGTGTGCAGGCGAAGCAACACAAGAATAGCTTCAGCAAGGATGCAGGAAGCAGATCGAAGGCTAGTCTTGAAGTCATATACTCTGATGTATGTGGACCAATCCAGGTGGATTCGATGGGAGGTAACAAATACTTTGTTACATTCATAGATGATTTCAGTCGAAAGCTATGGACTTACCTGATCAAGAAGAAAAGTGAAGTGATCGAAGTATTTACCAGGTTTAAGTCTATGGTCGAAAGACAAAGTGGTCGAAAGCTCAAAGTTTTGAGAACTGATGGTGGTGGAGAATATGTGTCGAAAGACTTCGACAGATTATGTGAAAAGGAAGGGATTGTGCATGAGGTGGTGCCACCCTATACTCCACAGCAAAATGGAATTGCAGAAAGAAAAAATCGAACCATCATGAATATGGTGAGAAGTATGTTGAAAGGCAAGAATTTACCTAAAGAGTTCTGGGGTGAAGCTGTTTCGACTGCAACATACATTTTGAACAGATGTCCTACAAAGAAGCTAGAAGGAATTACTCCAGAAGAATGTTGGTCTGGTGTGAAACCTAGCTTGAGTCATCTGAAGGTATTTGGATCTATTGCACATAGACATGTGCCAGATCAGCTGAGAAGAAAACTTGATGATAAGTCAAGTCAAATGATTCTAGTTGGATATCATTCGATAGGAGGCTACAAGTTGTTCGATTCAGTGAAAAAGCAGATTGTGATCAGCAGGGACGTGATCATAGATGAGTTCAAAGAATGGGATTGGACTGAAAATATCAAGAAAGATTCAGTGGGAATCCTTCTTGAAGAGCCATAAACTCAAGTCGAAAGAGAAGTTCGACAAGAGGAACCAGCAAATATACCAAGTACAAGCATGCCTCAAAGAACAAGATGCATGCCTGCAAGATTGCAAGATTGTGTGATTATATCAGATGATGTAATAGATAATGAAGGTGAGCTGGTATATTATGCTTTCTATGCAGATGTCAAACCTGTTAATGCAGCTGAAGCATTAAAAGATTCGAAGTGGGTGAAAGCAATAAACGAAGAAGTAAAGTCAATCGAAGACAACAACACTTGGTCACTTGTCGAATTGCCCCAAGGCAAGAAGGCAATTGATGTCAAGTGGGTATACAAAGTGAAAACGAATTCAAAAGGTGAAGTAACTCGACACAAAGCAAGACTTGTGGCGAAAGGATTTCTACAGAAAGAAGGAATAGACTTCGACGAAGTTTTTGCACCTGTTGCTAGGATCGAAACAATCAGGTTGGTTGTTGGTCTAGCAGAAATAAACAGTTGGCACATATGTCAGATGGACGTAAAGTGTGCATTCCTAAATGGACCCTTAGATGAAGAAGTCTATGTTAAACAACCAGTTGGGTTTGTGAAACATGACGAAGAAAGAAAGGTGTATAGGCTACATAAAGCCCTGTATGGATTGAAACAAGCTCCAAGGGCTTGGAATAAGAAAATTGATAGTTTTCTAAGGGAGAAGGAATTTGTGAAGTGCATAACTGAACATGGAGTATATGTAAGAAGAAGCAAGAGTAAATTTCTTATACTATGTCTCTATGTAGATGACTTGTTGATAACAGGTAGCTGCAAGAGTGAGATTGAAGACTTCAAAGGTGATCTCAGCAAAGAATTTGAAATGTATGATTTGGGTGAGATTTCATACTTCCTTGGTATCGAATTCTACAAGAGCAGTAGAGGTTTGATGATGCATCAAAGAAGATATGCAGGAGAAATTCTTAAGAGGTTTGAGATGGAAGAATGCAACTCAACTTCGACACCTGCAGAACCAAGACTGCAACTGTCGAAAGATGCAGATGAAGATGATGTTGATCCAACCCAATACAGAAGACTTATTGGATCATTAAGATATCTTTGTCATACAAGGCCTGACTTAGCATACAGTGTAGGTATGGTAAGTAGATTTATGCAGAAGCCAAAGGCATCACATTTAGCAGCAGTGAAGAGGATACTAAGTGTGATCGGTGGATCTGGAACTGACTGTTTTAAAGCTGGTTCGCGAAATGTCGCGGAAGCAAGAGTCGCCACCGTCTTTTATTTTCTCCAATAGGAAAGGACAAAAGCACAGAAAAATTCCTTAAAGAGATTGCTCTCGGTTCGGGAGGTAGGTTATAGAAAGGGAAGGTGTTAGCACCCTTTCTATCCATGGTTATCCATGGGCTCTTAGGTACTTGCTCAATGTGTTTTCAAAATGTGTGCTTGCTTTTCAATTGTGGGTTTCAAAAATATTCTTTGAAAAGTTTCCGTTCAACTCGTGCGTCAGAGTGTTTGAAAAGTTTGTTTTGAAAGTTTTTGAAAGTGTGTTGGTGTGAAAAGAGTTTTTGTTTTGTTTGAAATTAGAGCAAGTACCCTTGAGAACCTACCTACCCTAAGGAATTCGTCTGTGTAAATGTCCTTTGAAGTAGTGCCATCCCACCATTGAGAGGTAGGTAGCACCACTGTTGGAGGTGTTCGGGTCAATTCGAGTTTTAGGGACGTGGTGATCACCGGAGCAATGGGAAAACACCTTAGAAGCTACCCTCATGCCAGGTTCCCGGACCATGAGGACTTACTAAGACGTTTTCTACTCGACGACCACCTTTCGAAAGGCAACAGTGAGGCGTACCCTAGGAGTGGTGTGTGCGAATTGTGTGTCATTTTCAGTTCATTGTTTGTCTTGTCATGCATTGGTGATCTAACGGTTCAATTTTATTTTTCGGGCATTCATTCTTTCATGCATATTTATTAACAGTTATATTTGCGAGAAAATAAATCTAACTATTACAACGGGCGCGGGTCCACATCGCCAAAAAAACCGAACCCGATTTGACTGAAAATAGATAAAGCGAATAAATAAAAGTCCGAGAGTTTTCAATTACATGGCTTTGGGGCATATACAGAGGTATTTAAACAATGTAAAATAAATGCGCGAAATAAAGACTAAACAAAATTAGGGCGTTGGACCCTTTTACAAATAATTAAAATTTATCAAGGAAATTAAAAATTAAATGAAAAATAATGTTTTTGTGTTTTTTTAGGTTTAAAAGAAAAAGAGAAAAGTTAATTAAAATTAAAATCCTAGTTCTAATGTTTTTTAAGTTTATTATAAAAAAAGATTTAATTTCTAACCTAATTAACTTCTAAACTAATTATGTACAATTTTTGATTTATAGAAAATAAATAATAAATAATAATATTGTGAGAAAAAAGGAAAGAATTAAAAAGGATATAAAGAATTAATAATTAACCTAATTCTACATTTTTTGGATTTTTATTATGAAAAAGAATTAAAATTAACATTAAAACCTAATTAAACTAAATGAGTTACATTTTAATTAAAAAAAAGAATCAAAATTAATTATATTTTTTTTGTCCTTTCTGTATTTTTAATGTTTTTTATATTTTTGTAAAAATTAATTAAATCAGAAAGTAAAAAAAGAAGTAAATAATAGAATATGAAGAAAATTAAAAAAGAAAAAAGATAGAACCAGGAGGGTGTGGATTTGAATTTGGGAGTGCAAGCCTGAAAGGCCTGGCCCAATTGCTGGCCATTTGTTGACTTTTTTTAATCCTGTGCACGCCTGTTGACTTGATGTATGGTGCACTCTTCATCTTAGCCATGGATCTGAGGCCCTGGGACACGTGGATGAGTTGATTCTGCAGTGCATGGTGAGTCCTTATGTGAGCGCTGCACATGAATTAGAAATGAAAAATAATATTGGAAATGTGTGAGACCTGGGGTTTGAACCCAGGTCATTGTGGTTAACACGCTTATCTCTTGCCACTGAGCCAGTTGTATTACAATTAACATATAATAGTTAACAAATAATAAAAAGAATAATCAATGCATAGTGGTCAAACGCGCGCGAACTTTGAATGGACAAGTCACTGGCTGACACGTCTTCTTCTTCCTCGTGCAACCTGTAACACAAACACATAAAGCAACGGTTTTGAAACGTGGGGTTAGGGAAGCTACAAAAAAATAGCGAATAGCTCGTTTCCTAATATAAATTAGGCGCGAGCATCTCATTCTCTTCGTCCAGATGCCAGGAATGCAATGGTCATGGTCTTGAGGGCCAATTTTGCAGTATGGTGAAAACCCCAAAATCAAAACTTGAAAACCCTAGAACGTGGGCATGGCAGATTCGCGTAGGATGGACAAAAATGCAATTAAATATAATCAACAGCTTGGAAACTTCATCATGAGTATGAATATGTAATTAAAAATGCAAAAAGAGGCTTAGAATCAAGAACACGAATTCAAAAAATTTGCTGTACAGTTTCACTTGTAACTACCAGTTCAAGGAGCTTTGAGTGTTGTTATGAATTGAAATGCGTTTAGAATTATCTCAGGAAGCTATTGGTACAAAAATTATGGCTTGAGAAGGTCCCTAGCACTGATTTCAGTTTTGCCTTTTATGGTCCATCTTTCAAATTGCCCATGGCCTTTTCAGCGAGCTTTTGGCTATGTTCTAGGTAGGGTTGGACTCAGTGATCATCATAGAATTGAATAGGCTTGCTAACTCTCCTTAATTCATGCTTGTTAGAGAATTGGCCTTAGGGTTTGTCCATTAACCATTTTTTCCTAATTTCTAGCCAAAACCTAGACCTAGTATGAAAATGAACCTTGGCCTGATATTTGAGTTGGTTCATGATACATAGAACTTGTCCAAATTCATATGACACCATTTCATTGATTTTTTAAATTTTATTTGAATTTTCAATGAATTAAAATGAATTAAATCATCAAAAATTAAATAAAATGAAAAAGTCAACATTTGGTCTTGAAATCAACCATGGGCCACGTGTGTGGCATGACAAGGATGGACAAAGTGAGAAAAATGGGGCTCTTTTGTCAAAATTGGACTTTCAAGGATAGTTGACTTTTGCCATTTCACAAAATTTTCCCAACTTCTACAAGGCATAACTTGCTCAATTTTTAAGCTTTTCACATGTTCTTGGACATTTTGGAAAGGTCTTTGAGTCCTTTAACCAATGCCTTTGGTCCCTTGTCATTTTGATTTTCCAATCTCAAGTTATGGCCTTTGACTTAAAGTCCCTTTTTGTTGACTTTTGAAAATGACCTATAATGTTGAAATTGATAACTTTTTGTGAGAGCATTTCTTGGACTTGAAGTATGAAGATGAGTTGTAGGAAATGTCTTTCTCTTCAAAATGAGCTTTGGATGGAATTTTTCTGATAATCCATGTGAAAGTTATGCCCTGGTCAATTTCAGTTGACTTTTTCAGCTGTCCAAATATAGCAACTTTTGCATCTTTGATGATTTCTGAGCCAAATTTTGAGAATCATGATCAAGCATTGATCAAATGATGTTTGTGGCTTCAAAATGATATATTGACCAAAAATTTGAACTTTTGACTGCCAAATGACCATTTTGCCCCTACAGTTGACTGTAGGGCAATCTAGGGTTTTGACCGTGCAATCTTGAGCTGAATGCCTTGAAACTTGATATGAGGATGCTTGACCATGTTTGTAAGCCTATGAGACTTGATTGAGCCTTTGAAAACTTCCTTTTCTTGATCAAACTCAAAACCCTAATTTGGACTGTTTAGGAGACTGTTGAACTGCACAACCCTTGGGGAATTTTGTGACCTTGACTTGGCAATTTCTTGAGGAATATGGGAGGGCAAATTTTGGGGTATAACAGTTGCCCCTGTTCAATCTTCTTAGACCTGAGGATGTAGATTGGCTGACGCGCCTTTCGTAATCCGAGGGTAAAAGATGATTGGACACTAGAGTGCCCGGAAATTTGCGCTCACATGTTAGCAATGATGGGGGAATGGGCTTATAGATGCCATCTGGATGTTTGATTGCGTAGGAGATTCCTTAGCGAGAACCTGCATACCTGCAAAACAGAAAATGAGTACCTGACACGTTGCAGGGATGATTACTTCCTTAGCATGAATGGTAAGAGAGCCTTGAGCGACTTTAACTTCAACAACGCTCGTTGAGAAAAATCTGGGGTGTCTTCTACTGGGATAAGAATCAGGGAGATCTTAAGGTCGATCTGACTGAACCAGAGAGGCCTTTGACTGGGTAAGCAATCAGGAAAATCTTGGGACGATTTAACTGAACCGGTCTAGGTCTTGAAATGTCTTCCACTGGATAAGCAATCAGGAAAATCTTGGGATGATTTAACTGAACCAGAGGAGGCCTTTGACTGAATCAGTCTAGGTCTTGAAATGTCTTCAAAGGGATAAGCAATCAGGAAAATCTTGGGACGATTTAACTGAACCAGAGAAGGCCTTTGACTGAACCAGTCTAGGTCTTGAAATGTCTTCAAAGGGATAAGCATCAGGAAAATCTTGGGACGATTTAACTGAACCAGAGAAGGCCTTTGACTGAACCAGTCTAGGTCTTGAAATGTCTTCAAAGGGATAAGCAATCAGGAAAATCTTGGGACGATTTAACTGAACCAGAGAAGGCCTTTGACTGAACCAGTCTAGGTCTTGAAATGTCTTCCACTGGATAAGCAATCAGGAAAATCTTGGGACGATTTAACTGAACCAGAGAAGGCCTTTGACTGAACCAGTCTAGGTCTTGAAATGTCTTCCACTGGATAAGCAATCAGGAAAATCTTGGGACGATTTAACTGAACCAGAGAAGGCCTTTGACTGAACCAGTCTAGGTCTTGAAATGTCTTCCACTGGATAAGCAATCAGGAAAATCTTGGGACGATTTAACTGAACCAAAGGAGGCCTTTGACTGAATCAGTCTAGGTCTTGAAATGTAGCTTGAGAACTTAACTGGATCTTCCCTGAAAGGTAAAAGTCAGTCATATGCAATGCATGATATGGATCAAGCAATGATGTTCTCAACATAAATGAGATTTGTATGATGCAGTGCGTTATGCATGCTATAATGCTGTATGTGATGTTTTATGTATGTTGTCGTCTAGGAAAGTAAATCCTTGACGGGTGCCGGGAAGTCGTATCCCGGGCTAATGTCGAAGAATAGATTTTGCTTCCGCTGGGGATGATAATTGCAAGGATACCGGTAGGAGAAGACGACTCCGTTGCGGAATAAACTTGGCGAATGAAAGATTCTGCGGGGAGAAAAGATACTCTGACGACCATGCTGGGAAGCAATACTCTGTGGGGATAGAAATGCCTTGCTGAATGTTGATAGTAACTCTGTTGGGATACCGTTGTTGTATTGGAAGTGTGAATTGACTTCGCTGGGGATGGGAAAGAACTACGTTGACGACGACCTTCCCTTGGCTTTTGGCTGAGGATAACCCAGTTATATCCTGTTAAGGAAATAACTCTTTAAATCAAGCCGGATGACGCGTTCGTGTCCGGTGAAGGATAAGCTTCCAGAATTTACTGGGGATAAGCTTACTGCTTGGGGAGATGAATTCCACTTTTCCTGGGGAACTTGGATGGGACTCTCCTGGGGAAGTTTTGATATGCTGGGGAAGAATGCACTGACTTGCTGTCCTCTGGGGAATTTAAGATGTCTGGTTAGGTTCTTTAGTCGAACCTACCTTGGTACCTTGGAGGATAGAACAATTAGACTGCTCAGACAACTCTTTATTGCCCCTGTTTCTAGTGTCACCTGCAATTAGTTCTTTGTTTCATATGCAAATATTTATGAGTTAGCAAATTATTGTCAATGCGTATATCACAAATTGAACCTTGGACGTTCTTCGCAAAACAAAACAAAAAAAAAGAAAAACACTTGGCACGTTTAACTGAAAAGTATATTTGTATTGATTTTGAATAGCCTGTGAGTAGGCGTTTTGTGTACAAGAGGCTGGCGTCCTAGTAAGAGGTACGTCGCCGAACAAGAGAGTTTATACAAGTTTTGTACAAAAGAAAATAAAACAGCTGTGTGAATTATGAATGATCCACTGGGTTTCAACTCTGCTATAGCCTTTATAACTCCGAGCGTCTCATCACTTGGTGACCTTGGTTGAAGGTGAGGCTGACTGATTGATGCCGTCTTGATGTAGATACCGGATTCTGGATGCAAAGTGATCCAATGAGACATAGTATTACGCTTTTATCCCTAATTTTTGCCTGGACTGCCCTTTCGGGTTTTCAGTCCACCGGGATACCCATTTTTGCCCAAGCCGCCTTTTCAGGTTTTCGACTTGCCGGGTGTACAGATTTTCCATTTTCATCCCTTCATTTTGCCCGAACCCTTTTGGTTCGACGGGAAGCCCTAATTTTTGCCTAGACATGTCAGCCTAGCGGGTCATCTTTCATGCGTAGTATTTTTTAACTATGTCTGCATTGGCGGGGTGAGGAAGGTCGTCACCATCCATGTTGGTTAATATCATTGCTCCTCCTGAGAACACATGCTTAACCACAAATGGCCCTTCGTACGTAGGGGTCCATTTGCCCCTTGGATCACTCTGAGGAAGGATGATTCGCTTGATCACCAGATCCCCGACTTGATATTCCTGTGGTCTGACCTTTTTGTTAAATGCCCTGATCATTCGTTTCTGATACGTCTGACCATGACAGATAGCAGCAAGTCTCTTTTCGTCAATAAGGTTGAGCTGATCAAGTCGTGTCTGGATCCAATCATCTTCATTCAGATTTGCATCCTTCATTATCCGGAGAGAAGGAATTTGTACTTCGATAGGCAAGACTGCCTCCATGCCATAAACCAGAGAGAAAGGAGTTGCCCCGGTTGACGTCCTAGCTGAAGTACGATACCCATGTAGAGCGAACGGTAACATCTCGTGCCAATCTTTATACGTTACTGTCATCTTCTGCACGATCTTCTTGATGTTTTTATTAGCTGCTTCTACAGCCCCATTCATCTTCGGTCTGTAAGGAGAAGAATTGTGGTGCTGTATCTTGAACTGTTCGCAAAGCTCGGTGATCATCTTATTGTTCAGGTTGGTACCGTTATCCGTAATAATCCGCTCAGGGACGCCATACCGACAGATCAGGTTGTGCCGAATGAACCGTGCCACAACAGTCTTGGTTACCGTAGCATAGGATGCTGCCTCAACCCACTTCGTGAAATAATCAATTGCCACTAGGATGAAGCGATGTCCATTGGATGCCGTAGGTTTTATCTCACCGATCATGTCTATGCCCCACATTGCAAATGGCCAAGGCGCAGTCAGAACATTCAGGGGAACCGGAGGAACATGCACCTTGTCTGCATAAATCTGGCATTTGTGGCATGTCCTGGAATGTTGGTAACAGTCAGCTTCCATTGTAGACCAGTAATATCCTGCCCGTAGGATCTTCTTTGCCATGGTATGTCCGCTGGAGTGTGTACCAAAAGTCCCTTCATGTAGCTCTTCCATGATTCTTTCTGCTTCAGTCTTATCTACACAACGCAGTAGAGTTGAATCCTGGTTTCGCTTGTACAAGATGCCGTTGCTAAGAAAGAACTTGGCTGCAAACCTTCTCAGGAACTTCTTATCATTGACAGATGCTCCTTCAGGGTATTCCTGTGCTTCCAGATATCTCTTCACTTCGTGGTACCAGGGCTTCTCAATTACCAATTCAGTTTCGAGATCACAACAGTATGCCGGTTCGTCCAGTTTCCAGATGGTGATCCGGGGAGCTTCATTATCCCACTTAACCTTGAACATTGAAGACATTGTAGCCAACGCGTCCGCCAGCTGATTCTCTTCTCTTGGAAAATGCTCAAATGTTATCTCTGTGAAGTGGGGGATCAGGGCCAACACACATTCTCTGTAAGGAATCAAGTTTGGGTGCTTCGTATCCCACTCTCCTTTGATCTGATTGATCACAAGAGCGGAATCTCCGAAGACACTCAGAAATTTGATCCTCAGGTCGATCGCAGCTTGAAGACCCATAATACACGCTTCATACTCCGCCATGTTGTTGGTACAGTTGAAACACAGCCGGGCAATGAGTGGAGTATGAGTACCTTGTGGAGATACAATTATGGCGCCGACACCATTTCCCAAAGCATTGGAGGCTCCGTCAAAGTGCATAGACCATCGGGATCCTGGTTCAGGTCCTTCATCCGATCCGGGTATTTCACAGTCAGTTACTATCATAATGCTCTCGTCTGGAAACTCGAAGTTCATTGATTGGTAGTCATCCACAGCTTGATGTGCTAGGTGGTCTGCCAATACACTTCCCTTGATGGCTTTTTGGGTCGTGTACTGAATGTCGTATTCCGTCAAGATCATCTGCCATCTTGCAATTCTCCCAGACAGAGCAGGCTTTTCGAATATGTACTTTATAGGATCCATTTTTGAGATTAACAAGGTAGTGTGAGTCAGCATATACTGTCTCAGCCGGCGAGCAGCCCATACCAAAGCGCAGCAAGTTTTCTCAAGCAGTGAGTATCGGGTCTCACAGTCGGTAAACTTTTTGCTAAGGTAATAAATGGCATGCTCTTTTCGGCCAGACTCGTCATGCTGCCCCAGCACACACCCCATTGCATTATCAAGCACCGTCAGGTAAAGTATCAAAGGTCTCCCTTCAACTGGTGGCATAAGGATGGGTGGTTCTTGGAGATATTCTTTGATTCTGTCAAAAGCAGCCTGACATTCATCATTCCAACGTACTACCTGATCTTTCTTCAGCAGCTTGAAGATTGGTTCACAGGTGGCAGTTAAATGTGAGATGAACCGAGCAATGTAGTTCAGACGTCCTAGAAAGCCTCTGACTTCCTTCTCTGTCTTAGGAACTGGCATCTCTTGAATGGCTTTGACCTTAGCAGGGTCCACTTGAATTCCCTTGTCACTGACCACGAAGCCTAGCAACTTTCCAGATCTTACCCCGAAGGTGCACTTGTTCGGGTTCAACCTTAGCTTGTATAGTTTCAACCGGTCAAACAACTTCTGCAGATGATCTAGATGCTCTTCCTCAGTCTGGGACCTAGCGATCATGTCGTCAACATAAACTTCTATCTCATGATGGATCATGTCATGAAATAAAGTAACCATAGCACGTTGGTAGGTTGCCCCAGCGTTCTTCAACCCGAACGGCATGACCTTGTAACAGAAGGTGCCCCACTGAGTAACAAATGTAGTCTTTTCCATGTCTTCCGGAGCCATCTTGATTTGATTGTAGCCTGAAAAACCATCCATGAAAGAGAACACCTTATGCTGAGCGGTATTATCAACAAGGACATCAATGTGGGGTAGAGGGAAGTCATCCTTGGGGCTGGCCCTGTTCAGATCCCTGTAATCAACACACATCCTGACCTTGCCGTCCTTCTTAGGTACCGGTACCACATTAGCAACCCACTGAGGGTAAGAAGTTACTGCAAGAAACCCAGCATCAAACTGCTTCATAACCTCGGCTTTAATCTTCTCAGACATCTCTGGACGCATCCGACGAACCTTTTGCTTAACCGGAGGGAAATCTTCTTTAGTCGGTAAATGATGGACCACAATGTCGGTATCTAATCCGGGCATATCTTCGTAGGACCAGGCAAAGATTTCTTTATAATCCTGCAGCATCTGAGTCAACCGTTGCTTCACGCTGAGTTCTAGGTTGGCACCAATCTTTACCTCTTTCTTATCTTCCTCAGTACCCAAGTTTATTATTTCCACTGGCTCTTCATGGGGTTGAATTGCCCTCTCTTCCTGTTGTAACAATCTTGCAAGTTCACCAGGCACTTCGCAATCATCTTCACCTTCGTCGGCGGCTAAGTTGATCGGATTTTCGAAGTCATAACTGGCAGTAGCAGAGTCGTTACCAGTGAGATCCAGAGTGGATTGAAACCTGTATGAGTGAGTGTGTGTGTAAATACAGCTGTTTTGCAATATGTAAAGAAAGGAAAGAAAAGGAGCGCAAAATTTGAATTGTGAAAAACGTCCAATGCTTTTATTCATGATATATGACGGTGACAAACAAAAGCCCTCATGAATAAAACCACGGTGCCCCGGGTAAGACACCGAGCCATATAGTCTCAAATTATTGTTTATTACAAATCAAAAACAAAGAAATTCATTACTGGGGAACAAAAGTTATTGGAGTAAAATCTTTAGCAGTCCAATTGGTCAATCCACCGTCGGCCGTTGGGTAGATCCAGCTATCGAACTCTGACTCTCCCACTTCATCTTCCTCTCCAATAGCATTCACTCCATGCTGAGTGATGAGCAACGGAGGTCTTCCAATTCTTGCCTTGCGCACTGCTTTCTGAGCTTCTGTGGTGAAACCCAGCCCAAACTTGTTAGTCTTAGGAGTAAGATCAGGGAGCTTGCCCCAATTTGCACATTCACCTTTTTCGATCACAGCCCGGGCGTCCTTTAAGGAGGCCATCTTCATAGGAGAAACCTCTTCATCTTCTGCTGTTGCCAAGGTTGGTGGTACCTCCTCAAAATGTTGAAAAGGGGTTTCAATGAACTCCCCATCCATTTCCACGTATCTGAAAGAGTTGAGGTGGCTGACCATGTATTCCTCCTCTCCTTGCACTGTTACGATCCTCCCCCTGACCGGGTACTTGAGCTTCTGATGCAATGTAGAAGTCACAGCTCCAGCTTTGTGGATCCATGGGCGACCCAGCAAACAAGAATAGGACGGATGGATATCCATCACATAGAACTTTGAATCGAATACCTGTGACCCAACCCTGATTGGGATGTCCACTTCACCATGCACCATTCTTTTGGACCCGTCAAAGGCCCGGACAACAATGCTACTTGGTTTGAGCTCTAGACCCTCACAATCCAGCCTATCCAGAGCCTTCTTGGGCAGCACATTTAATGAAGAACCTGTGTCAACCAGCACATGAGCAAGAGTAGTGCCCCTGCATTCAATGGAGACATGCAGGGCATCATTATGGTTTTTCCCCTTTGCTGTCAGATCGGCATCAGAGAAACCCAGGCCATTATCAGCAGTTAGGTTGGCCACACAATCGGTGAACTGGTCAGCAGTCGTATCTTGGGGTACATGGGCAGTCTTTAAGAAAGCAATCAGAGCCTTTGCATGGGCCTCTGAACACAGCAGTAGTGACAACATGGAGATTTTAGAGGGGGTGTGCCCCAGCTGTTCCACAACATTGAAATCACTTTTCTTTATTATCTTGAGAATTTCTTCCATTTCCTGCTTGGAAGCCTCAACAATGGTCCTTGGTGCCTCTGTCCTGGCAGGCACATCAGCAGCAGTTCCCTTGCCCCGGGTATCAGATGACTCAGCAGCAGGGGTGGATACTTGGTCAGAAGAAGAGACAGGCACTCTGGCAGGTGTGAAGATCAAAGGCCTATGAACTGCTGGAGGAGCAATGTCTGGCGAGAACAGTCTTCCACTACGAGTGACCTTAGCAGGCCCGGTGATGTTGGAGACACCAGTATCAATGTTACACTCTTGTTTCACATCCAGAACATAAACATCCGCCCCATAGTGCCATGGGACGGCCTTATCAGATTCGTAGGGTATAGGCCCCGGAACAGTAATGGTGATGGGAACATTCTTGTGAACTGACAAAACTTGCATAGGCTTCTTTGAAGGAGCCTCGGAATAGTTGTTGAAGATGGTAACGATCGACACTTCTTCAACAGGAGCAGCAGGAACAACAGTCTTTTCAAACAAAATCTCTCTATTATCTATCAGGTTTTGGATGCCTGATTTCAACAGAGAACAACCAACAGGGGAAGCAACACATAGAGGGCAACTTTCGCTACATCCCGGAAATAAACCGGCTAGCAACAGATTCCTCTTAACCATCAGCAACGGAGTAGCAACACCATCCACCGAAGCTACATACAAATTTTCCTCAACAGCATTCACTCCATGCTGGGGCAAGGGAGCATTTACAACATTTGGCCCCTCGGGCGCCTCAAACTGTATCTCCTTTGCATCAATGAGATCTTGAACCTTATTTCTTAGGGCCCAACAGTCATCTGTGTTATGCCCCGGGCTATCAGAGTGATAAGCACAGCGAGCATTTGGATTGAACTTGGGGGATGCAGTATTGGGAAACTTTGGAGCCTCCTTGACAGTCACTAAATTGGTGGATAGCAACTGTGGCAGAATCTGTGATAAGGTCATGCTTAACCGGGTAAACTCCCTCCGGGGTCTTTCAAATTTCTGAGGATTAGTTGGCCGAGGAGCGGCAGCAGGTTTGGCAATCATTACCGCACTGACAGATTGGCGGTGCTCAGGTCGCTCTGTTCTCCGGGAGTTATATACAGCACTAGCCTCCTTTTTGAAGGGTTTCTTCTCAGTACTGGAGGAGGCAACTTTCTGTATCTTCCCCGATTTTATACCGGCCTCAATCCTTTCACCAGTCAGGATTAGATCGGTAAACCCAGCAGAGGAATTACCAATGAGATGGTTGAAAAATGGACCAGATAAGGTCCCCAAGAACATATCTACCAGCTCCCGATCCGTCAATGGTGGCTGCACCCTGCCAGCCAGGTCTCTCCATTTCTGAGCGTACTCCTTAAAACCTTCACCCGACCCTAGCGACATACCCTGGAGCTGGGTACGCGTAGGAGCGAGGTCGGCATTATACTGATACTGCTTGTAAAAAGCAGTGGCCAGATCCTCCCAGTTACGAATGCTGATTCCATCTAGCTGATAGAACCAATCGAGGTGAGTCCCTGAAAGACTCTCCTGGAAGAAGTGGATCCAAAGGTTCTTGTCCGCTGTGTAAGGCTGGATCTTCCTTACATAAGAACGGAGGTGCATCTTGGGACAGGAAGCCCCATCATACTTCACGAAGGCAGGTGTTTTGAACTTGTGCGGGATCACCACTCCAGTAGATAACCCCAAGTCTCCGAAATCCAATCCAGGTACCCGTTGAACTTCCACAGCCTTTAATCTGTCTTCCAGCTGTTTGTACCGGTCTTCAGCAGGAGGGTACTGGTCGTCATTGAAGTCTGTTTCAGTATCAGAGCCCACAGGAGTAGTGACCTCTCTTTCATGATGACTACCTTCCGTCACAGATGGAGGAGTCCTTTCAGCTTCAACAACCAAAGTGTTCCCGAGTCTGCGCCCAGTGTTAAATAGCACAGTCCTCCTCTTCTTCTTAGTCTTCTTCAACAGCATGGTCTTCAACTCTTGTTGACCCTGAGACAGGCCCTTGATCAGCTCCTGAAATTGGGCGTTTTGCGCCTGAAACTGAACGTTCTGCGCCTGAAGAGCCTTGATAGCCGCATCGGTTGATGATTCAGGAGGGTTCATGATGCTGAAATAAACAGCGAAGAACGGTAAACAACCTGAAAAGAAGAGTATTTATGATGCACATGATGAATGATATGTGTTTATGCAATGCATTCAAGAGTTCGAAAATTCAAATTTGTTGTAGACCAAAAAGGAACACACTTTATTATTAAGAAAATCATTGTTTTGATACATCAAAGCCTCATGGGCAAAAGTACAAAAAGATCAAGTCACATCCAAAATATGTTGCGCATCTTCTCTGGAGCTATGTAAGTGTTGAGATTCCTTTCCTCGTGCAACAGGCGAGTGAGCTCCAAAACCTTCTTTTCACTGGCATGCAAACTAGTCTCAAGAGAATTCCTCTCTTCCTTAAGCTGGATCCAGCTCTTCTGCATCTCTTCCCAGGATGTGGGCATGTCAGGGTGCTGAATAACATGAGACACCTCTCCTTCCAAAGCAGGCTCTTTGATTACTGGAAGCATGTGAGGATAAGGCATTACCAACTTCTGAGAGCGGGCTCGTACCCATTTGAGGTAAGGCTCCAAAGGGATGGAGTTCCTGTGCCCCAGTGTCTTGCTGTCTATCCTACTAGGCATCCTCCAAGCTCTGATAAATCTCTGGCGAAGTCCTTGAGTATCGTTGTCGAAGTCAAAAACTATGTCAGGAATCAACATGTCATGAGGACCATCCCTCCGAGCATAACCAAACTGTCTCCAAGCCAGGCATGGACTATAAGTAATACCCCCTCTGATTCCAAGTAAAGGAACATTAGGATACTCCCCGCAACGATCAATGATAGTGACATCTCCTCTGGATCTAGGACACCAATGTATGTCAGCATGTGTAAGAGTCATCAACCGTTGTGACCATCTCAAACTCCGCTCATTCTTCAGGACTGATTGGGGAAGGTGCGAAATAAACCACTTTCCCAGGAGAGGAGTGCAACACATAAGGACACCTCTTTTTCTCATGGTTCGAGTGTAACATGAGTGAAGGATGTCCCCCAGCAATGTAGGTATGGGGTTCCTGGACATGAAGATCTGGACAGCACTGATATCAATAAGCTGATCTGGGTTAGGAAACAACACCAAACCATAAACAAGGAGGGCCACAACCTCTTCAAAAGCTTGCAAGTCAAGGGAGTTCCAACATTCATGAGCCTTCTCAAACAGAAACCTGGCTAAGAACCCTTTGATACCACTTCTGACTTCCCAATGTCCCTTGAGGTCAGATGACTGTAGGTGCAAGGCTTTAGCAATCTCTTCCAGTTTTGGTTCCTTTTCTGTACCGTTGAAAGGTAGCTGATCAAGGATAGGGATCTTCAGGAGCCGGGAGAACTCCTCCAATGTAGGTACCAACTGATAGTCCAAGAAGGTAAAGCAGTGATGCAGAGGGTCAAAGAATTGGAACAAGACCTTTATCATATCTTCCTCAATATTGGTGTTGACCAAGCTGATGAGGCTTCCATGCCTTTCACTGAACGAAGAGTTCTCGGGAATCCTGGATATAAGCTCCTTAAGCTGAGGAGGGATCCTTACAAGACTGATTGGAATTGTCTTTCTACGAACAGTTTCCATGTCCTACAAAACAAGAACAAAGATGAAAATTCGAACCCCTGAAATGGTTAGTTAATGCATATGATGCTGGATGATGTCATGATGCTATGATTAAACACAGATATTTACAAAGACAAACACGTAAGGCACACAAGGCACACAAGACAGGCCCTTAAGGTTTAAGGCCAGCATGGGGTCTGGGTAGTACCCTCTTGAAGTTGGTGGGTTCATCCTGTCCTAATCAAAGTAACCGGGTTCTAAGGTTCCCAATATCACGGGATTGCTTTCATTGTTCATCGTTTCGATTTAGCCACTGAACTGGCGACCGAAATATTCCAGGAAAGCAATCCTCAATTGAGTGTAGTATCGAGTATCAACCAACCTCGGACTGCACCAAAGTCAGTTATCTCACTACCCTAAAGAGGCCAAGATTGTTCAATTAAGGTTCCTAAGGTCTGTTGATGCTTCATGACACCACATGGAGGCCCCGTACTCTCCTTGACTGACTCAAGGGTTACCGGTACACACCAAAGTGCCACATCAACGTAGCAGACTGCTTCAACCATGTCGGTATACCCCGCACAGTTCCCTCACAGCCTTGTTGCTACTTTCTAAAAAGGTATCCCCCAGATCCGGGTTAGGATCTATAGAACTCCCAAGCAACCCACAATTTTAAAGCATACAAGGAAAGCAATTGAAAACACAATGATCTTAGTCCTAAGGTACACCTCACTTTAAGTTTTTTCCCCAGCAGAGTCGCCAGTTCTGTGATCGGTGGATCTGGAACTGACTGTTTTAAAGCTGGTTCGCGAAATGTCGCGGAAGCAAGAGTCGCCACCGTCTTTTATTTTCTCCAATAGGAAAGGACAAAAGCACAGAAAAATTCCTTAAAGAGATTGCTCTCGGTTCGGGAGGTAGGTTATAGAAAGGGAAGGTGTTAGCACCCTTTCTATCCATGGTTATCCATGGGCTCTTAGGTACTTGCTCAATGTGTTTTCAAAATGTGTGCTTGCTTTTCAATTGTGGGTTTCAAAAATATTCTTTGAAAAGTTTCCGTTCAACTCGTGCGTCAGAGTGTTTGAAAAGTTTGTTTTGAAAGTTTTTGAAAGTGTGTTGGTGTGAAAAGAGTTTTTGTTTTGTTTGAAATTAGAGCAAGTACCCTTGAGAACCTACCTACCCTAAGGAATTCGTCTGTGTAAATGTCCTTTGAAGTAGTGCCATCCCACCATTGAGAGGTAGGTAGCACCACTGTTGGAGGTGTTCGGGTCAATTCGAGTTTTAGGGACGTGGTGATCACCGGAACAATGGGAAAACACCTTAGAAGCTACCCTCATGCCAGGTTCCCGGACCATGAGGACTTACTAAGACGTTTTCTACTCGACGACCACCTTTCGAAAGGCAACAGTGAGGCGTACCCTAGGAGTGGTGTGTGCGAATTGTGTGTCATTTTCAGTTCATTGTTTGTCTTGTCATGCATTGGTGATCTAACGGTTCAATTTTATTTTTCGGGCATTCATTCTTTCATGCATATTTATTAACAGTTATATTTGCGAGAAAATAAATCTAACTATTACAACGGGCGCGGGTCCACATCGCCAAAAAAACCGAACCCGATTTGACTGAAAATAGATAAAGCGAATAAATAAAAGTCCGAGAGTTTTCAATTACATGGCTTTGGGGCATATACAGAGGTATTTAAACAATGTAAAATAAATGCGCGAAATAAAGACTAAACAAAATTAGGGCGTTGGACCCTTTTACAAATAATTAAAATTTATCAAGGAAATTAAAAATTAAATGAAAAATAATGTTTTTGTGTTTTTTTAGGTTTAAAAGAAAAAGAGAAAAGTTAATTAAAATTAAAATCCTAGTTCTAATGTTTTTTAAGTTTATTATAAAAAAAGATTTAATTTCTAACCTAATTAACTTCTAAACTAATTATGTACAATTTTTGATTTATAGAAAATAAATAATAAATAATAATATTGTGAGAAAAAAGGAAAGAATTAAAAAGGATATAAAGAATTAATAATTAACCTAATTCTACATTTTTTGGATTTTTATTATGAAAAAGAATTAAAATTAACATTAAAACCTAATTAAACTAAATGAGTTACATTTTAATTAAAAAAAAGAATCAAAATTAATTATATTTTTTTTGTCCTTTCTGTATTTTTAATGTTTTTTATATTTTTGTAAAAATTAATTAAATCAGAAAGTAAAAAAAGAAGTAAATAATAGAATATGAAGAAAATTAAAAAAGAAAAAAGATAGAACCAGGAGGGTGTGGATTTGAATTTGGGAGTGCAAGCCTGAAAGGCCTGGCCCAATTGCTGGCCATTTGTTGACTTTTTTTAATCCTGTGCACGCCTGTTGACTTGATGTATGGTGCACTCTTCATCTTAGCCATGGATCTGAGGCCCTGGGACACGTGGATGAGTTGATTCTGCAGTGCATGGTGAGTCCTTATGTGAGCGCTGCACATGAATTAGAAATGAAAAATAATATTGGAAATGTGTGAGACCTGGGGTTTGAACCCAGGTCATTGTGGTTAACACGCTTATCTCTTGCCACTGAGCCAGTTGTATTACAATTAACATATAATAGTTAACAAATAATAAAAAGAATAATCAATGCATAGTGGTCAAACGCGCGCGAACTTTGAATGGACAAGTCACTGGCTGACACGTCTTCTTCTTCCTCGTGCAACCTGTAACACAAACACATAAAGCAACGGTTTTGAAACGTGGGGTTAGGGAAGCTACAAAAAAATAGCGAATAGCTCGTTTCCTAATATAAATTAGGCGCGAGCATCTCATTCTCTTCGTCCAGATGCCAGGAATGCAATGGTCATGGTCTTGAGGGCCAATTTTGCAGTATGGTGAAAACCCCAAAATCAAAACTTGAAAACCCTAGAACGTGGGCATGGCAGATTCGCGTAGGATGGACAAAAATGCAATTAAATATAATCAACAGCTTGGAAACTTCATCATGAGTATGAATATGTAATTAAAAATGCAAAAAGAGGCTTAGAATCAAGAACACGAATTCAAAAAATTTGCTGTACAGTTTCACTTGTAACTACCAGTTCAAGGAGCTTTGAGTGTTGTTATGAATTGAAATGCGTTTAGAATTATCTCAGGAAGCTATTGGTACAAAAATTATGGCTTGAGAAGGTCCCTAGCACTGATTTCAGTTTTGCCTTTTATGGTCCATCTTTCAAATTGCCCATGGCCTTTTCAGCGAGCTTTTGGCTATGTTCTAGGTAGGGTTGGACTCAGTGATCATCATAGAATTGAATAGGCTTGCTAACTCTCCTTAATTCATGCTTGTTAGAGAATTGGCCTTAGGGTTTGTCCATTAACCATTTTTTCCTAATTTCTAGCCAAAACCTAGACCTAGTATGAAAATGAACCTTGGCCTGATATTTGAGTTGGTTCATGATACATAGAACTTGTCCAAATTCATATGACACCATTTCATTGATTTTTTAAATTTTATTTGAATTTTCAATGAATTAAAATGAATTAAATCATCAAAAATTAAATAAAATGAAAAAGTCAACATTTGGTCTTGAAATCAACCATGGGCCACGTGTGTGGCATGACAAGGATGGACAAAGTGAGAAAAATGGGGCTCTTTTGTCAAAATTGGACTTTCAAGGATAGTTGACTTTTGCCATTTCACAAAATTTTCCCAACTTCTACAAGGCATACCTTGCTCAATTTTTAAGCTTTTCACATGTTCTTGGACATTTTGGAAAGGTCTTTGAGTCCTTTAACCAATGCCTTTGGTCCCTTGTCATTTTGATTTTCCAATCTCAAGTTATGGCCTTTGACTTAAAGTCCCTTTTTGTTGACTTTTGAAAATGACCTATAATGTTGAAATTGATAACTTTTTGTGAGAGCATTTCTTGGACTTGAAGTATGAAGATGAGTTGTAGGAAATGTCTTTCTCTTCAAAATGAGCTTTGGATGGAATTTTTCTGATAATCCATGTGAAAGTTATGCCCTGGTCAATTTCAGTTGACTTTTTCAGCTGTCCAAATATAGCAACTTTTGCATCTTTGATGATTTCTGAGCCAAATTTTGAGAATCATGATCAAGCATTGATCAAATGATGTTTGTGGCTTCAAAATGATATATTGACCAAAAATTTGAACTTTTGACTGCCAAATGACCATTTTGCCCCTACAGTTGACTGTAGGGCAATCTAGGGTTTTGACCGTGCAATCTTGAGCTGAATGCCTTGAAACTTGATATGAGGACGCTTGACCATGTTTGTAAGCCTATGAGACTTGATTGAGCCTTTGAAAACTTCCTTTTCTTGATCAAACTCAAAACCCTAATTTGGACTGTTTAGGAGACTGTTGAACTGCACAACCCTTGGGGAATTTTGTGACCTTGACTTGGCAATTTCTTGAGGAATATGGGAGGGCAAATTTTGGGGTATAACACTAAGGTATCTCAAAGGAATTTTCGATTATGGCATTTTCTTTCCTTCAGTTGATAAAAGAAAAGAATTCAAGTTAGTGGGATACACTGATTCAAGTTGGTGTAGTGATGCTGAAGATCGAAAGTCAACAGCAGGATATGTGTTTATGCTAGGTGGTGTACCAGTTGCTTGGAATTCAAGAAAGGAACCAGTAGTGGAATTATCATCATGTGAAGCAGAATACATAGATGCTTCTCTTTGTGCATGTCAAGCAACCTGGATGGTGAACTTGGTCGAAGAAATAACAGGGAAAAATCATGGAGCAATTACCATGAAGATCGACAGCATGTCAGCTATTAATCTAGCGAAGAATCCAATAGCACATGGTCGAAGTAAGCACATAGAAATGAGATTCCATTATCTTCGAGAGCAGGTAGCAGATGGGAAGATGAATTTGGAACACTGCAGAACTGAGAATCAGATTGCATACATCATGACGAAGGGAGTGCAAGTCGAAGTATTCAGAAAGCTAAGAGCCATGATGAACATAGACAGTTTAGACACAATGAATTAGGTGGTGTGTTAAATTTTAATTCATAGTGTCGAAGAAGATTTGATTTGTTTTAGATTTAAATAGATTTGATTTAAGTCTAGAATAGATTTGATTTGATTTAGTAACAAAAAGATATTTTTTGGGCTTTGGGCTTAGGGTGTAAGCTCAGTTATAAATAGAGGGAGTAACCCCTATTTTTAAAAGCAAGTCAAGTAAGTCAATTAATTGTAATCACAGAATTTCAGTTGCAAGTGATTACGAAAGTTTTCCATAATTTGTGGGCAGAGAGAAACTCTGCAGAAATATTTGTCTTGTCTTCTTTTCTTTGTTTGTCTCATAATTAAATTGTCACTGTGGTAGAAATTCATCATAGAATTAGGTGGATTTCCAATAATAAACATTGTAAGGTACATGAAATATATTCATAGCAGCAAGAACCAAACATTTTCAGATTAAAATTAATTAAGTGCAACAAGTACATGATATTTCTGAAGGTTCTGCATTTTTATGGTCGTAATCGTGTGACTCATGTGTATCTATATTTGACAAGTGTCGGTTATGTTCTCCATCTTGTGTCAGCATGAAGGTTATTCTTCATGTGAATGATTGGTAAAGTGCTTATACGATTTTGGAAAGAAGGTACTCACAGGAAGGTATGGATTTTCTATGAAGTTCTATAAGCAAGTCAGTAGCACATGTGAGTTCCAAGTACTCCATGTGTTCTACAGTGTTCAAGTTGGAATTGCACGTTAAAGAGTAATGGATTGAAGAGCTTTGTGAGTTCTCATGAAGAATCAGAGATGTGTTGATCCTATGATTGGAAGTAAAGCACTACTGTATCAAGTGTGAGATCTTATTGAGAGTCGTGCAAAAGGTATATTAATATATGCATTATAAAGCTTGTTACAAGTGTTGATAGATTTATAAGAGAAGATTAATCAGTATGGCATGTAACCAAGGAATCAGTATATAATCTCTCGAAATTTCAAGAGTGTTGGATATCCAATCAATATAAGATCCTGCAACTATGGGTCTCAATTAACCCAGTGCAAGAAAGGGAAGTCGCGGGCTCCAGAAGAATCCGTGACCAAATAGTTCAGAGCGGCATGTTAGATGAGTTAAGTGAGAAAGAGGTTAAAAGTTAATTAAGGATTGGAGATAAGAGTATGGTTAAGACAAAGATGTTTCAAGAATTCATGAAAGAATGAAGTCTACTAGTGACGAGAGGTTGAAAGATTAAGTATGTCAGAGGATTGAATCCAAGTAAAGTCGAGTATTGATCTAGGGTGATGATGCAAGAAGTGTTTCTTTCTTTAATTGGAAGAAATCTGGGACAAATTTTAATTTAGGGGGGAGAGTATAATATCCCATGTCATCTTAAGTGCTCTATTAGTTGTCAGTTGTGTTAGCGGAGACATATTGAATTTTTGAATGCTCTGTTAGTTGTCTGTTGATGTCAGTTGGGACAAATAACGTAATTGGTGAACTTAAAGGATATTAATCCTTACTCAATTGGCTTGTTATTATTAGTTGGTGCAAAAAAGGGCAATTTGGTAACATTGATAGATGGTTAATTACTTTCTAGAAGATAAATATATCACTTTAGGATATTTTCCTCTCTCTTTCCAACCACTTACCATATGTAGTAAGAAAGAAACAAAGAGAAATAGAAATAAGAAGTTGGTAAGATAAAGAAAGAAAAGGGGAAAGGAGAGGAGAGAAAAAAGAAGAGAAGGAAGTGTAGGAAACTAACCAGTGGTTTTTACACTATTATTTACCGTTGATTTTAGTTATCTTTTCTTTATATTGTCAAGTGTTTTACTTCATTTTCCACATGTTATGCGTTGGTTGTGTGTTTTATTATTTGTAGGATCAGAAGAATAAATCAGGAAAAATCAATGCAAAAAAGTGCAAAACTCATAATTTCAATGGAAATTGAGAAACCATGATACAAGAAGCCTAACACGGCCACCCGTGTCACCTGACACGGGACATGCCAGGAGGAGAGCATGGGACGAGTAAAAGCAAAATGGGAAGTTAGGGGTGTAACACGGGCGACCGTGTCACCTGACACAGGCCGTGTTGCACATCCTGGAACTTGGAAAAGAAAATTAAAAAATTAAGAGGGCCAATACGGGCGACCGCGTCACCTGACATGGGCCGTGTTCGCCAGTGACACTTTTTTTCCTTGTTTTTCAGATTTTTCACTATGTTTGGTACGAAGGGGCGTTTTGGGTATTTCTGACCTAGGCCAATGGATTTTCATTATTTAGATGAATTTTCACGATGAATTAGAGGATATTTTGTCAGAGGAGAATTTTGACAATTGAAGAGAGCAACATATGAGATTATTGGAGAACGAAGATTTTCATGAGCTGACGTAATTGAAGATCAAAGTTCATCAATTAACTGTAATGTCTAACTTTTATGTTATTGAAATTCTTTTGAACAATATGAGTAGCTAAACCCCCTAATTCTAGGGGTTTTACCTGATTTGATCGTGTAATGACTTTGAATTTCCAATTTCAGTAATATAATTGTGTTTCATATTCAATTTAATTTTACAAGATTTTTAATGCTATCTTTGTCAGACCAACAATGATTGATTTATAATTAACAATTAGCTGGACCACGATTGTTAAGGTTTTTGTACAATTTGAGTATAGTAGATATCACCTAGGACTATGGATACCCTATAGTTACCGGTTAAATCTTGATAAAACAATGACTTGATTTCATCATAATTCTCTAAGGATTTAGGATTTAGGATGAATGTTCAAATGTTTTCCCACTAAGGACTTAGGGGAAAATAAACTAAGGATTTGGTAATTGAGTATTTTGAATTTGTTAAAGAAATCATGATTCAAGGTTGTTACAGGAAAAATCATACACTTTATCCTAACATGTTCCTCATATCAGTGAAAAAGGGAATTTATTATTTTGCTTATTTTCAATTATCGTTAAGTGATAATTTCCAAACAAAACCCACAATTAAGTTTTTGTTTAATTGAACCACGAATTGAACTCGATACTTATACGCAGTCTTTAAGATCAACATTCAGGGAATTTTTCTGTTATTACTACAAGAGACAAAATAGTTTTCCGATCAAGTTTTTGGCGCCGTTGCCGGGGACTGCCAAAATATAGAGTTCTAAGTTTAGTTCAATTGAAATTTTGTTGCTCGTTAACTAAAATTTTATTTTTAGTATTATTGTTATTCTTTGTGTTATGTTACTACTAATATGCGTCTAATATTTTAATGCGAGGAGAACCCTTTGCTAATTTTCCTTTTGATGCAGAAATTGAAATAACTTTTCACGCAAGGCGTAGATAAGCTCGATTAGCCAGATTGGCCTCCGACAAAGAACATTTCAGTTCATACAGAGTCAGAGTCAGAGGAAGAAACACCTGTTGCACCCCAAAATTTACCCTCTTAAACTCAGAACTTTTTATGGCTTATATTTCATCATACACATTCATGCATTGTGATGGGATCAAGGTATTCTTATCTTCTTGATTTTCTTCAAGCTGTGGAAGGTGGTTGTGTTATCAACCAGTCTAAGGAGGTTCTCATATTCTCTTCCCTTTGATCATTAAAGCTACAAGGGCTTCTCGTGCCTCAAGGACATCATCAATTTGTCTATCAGTTCATCTGAAACGTAGAGACTGCAAGTATTGAAGGGTGATATTAGGATCCATTTGGTTCGTGATCATCAATTAAAGATTGGGCTCATTTCTTGGTCTATGATATAAATCGTTTAGTTTGAGTTTCATTCAAGAAGTTTGAGTTTTGAATTTGAAGTTTTCCTAGGATTATCTTAAGAGAAGTATCATTTGAATTCAAGATTCGTGCAAGAAACATATCTTTATCATTTTTGTGATCATTCGAGTTTTCTCTCAAAATTCATTCATTATCATGCACATGACAAATTCACTTGGATTCAAACTCATTACAAAATGGCATTCTTACCATCAAAGGCAGTTACATCATAAACATTTACAAAAGTAAATTTCAATTTGAAGCAAAGTGAAATGGAAAATATACATTCAAATTCAACACATTTGAAAAGTCATGATCATTACAAATCCAACATTCATTATTCAAGATACATTCATTCACCATTCTCCAAATCCAAACCTCTAAGTTCATAATAATTACAACATCAAGGTCAAAGTTCAAAATACAAGTTCTTCTTACAAAACCAAATCAAAAGTCTTTCTAAATCCTAAGTTGTCCTATAAGACTTAATTCTTCATTTCTTCAAGTTTCTTCTCAAAGATTTCTTCTTCTTCAAGCTTCTTACTTCATGATTTCCATCCAAGTCCTTCTATAGCAAACAAAATCTCCTCTTTGCCTCGCCTTCTTCATATTCCTATCATCATTTCCCATGAAATAAGAGAAAATAAATGGTTAGCAAGCAAACAAAAACATTGAACAAGAAAGTGAGAAAATAACTTTTCAAAGAGAGCTTTTACAAGATTCATCATAAGGGTTTGCTTAGGAATCAGAATTATGAGGTGGTTTTCAAGCACATTCAAGCAACAACCAAGGCTTCATTTGTTTTATAACAAAATCAGAATTTATGTTCAATCATAGGCCCATTACCTCTATTGAAAATCACAAACAATTTTGATTCACAAAAAGAGGTTAAAGCAATGTACTAACACGAGGCATTCTGAAGGGCATCACATGTCCAACATAGCAAAGCAGCAAGTAATGAAATTTATAATTTCCAGGCTAAACAAGAGAATATCACAAGTCAGAATCGCAAATTTCCATCCTAGTGAGCAAAACAAGTTTTTACAAACAAATCCACATTTCAAATTATAAAATATAAACACATATAATTGTAAAGCCCAAAACGGAAAGAAATTTAAGGCCTATTAAGAAAACTCATAGCAACCAAACAGCAGAAACCATAAATGTATCAGTATAAATACATTCAATTACACAGAAATAAGGGGTGACCCATTATTCAAAAATCAGAGAAAAGCTGCACAAAACCCTAAATCTAAATCTTCATCATTTTCCTTACAACAAAACCTTTCAGCAAAAACTGAACACACAAACTGCAACAAGGTTTCAACCATAAACCTTATTCTACTCATCATTTTCCTAACCACGAAACCCTTCATATTAGAGAAATAAGAAGAGGTTGAGAAGACGAGAGAATGAAGATAAGCTCAAAAAGATATCACCGGGAGAAGCATAAATCAATTGATAAATTCATAGATCCATCCATCGCGACCTTTTTCCTTTTGTTTTTCATCGTATATCTCATCAGCATCACCAATTTTCACATCTGTGAAAAGATAGGGTTCAGTTTCCCTTCAAGATCTACACGCAACCTCCAAGCATCTGCAAAATCAAGCCACATATTAAGAACAAGAAGAAACTAATGGTGTAAAGAAATCTGAGATCAGAATAAGGTCGCGATCCGTCGCCGCCACATGGAGATTTCTGGCGCAGCGGCCTCTTCATCGTCTCTGGTGAGCTATTGAGAGAAAGAAGAAAGAGAGAGAGCATAAGCTAAGAGAGAGAGAGAGAGAGAGAGAGAGAGAGAGAGAGAGAGAGAGAGAGAGAGAGAGAGTTTAATCGTTTGTGATTACGCTCTAAAGTTATTTTGGTTTTGTTAATTAAATTTTGATTAACACACTAATCTAACGGTGACATTTGTCACCGCCATTGTGGCCGTCTTGTGATTCTGCACAGGTACTCCCAGCGGTCACACCATGCTCCCTCACGTCTCCTCCATCAGATCTCATCAGATCTTTATCATCCAGATCCAACACTTAGAAGTGAAATCTCCATGGTGTACCTTCGTTGGAGCAGCACACTGGATCACACGGACCACCATTCAAATCCCACGTATGCGCCTCATCCATACTACGATGCACCCTCGCTCTCAACCGTTAGATCTTCGTCATCATCAACATTAGCACTCCAGATTCACATGCACATGGTGAACCCCTGTGGAGAAGCCACATCGAATCACAAAACTTCCCTTGACCTGGGCTTTCTGTTTTCGGCCTAGGTGATTCCTTTCAGCACCCCCTCTGTTTGCTGCATTTCAGGCTCAATTTCAATTTTTATTATTTCTTTATATTTTACTTTTAAAGTACTATTTTTATTTAATTTTATATAAAATACAAAAATATCATTTGTTTTAAATAATTAATTGGATTGAAAAATATTATTTAATTTTATTAATTATTTTGTTAATTATTTTTATTGAATAAGATGATTCAATTTAATTAGTTATTTAATTAATTTCGATTGAGTTGTATTGTTTGTTTTTTTATACTTTTAATCGTGTTGTCGATTTGATACATCCCCATTCATAAACTTGTATCCCCATTCCATATGGTTTGTAATAGCTTAGAATTTTATTTCTTTGTATGTTTTAACTTTTGCTCAATTATGCATATGACATTCTATTAAGACACATGGCCTCCTCTTGGGCTCCTTGTCAATGAAAAGGTATCCACCACAAATTCGCACTTGCACACATTCATAGTTTGGTCCTGGGCTTTTCTACAATGACAACTATTCGATCGATTGTTCCAATTGGTCGTTTAGAATACTAGCATCACACTAGTCCCACTTTCTAGGAGCATGCATATAGCCACCTTGTATGGGCTTTTTTATCTTTATCTTGTGCATTGAATGGACTTTTATCTCCTTATTACAATAAAATTGAATCCAATTATCATCTCTCGATCCATATACTAAGTTTTCCTAAAGGGTCTCATAGTTGAGTTTGGGCATGGCCATTCTCATGAGATTAATCAAGTTTTGCCCTTGGTTAATCATAACCCGAATCAATCACTTTGGTCCATATACTAAGTGCTCCATGAAAAAAGGGTCTCATGGTTGATTATAGGAGCACCTACTCTCACGAGATTAATCAAGTATAGCCCTTGATTAATCATAACCTGATTCAAATCCCATTCAGCAAGCATTCCATTTATCTTGTGGATACTTTTTCTATGATTTTGCCGTCGATTATTGATGCAACCCGGGTATGCCTAATTATTGGTTGATGGAGGGAGTTCGAAGAGGCATTAAGTAGAGTTTTCTTATCTCGTGTGCATTGAAGAGGCAACGAACCTTCTCCGTTAGGTATCACCATAACTCCCTTTATTTCTCATTCTCGTATATTGATGCATGACTAAAAGTCTTACCTTTGTAAGCATGTTTTGATTGTTTAATTGTTACCGCTCGTCCTACTTAACTACTTTCTTAGGTGTCTACCTATATGCATGATCTTTCTTCCTTAATTTCTTATCTAAGCATGTATTCTTTAGGTATCTTATCTAAGTACCTTATATCTTGAGTAAATCTATACTTCTCATGTAAGATGCGTGATTGCCTAATCACCATCTCCTATCTTTTATCCTACTTTTATTCTTAATATCATTGTTAGGTGTGATATTTTACCATCTCTTATCTTTTATCCTACTTTGATTTTCAATATAATTGTTAGGTGTATTATTTTTCCATGTGATGTTTCGTCATCGTTTCTTATCCTACTTGGATTCTTGATATCATTGTTAGGTGGAGATGTTTTACCATCTTCCCTTCTTCTTTAAGATATGATGTTTTGTCATCCTAACATGTGTGTGTTGGATGTCTTATATTCTCTATGTTAATGTTTTGTCATCTATGGTGTGATGTTTTTCTATCTCCTCTCCTATTGATTTAGGTTTCTACCTACATGTTTGTGCTTGATGTTTTATCATCCTATTTCATGATGTTTTGTCATCTCATTCTTTGTATGATGTTTTTGTTAGAACAAGATTAGTTTTAATCATATCTCAGAGTTTTGATGATAATAATAAATTATATTTTATATATTTGATACTCTGATGAACGTATTTAATTGTTTCAGATAATATTCTGACAGAAGTATCTTGATGTGCTGAGCTGAAAATAAATGAAGAAGTTCTTTGATGAAAGAACTATTTGTTTTAGCGCAAGTGCTGATGCTGATGCTGTCTCTGATAATGTTCTGACAGAAGTATCTTGATGTGCTGAGCTGAAAATAAATGAAGAAGTTCTTTGATGAAAGAACTATTTGTTTTAGCGCAAGTGCTGATGCTGATGCTGACTCTGGTAAGATAATTATTTAAATGCAACTTCTAACGCTTAGCAAGTTTCTGTGTAAGATATGTTTCAGAAGTACCTTGAAAGCAAGTGCTGTTCAGAAGTTATTTGAAAGCAAGCGCTAATCAGAAGTACTTAGCAAGCAAAGCGTTGTTTAGAAGATATGCAAGCATGTTCTGAATTCAAGACGTGAAGCCAAGTTCTGAAAGAATGCAAAAGCTAACAAGTCTTGTCAAGCTTCAAGAAACATGTTCTTACAAGTGCCGTTTGCTCATTTAATGCAAAGATGGCTACATGCACTCAAGTGTCTACGCTAGTGCATTGGAAAATGGAATAGTGCAAGGAAACACACAAACATTTAATTCTCTCCATTTGAAGGCAACAACGGTCATGTTTCGTCATGCTATATATAGAAGAACATTAATTGCAAGCCTACAACTGAAAAATTGCTCAACTGTTCAACCAAAATACTGAAAGCAAGAACAACTGAAGTTCTGAATAGAACTGAACAAATTCAAAAAGAAGCAAAAGCTACGTGAAATATTCTGGGCTCACAAACAAATTTCATACACTTTGTGCTATACTATTCTTAGTGAAAAATCACAGTTGTGATATAGCTTGCTTAGAAGCAAACTTTGTTTCACTATTTGTAAAGATTTATCTGTTGTAATTGTTCCTTGAGAGACCAAGTTTGGTCGGATTTCTCAAGTAGAGTAGGACTAGTTTAAGTATTAGTGGTGTGAGTCACTTGTAGGATTACTTGTGCATTGTTAGTCACAACAGTTGTTGTATGATTGTAATCAGTTAATTATAGTGGATTAAGTCCTTGTTGAGAAAGGCGAAATCATCTTGGCGGGTGGACTCGAGTAGTTTGAGTTCAAACGAACCAGGATAAAAATAACCTTGTCTTTCCATTATTGTTGAGCCTTTAAGAAAAACAAAAAGAGAAACTAATTCACCCCCCCCCCCCTTCTAAGTGTTTTCTCCACCTTCAATTGGTATCAGAGCTTGACTCTGAGTTCAACACTTAACCGTGTCAGGAAAAGATTCAGAAGAAAACACAATGGCAAATGAACAAAACAACAATAACTACACCAGACCTCCAGTGTTTGATGGAGAAGATTTTGATTATTGGAAATATAGACTAGAAAGTTTCTTTCTAGGTCATGATAGTGATTTATGGGATATAGTCTTGGATGGTTACACACATCCTATAGACTCAGAAGGAAATAAGATTGATAGAAAAAATATGGATAGACAACAAAAAGCTGATTTCAAAAATCACCATAGAGCTAGAAATATTTTTCTAAATTCTATCCCCAAAATGGAATATGAAAAGATCACAAATAGAGATACTGCACATTATATGTTTGAGTCTCTTAAAATGACTCATGAAGGAAATGCTCAAGTGAAGGAGTCTAAAGCTCTGTCTCTCGTCCATAAGTATGAAGCCTTCAAAGTAGAAGAAAGTGAATCTATAGAAGCAATGTTCTCAAGGTTTCAAACTCCGATCGCTGGTCTGAGAGTTTTGAACAAGGGATACACTAAAGTAGACCATGTTAAAAAGATCATCAGAAGCTTACCCAAAAGATGGGCACCTATGGTCACTGCTTTCAAAGTATCAAAAGATCTGAACAATGTGTCTCTTGAAGAACTCATCAGCTGTGATCGGTGGATCTGGAACTGACTGTTTAAAGCTGGTTTCGCGAAATGTCGCGGTAAGCAAGAGTCGCCACCGTCTTTTATTTTCTCCAACATGGAAAGGACAAAAGCACAGCAAAATACCTTATGAGATAGTTTCTCGGTTCGGGAGGTAGATTTATAGAAAGGGAAGGTGTTAGCACCCTTTCTATCCATGGTTATCCATGGGCTCTTAGGTACTTGCTCATTTGTGTTTTCAAAAGGTTTGTTTTTCAATTGTGAGTGAGTTTGAAAAAGTTTCGTTTAAAGATTTCAGATCGACTCTTGTATCAGTCCTCAAGAGTGTTTGAAAAATTGTTTTGAAAGCTTTCTGAAAAGTGTCAGTGTGAAAAGAGATTTTTGTTTTGTTTTTTGAAATAGAGCAAGTATCCATGAGTCATCCACCTACCCTAAGGAATTAGGCTGTGTAAATGTCCTTAAGGTAGTGCCATCCCACCATTGAGAGGTAGGTAGCACCACCGTTGGAGGTGTTCGGGTCAATTTGTTTGTCGGGACAGTGTGGTCACCAGAGCAATAGTAGGACACCTTAGAAGCTACCCTTATGCCATGTTCATGGACATAAGGACTTACTAAAACGTCCTATACTCGACGATCACGTTTCGAGGGGCAAGGCAACAGTGAGGCGTACCCTAAGAGTGGTGTGTGAATTTGTGTATTGTTTTCAGTTATGTTTTATCTTGATCATGCATTATGGTGATCTACGCTTTGATTTTTATTTGGGCCATTCATTCTTTCATGCAAAATTTAACAATTTAGGGGTGTGGAAATTAAAGTGTGGAAAATAAAGTCCTACGCTATTACAAGGCGCGGGTCTATACATCGCCAAATTAACAAAGACCCGTTTTTTAATAAAATGCAGAAAATAAATAAATTCCTAATTCTGTTACAAGGCTTGGACAATTACATTAATATTCACAAGAAAACAAAAATGAATGCGCGAAATAGAAATTGCAATCGAATGTTCGAGGGCGTTGGACCCTTTAAAGAAGTTAAATGAAATTGAAAGTTAATTAATTATTTAATAAGAAAAGAAATTATTTTTTTATGGTTTTTTGGTATTTTATGAAACAAAGAAAATTAGTTAAAATTATAAATTAGACAAAACCCTAGTTCTAAATTGTTTTTAATTATTAAAAAAGTTAAAGTTTAAAACCTAATTTACCCTAATTAATTAATGGCATGTTTATTTACAAAAATAATTAATAATTAATAATAATAATAATAAGAGGAAATTATTTTATTAAGAAAAAGAAAAAATGCTAAAATCCCTAATTTCTACCTATTTTAGTTATTTAAGAAAAACATTTAAATTTAACCTAATTTTACTAAATTAATTATTAGAAATTTATTTACAAAAATATTGATGAAATAAATGTTAATGACAATAAACATGTTTTATTTTTTTGTATTTTTCTGATTTCATTTTATTATGAAAATTGATTTTATGAATTAAATAAAAAAACAATTAAAATAACAAGAAGAAAAGAAAAGGGAATTTAGAAAAAGGAAATACAAACAATGGGGGGTTTCTGCCCAATTTGGAGGTGTGCTTTGAGGAATTTGGCCCAATAGAAGTTTGATCCATGCTGACTTTTCAGATTATATGCACCCGCGTTGACTGGGGTACACCATGGACTTTGGTTCCTGGCCACTGGATGGAAACTCATGGCCACTTGGCAAGCCACGTATGAGAGTGTATGATGGACTTCTAGGCGTGTTGTACACTGGAACGCTTTATGAAAAATTGGAACAAATTATATGGGGGACCTGGGAATCGAACCCAGGTCCCAATACCTGCAAGCCAACGCATCTGCCAACCGTGCCATTGAGTCTCTTTGTCATATTAGTGGGACGTAAGTAACATATGTGAAAAAAGCAATATTATATTGAACCAAAATAAAAACGCGCTAAGATTCAATCCTGACCAACCATGTGCCTACAACTCAGCGTCTTCCCCATTGTTTCTTCGTTTTGCCTGAAAATAAGAATAGATAGCGGGGGTTTTAAACCCCCACTAAAACGACCATGGAATAATAGCGATTAGCTCATAAGCAATTATAAAAATGGCGCGAGGGGTGAGATCAATTCGTTTTGCTCTCCTGATTTCAATGGTACTGGTCTTATTATCCAATTTTTCCAGATGTGTGAAACCCCAAATCAAAGCTTCAGAAACCCTAATATCCGCTCATGGCAACTTTTGACACGAGCAATATTAATCCAATTAAAGGACACCAATGGTTTCAGAGAGTTCGTGTTAGTGTACATCAAACATTAAAAGTCATGAATAACGTATGAAAATGCAAACACGAATATGAGAAAGTTTATGAACAGGGTGATGTCAGTCTACCAATTTCTGGAGTATGGAAACCTGGCTTTGATTGCAAACGCTTCCTAGCTCGCCCAGCAATCTATTGGAACCCTTTTCAAGCCTTGAAACAACCTCTATGTATGAAAACAGTTTTCAGTTTTTTATGAAAAAAGTGCAAGTTTGTTCTTTGCCTTCTGCGCAGCTTCTTCTGTTCTTTGCATTAGGTTTTTGATTGTGCATATATGTGTGAATGAATTAGGTTAGAAAAACAAGCCCATGATCCATTGTTTAATGATCTTGAATACTTGATTTTCCATGATCTTTTTTCAATCTTTTTCATGCTAATTATGCCAAATCATGGAATATTCTTTCCTTTTAGAATGTGCACGAAATCTTGAGCTCATAATGGACATATTAGCTGCATAAAAAGATTCAAAACATATGCTTTAGTATTTTTCTCATAATTAATTTTAATTAAATGAATTAATAGGATTAAAAATTCAATTAATTAATTAAAAATAAGAAAATAACTCCCTTTTAGCTTAATGGGTCGTGCATGGCCTTTGGGTGATGATTCATGGAAGAAATTGAGGCCCATTAGCAATTTTGAGGCATTTGAAGCAAAGTTGACTTTTCAAAATTCCCAAAACTTTCCCAAATTCCACAAGGCATATCTTGCTCAATTTTTAAGCTTTGATCATGTTCTTGGACATTTTGGAAAGGTTTTGAAGTCCTCTAACCAATTCCTTTGGTCCCATGTCATTTTGATTTACCAATCTCAAGTTATGGTCTTTGACTTAAAGTGCCTTTTTGTTGACTTTTGAAAATGACCTATAATGTTGAGATTGATAACTTTTTGTGAGAGCATTTCTTGGACTTGAAGTGTGAAGATGAGTTGTAGGAAATGTCATTCTCTTCAAAATGAGCTTTGGATGGAATTTTTCTTATGAACCATGTGGAAGTTATGCCCCGGTCAATTTGCAGTTGACTTCTTCAGTTGTCCAAAAATAGAAACTTTTGCATCTTGAGACTTTTTGAGCCATGCTTTGAGAATCATGATCAAGAATTGATCAAATGATGTTTGTGGCTTCAAAATAAGATGTTGACCGAAAAATTTAGATTTTTGACTGTCAAATGACCATTTTGCCCCTGCAGTTGACTGTGGTGCAATTAGGGTTTTTGACAGTGCAACTTGATGCTGTGAGTCTTGAAACTTGGCATATGGATGCTTGACATTGTTTATGGGCATGTGGGACTTGTTTGGACCCTTGAAAACCTCAATTTCTTTGCAAGAACCAAAACCCTAATTTTGACTGTGTTAAGAGGCAATTGGACTGTGCAACCCTTGAGAGATTTTGAAGCCTGATTTTGCCAAATCTTGAAGAATATGGGAAGGCAAATTTTGGGGTACAACAGTTGCCCCTGTTCAATCTTCTTAGACCTGAGGATGTAGATTGGCTGTCGTGCCTTTCGTAGTCCGAGGGTAGAAGATGATTGAACACTAGAGTGCCCAGAAATTTGCGCTCACATGTTAGCAGTGTGATGGTGGGAATGGGCTTATAGATGCCATTTGGAGGCTGATGGATAGGAAGATGGGCTTACAGATGCCATGTTTAAGAGGTGATGGATAGGTGGACGGTTACTACCTCAACGGGACGGTGAGAGAACCTTGGACGATTACTACCTCAACAGTAACGATGAGAGAACCTTGGTAGATTACTACCTCAACAGTAACAATGAGAGAACCTTGGGCGATTACTACCTCAACAGTAACGATGAGAGAACCTTGGGCGATTACTACCTCAACAGTAACGATGAGAGAACCTTGGGCGATTACTACCTCAACAGTAACGATGAGAGAACCTTGGGCGATTACTACCTCAACAGTAACGATGAGAGAACCTTGGGCGATTACTACCTCAACAGTAACGATGAGAGAACCTTGGGCGATTACTACCTCAACAGTAACGATGAGAGAACCTTGGGCGATTACTACCTCAACAGTAACGATGAGAGAACCTTGGGCGATTACTACCTCAACAGTAACGATGAGAGAACCTTGGGCGATTACTACCTCAACAGTAACGATGAGAGAACCTTGGGCGATTACTACCTCAACAGTAACGATGAGAGAACCTTGGGCGATTACTACCTCAACAGTAATGATGAGAGAACCTTGGGCGATTACTACCTCAACAGAATGATGAAGGAATCTTGGACGTTCTTGTACTGAGTCTTCATCAGGAAAATCTTTAGGAATCGGTTTAACTGGACTATAGAAGGCCTTTGACTGGATCGGTATCAGAAAAATCTTTAGGAGTCGATTTAACTGAACCAGACAAGGTCTTGGAATCTTCAACTGGGTCTTCATCAGGACAATCTTTAGGAATCGATTTAACTGGACCAGAGAAGGCCTTTGACTGGATCGGCATCAGAAAAATCTTTAGGAGTCGATTTAACTGATCCAGGCAAGGTCTTGGAATCTTCAACTGGGTCTTCATCAGGAAAATCTTTAGGAATCGATTTAACTGGACCAGAGAAGGCCTTTGACTGGATCGGCATCAGAAAAATCTTTAGGAGTCGATTTAACTGAACCAGGCAAGGTCTTGGAATCTTCAACTGGGTCTTCATCAGGAAAATCTTTAGGAATCGATTTAACTGGACCAGAGAAGGCCTTTGACTGGATCGGCATCAGAAAAATCTTTAGGAGTCGATTTAACTGAACCAGGCAAGGTCTTGGAATCTTCAACTGGGTCTTCATCAGGAAAATCTTTAGGAATCGATTTAACTGGACCAGAGAAGGCCTTTGACTGGATCGGCATCAGAAACATCTTTAGGAGTCGATTTAACTGAACCAGGCAAGGTCTTGGAATAGCTGAGAACTTAACTGGATCTTTCCTGAAAGGTAAAAGTCAGTCGTATGCAATGCATGACATGGATCAAGCAATGATGTTCTTAACATAAATGAGATTGTAATATATGATGCGTTTATGCATGCTATAGTGTATGGAGATGTGTTTACGAATAGTATTTTCGTCTAGGAAAATAAATCCTTGACGAATGCCGGGAGCTAAATCCTGGGCTGATGGTTGAAGAGAGTTCTTCGTTTCCGCTGGGGATGAAGATTGCAAGAATGAACCGGTAGGAGAAGATGACTCCGTTGGGGAATAAACTTGATGAAGAGATTACTCTGCGGGGGGATAGGAAGACTTTGTCGGGGACGATTTTTTCCTGGTTATTGGCTGAGGATAACCCAGTTATATCCTGGTGGGGAAATAACCTTTGAATAAAGCCGGGAGACGCGTTCGTGCTCTGCAGGGGGGGAATCTTCCAGAATCTACTGGGGATAAGCTTCCTGCTGGGGAGATGGATTCTGTTTTCCTGGGGAACTTCTGGACTGGATTCTTCTGGGGAGATTTTTGAACTGTATTGGGGAAGTTGAAAGAGGGAACCTGTGTAGGGTTACTTTGAGGTCGAGCTCGTGTGAAGCTGCATTTGGAATTGAAGGAAACTTGTGTAGGGTTTATTGATAATGAGCTCGTGTGAAACTGCATCTGTCGTGGAGAAGGAACCTGTGTAGGGTTTATTGATGACGAGTCCGTGTAAAACTGCATCTGGGGGGAGAGAACCTGTGTAGGGTTTCTTCGGGGCAAGTTCGTGTAAAACTTCTTGATGAACCGGGGTAAGGTTATCTTGAGATAAGTCCGTGTGAGACTTCTGGAGGAACCAGGGTAAGGTTACTGCAGGATAAGTTCGTGTAAAACTTCTTGATGAACCGGGGTAAGGTTATCTTGAGATAAGTCCGTGTGAGACTTCTGGAGGAACCGTGGTAAGGTTACTGCAGGATAAGTTCGTGTAAAACTTCTTGATGAACCGGGGTAAGGTTATCTTGAGATAAGTCCGTGTGAGACTTCTGGAGGAACCGGGGTAAGGTTACTGCAGGATAAGTTCGTGTAAAACTTCTTGATGAACCGGGGTAAGGTTATCTTGAGATAAGTCCATGTGAGACTTTGGGCGGAACCGGTGTAGGGTTACCATGAAATAATTCCGTGTGAGACTTCTGGATGAACCGGGGTAAGGTTATCTTGAGATAAATCTGTGTAAGATTTCTGGAGGAACCGGGGTGAGGTTACCTGGAGGTAAGTTCGTGTAAAACTTTAGGAGGAACTGGTGTGGGGTTACCTTGAGATAAATCCGTGTAAGACTTTAGGAGGAACCGGGGTAAGGTTACCTTGATGATAGGTCTGTGTAAGACTTCTTCTGAAAGGAAAGGAACCGGTGTAGGGTCACTTTGATAATAAGTCCGTGTAAGACTTTGTCTGAAAGTTGAGAAGGAACCGGTGTGGGGTTGCTTCATGATGATCAAGTAGATAATTATCCTGTTTGGTTTCGGATATTAACCCACGATCAGCCGTCCACAGATTTTTCCTGGCTTGTTACCAATGTTGATCTGGACTTTGTAAAGGGAGATGGTAACCATCTTTGTATTGATCTTGGTCCTTGGTACTTTGGTTGACAGCGCAACTGGATCGCCTGGACAACTCATTATTGCCCCTGTTTCTGAGGTGAGGGGAGAAGATACCTTGTGGAGGTGCTTGATGACTGCCGATTGACAAATCTTCCTTTGGTAGGCAAGTGACGAGATGCCGAGACATAGTCGTACGCTTTTGATCCCTAACTTTTGCCTGGACCGCCCTTTCGGGTTTTCAGCCCACCGGGATACCCATTTTTGCCCAAGCCGCCTTTTCAGGTTTTCGACTTGCCGGGTGTACAGATTTTTCATTTCATCCCTTATTTTTTCCCGAACCCTTTTGGTTCGCCGGGAAGCCCTTATTTTTGCCTAGGTGTGTCAACCTAGCGGGTCTTTTGATTTTGCGTAGTATTTTTTTCGACTATGTTCGCATTCTCAGAATGTAGGGAGGTGCCCCTGTTGATAGTGTTGTGTTGCCATGCTACCAGAAGATGTCTGTTTAGGCGAGATTCGTTGCTGGAATTCATGTCCAATGCCCCAAGTGACTCAGGCGGAGATTTTCCCCTGGCTGTTTGGCATCTTGAGAGATTCTCCGAATCATGACTGGATTGCCCCAGATGATGGGTGATGATCTTGCCGTGCCCCTTGATTGGGAATGCTTTTGTTCCTTAGATATTCTTCGTGCGAATTTCTATGCTGTTCAAAAAGTCATATGCAAGCAATGTTATATTAAAAATGCAAAGCTTATGTCTGTCTTGAAACTTCTTTGAAAATGCATTTTTTGTAAAACGAGCAATTTTTTGTAGACTGTGATGTCAACTAAAGATTTATAACAGACTTTTAGGAGTCAGGATACCTTTGTTACAATATGCTTTCGAATTAACCCATGCTTCAGCTAGGACTTTTAAGGGTTATAACGTGGCCTGGTTCACGGTTTAAGAAACAAAGGGAAAATGCTCAAATTTTTTTGTACCCACCCGCTCTTCGTGATGTTCTTCCAACCTAAACTCAGCTAATCGTGCGTTAGACCTTGTTGAGTCTTTGCTTTGATATACCAGTGATGGTTCGGATATTGACAATTTGTTGTGGATAGGCAGTCACTTCCTTTTTGTCGAGGGTTCATAGGACCTCTTTCTTTTTTCGATTTTGTTATCCCTATTTTTTTTTGTGCCTGAACTGTTTCTTTTTATGGAATTACAGTCAGCGGGATGCCCCAGTTTTGTAAGTCTCCTTCATAGGTTTTGACTTATTGGGCTTTCATTTTAAGAGATAATGACTGCCTGTCGTTATGATTATTCTGAACCATCATTGTCTTTTGTCTCGGACTTCTTTGGTGTCATTCGTTGTGCACCTAGATTAGCTGAGAGGACTACCCTGCCCCGGGTTTTGATTAAGGGTTTTAATTTTTTTGAAAAGAAAAACTCCTACTTCTTTGGCTCAAAGGGGTTGACGAGGGATTATCATCCTTATAACTCCACTGTTTAGGAATTGAAACAATGCCTGTACCTCATCAGTAGGGTCGGTTCAAAAGCATACTGTAGATTATGGTATCGTTTTCGTCATCCTCCCCCAAGAGGCTTAGAATTATTAACCGAAAGTTGATCATCACAGAAAAATGAAAGCAATTTTGAATATAATGAAAACGATTGTATTAATTCCAAAACAGACATATGCGATGCATTAATGAAATAACAGCGTTTGACATGATAATTGTTTGAACAATCAAAAAAAAATTACAACTTGAAAATTCTAATGGACAAAAAGTCTTCTCATCTCAGGACTTGTTACTTCAAATGGTGAATCCTGTAGGGATGGCAGGAGCATTCAGCCTGACCCACTTGAGTGAAATCCACTACTCCTTCATTAATCAGATCCTGGACCTTGTTCCTCAGAGCCCAGTAGTCGGCAGTGTCATGTCCAAGACTGTCAGAGTGGTATGCACACCTCCTATTGGGATGATAGTTAGGAGCAGAGATGTTGGGGTTCCGGGGAGGAGCCCTGAGTGTAATCAGATTCAACCTCAGCAGGTGTTGTAGAGCTTGAAACAACGGCATGTTGAGCTGGGTGAATTACCTCTTGGACCTGCTTGGCTTACTCTGATCAACCTATTGCTCTGGGCGAGGTTGATGCTGGGCTTGTGAAGTAGTAGCAATTTGGGGAAGTCCATTCTTCACCATACCAGACTCTTGTCCTCTTGGAAGCTGATCAAAGACCTGGTCCTTGACTTGGACTGATTGCTTCATGCTGGATCTGTCTTGGTAGAGTTGACCGATCATGGTCCTCAACTCTTCTTGCTCCCAAGCTAAACCTTGGATGAGAGCCCTTTGCCCCAGCATCTGGGTTTTCAATGTATCTACCTCAGCTTGTAGACGTTTCAGTCGTTCGTCCTTGTCGTCCTCAGCACTGTTCCTGACCAAAGTCCTCGTGAGGAGTGTTCTCAACTCTTCCTGCCCCTTGGATAGATTTAGGAAGATCTCCCTGAATTGAGTCTCTTGAGCATGAAGACCCTGGTTATCTTGTTGGGAAGCCATTGCTGAAATAAACAGCGAAGATGGTAAGTGACCTGTCAAAAGAGTACCTGTAATGCAATGATAGGTATGATATGCATGCAATGCTTTCAAGGATCTCACGGGATAAACAAGGAAAATTGTTAGAGTCTGCATCCGGTAGCTTGATTGAAGGAACTTCATGTTGTTGGGAGCCCTTCTTCAAGAGTCAAGGCTCACCATATCGAGTGGGTCATAGCCTCTGACTCGAGTTATCATGTTTTGATCTGCAAACAACCTTGGCTAGAGGAACCTTCTTCAAGAGTCAAAGCTCACCATATCAAGTGGGTCATAGCCTCTGACAACCTTGGCTAGAGGAAAATAAATCCTCTTTGCCCCTTGTTAGACGTTTCGATTCATCATGACCTGCATCACAAACCCTTGAGATCCTTGAAATGGATTAGTCCTTATGAAGGATGTATGCAATGGTATGATGGTATGATATGCATGGGGTAATGTAGGTAAACCCTGTTATGAGTCCCAATTAAGGACTGTGAACAAACCCTGCAAGAAACTCAGGGGTCAGGTAACAAGCATGCAAGTAGTCAAGTTTTAAGGCACACAAGTCACACAAGAGAGCCCTTAGAGTTAAGGCCAGCATGAGGTCTAGGTATTACCCTCTTTCAGTTTGTTGGTTAGGACCTGTCCTATCAGAAGTAACCGGGTTCTAGAGGATCCCAATATCACTGACTACCCTCAATCGGTCATAACTCCAGCATCGCAACCTTTTCTTGCGGCCAGAACCATCATGAGAGTTTAGCCTCAATGGGCGTAGCATACTGCTACTGTTCTATTGGCCAAGTTGGGTCATTTAAGGTTCTAAGGTCGGTTGGTGCTTAATGACTCCTTAGAAGACCCATATTCTCCTCGTTGCGACACAAGGGATATCGGTACAGACCAAGGTGCCACACCAACGTAGCCACTGCTTCACCCATGTCGGTCTACGCCGGACAGGTCCATCACAGCTTATGCTACCTAACAGGGTATCCCCAGATCCGGGTTAGGATCTATGTAACTCCGATGCAACCCACAATAATAAAGCAAGCAAACACAACAATTGAAAACACAAGTGATCTTAGTCCTAAGGTACACCTCACTTTATAAGTGTCCCCAGCAGAGTCGCCAGTTCTGTGATCGGTGGGTCTGGAACTGACTGTTTAAAGCTGGTTTCGCGAAATGTCGCGGTAAGCAAGAGTCACCACCGTCTTTTATTTTCTCCAACATGGAAAGGACAAAAGCACAACAAAATTCCTTATGAGATAGTTTCTCGGTTCGGGAGGTAGATTTATAGAAAGGGAAGGTGTTAGCACCCTTTCTATCCATGGTTATCCATGGGCTCTTAGGTACTTGCTCATTTGTGTTTTCAAAAGGTTTGTTTTTCAATTGTGAGTGAGTTTGAAAAAGTTTCGTTTAAAGATTTCATATCGACTCTTGTATCAGTCCTCAAGAGTGCTTGAAAAATTGTTTTGAAAGCTTTCTGAAAAGTGTCGGTGTGAAAAGAGATTTTTGTTTTGTTTTTTGAAATAGAGCAAGTATCCATGAGTCATCCACCTACCCTAAGGAATTAGGCTGTGTAAATATCCTTAAGGTAGTGCCATCCTACCATTGAGAGGTAGGTAGCACCACCGTTGGAGGTGTTCAGGTCAATTCGTTTGTCGGGACAGTGTGGTCACCAGAGCAACAGTAGGACACCTTAGAAGCTACCCTTATGCCATGTTCATGGACATAAGGACTTACTAAAACGTCCTATACTCGACGACCACGTTTCGAGGGGCAAGGCAACAGTGAGGCGTACCCTAAGAGTGGTGTGTGAATTTGTGTATTGTTTTCAGTTATGTTTTATCTTGATCATGCATTATGGTGATCTACGCTTTGATTTTTATTTGGGCCATTCATTCTTTCATGCAAAATTTAACAATTTAGGGGTGCGGAAATTAAAGTGTGGAAAATAAAGTCCTACGCTATTACAAGGCGCGGGTCTATACATCGCCAAATTAACAAAGACCCGTTTTTTAATAAAATGCAGAAAATAAATAAATTCCTAATTCTGTTACAAGGCTTGGACAATTACATTAATATTCACAAGAAAACAAAAATGAATGCGCGAAATAGAAATTGCAATCGAATGTTCGAGGGCGTTGGACCCTTTAAAGAAGTTAAATGAAATTGAAAGTTAATTAATTATTTAATAAGAAAAGAAATTATTTTTATGGTTTTTTGGTATTTTATGAAACAAAGAAAATTAGTTAAAATTAGAAATTAGACAAAACCCTAGTTCTAAATTGTTTTTAATTATTAAAAAAGTTAAAGTTTAAAACCTAATTTACCCTAATTAATTAATGGCATGTTTATTTACAAAAATAATTAATAATTAATAATAATAATAATAAGAGGAAATTATTTTATTAAGAAAAAGAAAAAATGCTAAAAGCCCTAATTTCTACCTATTTTAGTTATTTAAGAAAAACATTTAAATTTAACCTAATTTTACTAAATTAATTATTAGAAATTTATTTACAAAAATATTGATGAAATAAATGTTAATGACAATAAACATGTTTTATTTTTTTGTATTTTTCTGATTTCATTTTATTATGAAAATTGATTTTATGAATTAAATAAAAAAACAATTAAAATAACAAGAAGAAAAGAAAAGGGAATTTAGAAAAAGGAAATACAAACAATGGGGGGTTTCTGCCCAATTTGGAGGTGTGCTTTGAGGAATTTGGCCCAATAGAAGTTTGATCCATGCTGACTTTTCAGATTATATGCACCCGCGTTGACTGGGGTACACCATGGACTTTGGTTCCTGGCCACTGGATGGACACTCATGGCCACTTGGCAAGCCAAGTATGAGAGTGTATGATGGACTTCTAGGCGTGTTGTACACTGGAACGCTTTATGAAAAATTGGAACAAATTATATGGGGGACCTGGGAATCGAACCCAGGTCCCAATACCTGCAAGCCAACGCATCTGCCAACCGTGCCATTGAGTCTCTTTGTCATATTAGTGGGACGTAAGTAACATATGTGAAAAAAGCAATATTATATTGAACCAAAATAAAAACGCGCTAAGATTCAATCCTGACCAACCATGTGCCTACAACTCAGCGTCTTCCCCATTGTTTCTTCGTTTTGCCTGAAAATAAGAATAGATAGCGGGGGTTTTAAACCCCCACTAAAACGGCCATGGAATAATAGCGATTAGCTCATAAGCAATTATAAAAATGGCGCGAGGGGTGAGATCAATTCGTTTTGCTCTCCTGATTTCAATGGTACTGGTCTTATTATCCAATTTTTCCAGATGTGTGAAACCCCAAATCAAAGCTTCAGAAACCCTAATATCCGCTCATGGAAACTTTTGACACGAGCAATATTAATCCAATTAAAGGACACCAATGGCTTCAGAGAGTTCATGTTAGTGTACATCAAACATTAAAAGTCATGAATAACGTATGAAAATGCAAACACGAATATGAGAAAGTTTATGAACAGGGTGATGTCAGTCTACCAATTTCTGGAGTATGGAAACTTGGCTTTGATTGCAAACGCTTCCTAGCTCGCCCAGCAATCTATTGGAACCCTTTTCAAGCCTTGAAACAACCTCTATGTATGAAAACAGTTTTCAGTTTTTTATGAAAAAAGTGCAAGTTTGTTCTTTGCCTTCTGCGCAGCTTCTTCTGTTCTTTGCATTAGGTTTTTGATTGTGCATATATGTGTGAATGAATTAGGTTAGAAAAACAAGCCCATGATCCATTGTTTAATGATCTTGAATACTTGATTTTCCATGATCTTTTTTCAATCTTTTTCATGCTAATTATGCCAAATCATGGAAGATTCTTTCCTTTTAGAATGTGCACGAAATCTTGAGCTCATAATGGACATATTAGCTGCATAAAAAGATTCAAAACATATGCTTTAGTATTTTTCTCATAATTAATTTTAATTAAATGAATTAATAGGATTAAAAATTCAATTAATTAATTAAAAATAAGAAAATAACTCCCTTTTAGCTTAATGGGTCGTTCATGGCCTTTGGGTGATGATTCATCGAAGAAATTGAGGCCCGTTAGCAATTTTGAGGCATTTGAAGCAAAGTTGACTTTTCAAAATTCCCAAAACTTTCCCAACTTCCACAATGCATATCTTGCTCAATTTTTAAGCTTTGATCATGTTCTTGGACATTTTGGAAAGGTCTTGAAGTCCTATAACCAATGCCTTTGGTCCCATGTCATTTTGATTTACCAATCTCAAGTTATGGTCTTTGACTTAAAGTGCCTTTTTGTTGACTTTTGAAAATAACCTATAATGTTGAGATTGATAACTTTTTGTGAGAGCATTTCTTGGACTTAAAGTGTGAAGATGAGTTGTAGGAAATGTCATTCTCTTCAAAATGAGCTTTGGATGGAATTTTTATGATGAACCATGTGGAAGTTATGCCCTGGTCAATTTGCAGTTGACTTTTTCAGCTGTCCAAAAATAGAAACTTTTGCATCTTGAGACTGTTTGAGCCATGCTTTGAGAATCATGATCAAGAATTGATCAAATGATGTTTGTGGCTTCAAAATAAGATGTTGACCAAAAAATTTGGATTTTTGACTGTCAAATGACCATTTTGCCCCTGCAGTTGACTGTGGTGCAATTAGGGTTTTTGACAGTGCAACTTGATGCTGTGAGTCTTGAAACTTGGCATATGGATGCTTGACATTGTTTATGGGCATGTGGGACTTGTTTGGACCCTTGAAAACCTCAATTTCTTTGCAAGAACCAAAACCCTAATTTTGACTGTGTTAAGAGACAATTGGACTGTGCAACCCTTGAGAGATTTTGAAGCCTGATTTTGCCAAATCTTGAAGAATATGGGAGGGAAAATTTTGGGGTACAACATCAGCGCTCTCAGAAGCCATGAGATAGAAATCGATGAGCAAGAGCCTCAGAAGAAAGGTAAGTCTCTTTCCCTTAAATCAATTAAGAAATATGATACTAACGCTTTTCAGGCTGAAGAGGAAAACTCTGAAGAATCTGTGTCAGAAGAAGACGAACTATCCTTGCTCTCCAGCAGGATCAATCATCTGTGGAAGCACAGACAAAAGAAGTTTAGGAACTTCAAGAAGTCAGAAGATAAACCAGAATCTTCTAGACACAAAAAGTCAAACAGAAGAGAAATAATCAGTTATGAATGCAAAGAACCTGGACACTACAAGAGTGATTGTCCAAAACTTCAGAGAGAAAAACCAAAGAAAAAGTTTGGTAAAAAGAAAGGGATGATGGCAACCTGGGACGATTCAGAATCCTATGAAGATGAATCTGATTCTGAAGATGAGAACGCCAACCTAGCTCTGATGGCTACCACATCAGATAACTCAGATTGTGAGTCAGAACCAAGAGAGGTATTTTCTGAATTTACTAGAGATGAACTTGCTGATAGTTTATCATAACTTTTGGAAAACTACAGTCAGCTCAAAACCAAATACAAGAAACTCAAGAAGAGTCTTGCATCTGATCTTAAGAAACATGAAACAGAAAAATCTGAACTCATAGAAAATAATTTTAAACTTAAAGAAGAAATTCAAAATGTTCAAAAAATTTCTAGTTTAGAGTCTGTGTCAAGTTCAAAAGATATTCTGAAAGAATATGACTGTAGCTTTCAAACTTTTCTGGCTAAAAGCATAGATAGAAGCAAAATGGCTTCAATGATCTATGGAGTTAGTGGAAAAAATAGAAGAGGAATTGGATATGAACCTCCCAAAGTGAAGGAGACATATATACCAAAACCTGTTGCTAAGATGACTTTCACTTACAAACCTCTGAACAAACAATTCAAGTTTGGACACACACATGATATAAAATATACATCACATTCTGGAAACTCTTATGCTAACCCAAAGTTCAAACAAAACTTTAAACACTCTAACCCAAGAGGACCCAAAAAGATATGGGTACCTAAGGATAAAATAATATTTGTTGCAGATGTCCTTAACAGCTCAATTGAGACACCAGTCATAGTACCTGGACTCTGGGTGCTCACGACACATGACGAGAAAAAAGTCTATGTTCCAAAACCTGGAATTTAAAGCTGGAGGAGACGTCAAGTTTGGAGGTAATCAGAAAGGGAAGATTATTGGTTCTGGAACTATTGGAAACGGTAACCTTCCTTCTATCTCTAATTTTTTATTAGTAGAAGGATTAGCACATAACCTGCTGTCCATAAGTCAATTAAGTGACAACGATTATGACATTATCTTCAATCAAAATTCCTGTAAAGCTGTTAGTCAAAAAGATGGATCAACCCACTTTTCTGGCAAGAGAAAGAACAACATATACAAAATTGATTTGTCAGATCTTAAATCTTAGAATGTTAAATGCCTTTTGTCTGTTAGCGATGAGCAATGGGTATGGCACAGAAGATTGGGACATGTCAGTTTAAGAAAAATCTCTTAGCTAAATAAATTAAATTTAGTCATAGGACTTCCCAATCTGAAGTATAACTCAGAAGCTCTGTGTGAAGCATGTCAAAAAGGAAAATTTTCAAAACCTTCCTTTAAATCTAAAAATGTTGTTTTTTCCTCTAGGCCATTAGAACTACTTCATATTGATCTGTTTGGGCCAGTTAAAACTGCATCCATCAGAGGAAAGAAGTATGGATTTGTCATTGTTGATGACTTCAGCAGATGGACATGGGTCAAGTTTTTAAAACACAAGGATGGGTCACATTCTGTGTTCGTTGACTTCTGTAACCAAGTGCAAAACGAAAAAGATCTTAGAATTATAAAAGTCAGAAGTGATCATGGTGGTGAATTAGAAAACCATTATTTTGAAAAATATTTTAAAGAAAATGGCATTGTTCATAATTTCTCTTGTCCTAGAACTCCTCAACAAAATGGAGTTGTAGAATGAAAGAATAGAACATTACAAGAAATGGCCAGAACCATGATCAATGAAACTAATATAGCAAAGCACTTTTGGGCAGAAGCTGTGAACACAACATGTTATATTCAGAATAGAATCTCTATAAGACCTATTCTTGAAAAGACTCCCTATGAATTGTGGAAAAGTAGAAAACCCAACATTTCTTATTTCCATCCTTTTGGATGTACTTGTTTTATTCTGAACACTAAAGAAAATCTGAACAAGTTTGATTCTAAAGCACAAAAGTGTTTTCTGCTTGGATATTCTGAACACTCAAAAGGCTATAGAGTATACAACACAAAATCTGATTGTTGTAGAATCAATCAAAGTCAGGTTTGATGATAAGCTTGGCCAGCAACAGCCAAAGCAAATTGATATTTCTGTAGGTACATAAGATCATCCCTCAAACTCTGAAACTTCAGAAGTAAAGGAAGACTCTGAAGCAAAGAAAGACTCAAAAGCAAAGGAAGACTCAGAAGATCATCCTCTTGACAATGCTTTGGAAAATCTCAGAATTTATGAACAATCCTCTCAGAAAAGGTTTCCCAGAATCTCTTCAGCTCATAAAGAAGACGTGATTATTGGAAGAAAAGAAGATCCCATCAGAATAAGATCCTCTCTCAAAATCAATGAAGAATCGTTGTTTGGATTGGTATCTCTGATTGAGCGAACTTCTATTGATGAAGCTTTGGAAGACAATGATTGGATCTTAGTAATGCAAGATGAACTCAATCAATTTTCCAGAAACGATGTATGGGATCTAGTTCCAAGACCCAAAGGATTCAACATTATAGGAACCAAATGGGTTTTCAGAAACAAATTGAATGAGCAAGGAGAGGTGATCAGAAACAAAGCACGACTGGTTGCACATGGTTATAGTCAATAAGAATGAATTGATTATAATGAAACCTTTGCCCCCAGTCGCTAGGTTAGAGTCTATTAGATTATTAATTTCTTTTGCTGTTTAAAATAACATCTCATTATATCAAATGGATGTTAAAAGTGCATTTTTAAATGGATATATAGAAGAAGAACTTTATGTCCATCAACCTCCCGGCTTTAATGATTCAAAACATCCAGAACATGTTTTTAAATTAAAAAGGTCTTTGTACGGTTTAAAACAAACTCCCAGAGCTTGGTATGATCGTCTGAGTAATTTTCTTTTAGAAAAAGATTTTACCAGAGGGAAAGTGGACACAACTTTATTCAGAAAGACATTTAAAAATGATATATTAATTTGTCAAATTTATGTTGATGATATTATTTTTGGAACCTCTAATATCTACCTTGGAAAAGAATTTGCTGAGACCATGCAGGCAAAATTTGAGATGAGCATGATGGGAGAATTGAAGTTCTTTCTGGGAATTCAAATCAACCAGACTCCAGAAGGTACTTACATACATCAGACGAAGTATGTCAAAGAACTTCTGAAGAAATTTCAGATGTAAGAAAGCAAAGATGCTAAGACTCCAATGCATCCAACATGCATTCTGGGAAAAGATGAGGTAAGTATGAAGGTAGACTAGAAGCTCTACAGAGGTATGATTGGATCCCTTCTCTATCTGACTGCATCTAGACCTGATATATTATTCAGCGTTTGTTTATGTGCTAGATTCCAATCAGATCCTAGAGAATCTCACTTAATTGTTGTTAAGAGAATTCTGAGGTATCTGAAAGGTACTACTAATCTGGGTCTGTGTTACAGGAGATCAAAAGATTTCAGACTAGAAGGTTATTGTGATGCTTACTTTGCTAGAGATAGAATTGAAAGAGCACCTCTGGAAGCTGTCAGTTTCTGGGTGAAAATCTTATCTCATGGTACAACAAGAAGCAAGCAACAATTGCACTTTCAACAACAGAAGCTGAGTATATATCTGCTGCTGGATGTAGTTCTCAGATGATTTGGATGAAAAGTCAGCTAGAAGATTTTAATCTTTATGAAAGTAAGATTCCTATCATCTGTGACAATACTTCTGCAATTTGTCTTTCAAAAAATCCTATTTTACATTCTAAAGCTAAACACATTGAAATTAAATATCATTTTATAAGGGACTATATTCAGAAGGGAATTTTAAATTTAAACTTTGTAAAAGTAGACCATCAATGGGCTGATATTTTTACCAAACCCCTTTCAGAAGATAGATTTAAATTCATTTTGAAAAATATTTGTATGGAATTATGTCCTGAATAAAAGAATATTTATCTTCTATGCTTGACTTCAGAATATTCTGAAATGAATGCTCTGATTAACAACTCTTCAGAAGTTAGAAGAGAAGTTACATCAGAAGCTATATGTAATGTTCTGAAATGTTCTAACGTTTCATTTCAAGTATAGCTCAGAAGTTCATTAGATCAAACTGTTGTCTCATGCAACATTCAGGAGATGAACACTTGGTGTGTTTCTGATATGTCACGCATGCTAAGCTATTGACGACCGTTCTAGGTAACTGTTATGATTTGATTAAAATCTCACGCTTTCCCCTCACTTTTCAATTTTCATTAAATGCTAAGTCATTTTTTTAAGTTTTTTTTACAGTTTTATTTTCAAAACCTATTTCTGAAAAGTCTTCATATAAATACTTTTGTAAAAACCTTTCTCACTTGTTGTTTTGTTGAACCTCTGAATCTTTTATTATAAAATTTTTACGCTCTTCAACTATTTTTATATATACTTTTTGATTATGCCAAAAAGGGGGAGAAAATGAGTATTTTGATCTAATCTCTGATTAACAGTTATGGGACTAAGTCAAACATTCTAACAAAATACAAGATTTCTTTCTATGTGTAAAAGAATTTTGCAGGTATCATTTAAACTCTGGAAGTTTAATTCAAATGAACATTATCTTCAAAAGACCTGATGAAGAAATCCCAGAAGAAAATTCCAAAGCTCTGATGAAAATTCTCAGGAAGTTTTTCTTATAGAAATATTTATTTTAGGGGGAGATTCCTATCTCTTATTAAATTTATTTCTATATCTGAATATATTTTTGTCATCATCAAAAAGGGGGAGATTGTTAGAACAAGATTAGTTCTCATCATATCTCAGAGTTTTGATGATAACAATAAATTATATTTTATATATTTGATACTCTGATGAACGTATTTAATTGTTTCAGATAATGTTTTGACAGAAGCATCTTGATGTGCTGAGCTGAAAATAAATGAAGAAGTTCTTTGATGAAAGAACTATTTGTTTTAGCGCAAGTGCTGATGCTGATGTTGTCTCTGATAATGTTCTGACAGAAGCATCTTGATGTGCTGAGCTGAAAATAAATGAAGAAGTTCTTTGATGAAAGAACTATTTGTTTTAGTGCAAGTGTTGATGCTGATGCTGACTCTGGTAAGATAATTATTTAGATTCATCTTCTAACGCTTAGCAAGTTTCTGCGTAAGCTATGTTTCAGAAGTACCTTGAAAGCAAGTGTTGTCCAGAAGTTATTTGAAAGCAAGCGCTGATCAGAAGTACTTAAAAGCAAATCGTTGTTTAGAAGATATGCAAGCATGTTCTGAATTCAAGACGTGAAGTCAAGTTCTGAAGGAATGCAAAAGCTAACAAGTATTGTCAAGCTTCAGGAAACATGTTCTTACATGTGTCGTTTGCTCATTTAATGCAAAGACGACTACATGCACGCAAGTGTCTACGCTAGTGCATTAGAAAATGGAATAGTGCAAGGAAACATGCAAACATTTAATGCTCTCCATTTGAAGGCATCAACGATCATGTTTCTTCATGCTATATATAGAAGAACATTAATTGCAAGCCTACAACCGAAAAACTGCTCAACTGTTCAACCAAAATACTGAAAGCAAGAACAACTGAAGTTATGAATAGAACTAAACAAATTCAAAAAGAAGCAAAAGCTACGTGAAATATTCTGGGCTCACAAACAAATTTCATACACTTTGTGCTATACTATTCTTAGTTAAAAATCACAGTTGTGATATAGCTTTCTTAGAAGAAAACTTTGTTTCACTATCTGTAAAGATTTATATGTTGTAATTGTTCCTTGAGAGACCAAGTTTGGTCATATTTCTCAAGTAGACTAGGACTAGTTTAAGTCTTAGTGGTGTGAGTCACTTGTAAGATTACTTGTGCATTGTTAGTCACAACAGTTGTTGTGTGATTGTAATCAGTTGATTATAGTGGATTAAGTCCTTGTTGAGAAAGGCGAAATCACCTTGGCGGGTGGACTGGAGTAGTTTGAGTTCAAACGAACCAGGATAAAAATAACCTTGTCTTTCCATTATTGTTGAGCCTGTAATCTCAAGCCTCAACTCAACTTTAGTTTTGATGAAAGACAAACAAGCTAGTTTTGATAAAAGACAACCAAGCACTATGGCAAGAAGTAAAAGAAGTGGAATTAGCTTAAAGCATCATTCACTCAAAGCTTCAAGGATCATGGCAAGCAATCAAGTATATCAATTCTCATTTGAACTACATTGATTAGAAATGCTCAAAAACGATATACACACTTCCCACAACACTTCACTTAAATTTTAAAACAAATTTTAAGTTTGTTACTGATGTAAATCGATTAACACTTGATGTAAATCGATTTACACATGCCTTTTCAAAAACTGATTGTCTCTGGCAGCAATCGATTTACATGAAGTGTAAATCGATTGATCACAGAACTGAGTTGAATTTTTAACACTTGTAAATCGATTTACACAACATGCTAATCGATTTACACTTCAAATTTTTTGAAAACATGAACGTTACAAACCCGTGAAATCGATTTACATCTTATGTTAATCGATTTACACATTGTAACTTTTGAAAAATCTGAACTGGTTTCAAGATATCCTTCACACCTTTTCTCCAATAGATGCATGGTCATACATTGCATCCTCTCAAGTTTTTCAAACAGAAAAGTGTCCATTTGGAAAGGTATCTTGATTACTTTAAATACTAAAATTTTCAAATTATAAAACAACTCTTCTCTCATGCAATAATTCTGAACTTTGTAAAATATTCAAACTTCATATTTCTTAACTTTTAAGAACAAAGATTTTCTGCACTTTCACACATATAAAGAACATAAATCTTTGAGCATTATCTAACCATTGTGTTACAGTTTGAATTGCTTATAAGAGAAGATAGAAGAATCTTCAAAGAAGTCACTCTATGTGATCAACATCTTTCAAGAAATCATACTTCATAGAATTATACAAAGTGTAACTTATTTCCAGGATTGTTGGAATTAAGTATTAGAATACTTTTGTTCCTTGTTGTCCATTGTTGGAAACAAGAGGTATCTTTTGAGAGGATTTTTCTCAAGAGACTTATTGGAAATCCAAGAGGGTGTTCTTGGTATTTGTTAGGTTCTTTAGTTGATAAGACTAGGAAGAGTCTTGTAAAAGTTCTAACAAAATAGTGAAATCTCTTGCGTGTTTGCAAGGGGACTGGACGTACTTCCGGGGTGTGGAAGGAACCAGGATAAATCTCTGTGTCTCTTTACTTTCTGCACTTTACAGTTTTCAAAGCACTAAATCAAAACCAGAAAGTATAAAATAAGTCAAAAATCGACCACCACCTAATTCACCCCCCCTCTTAGGCGCATTCTTAAACTTACAATTGGTATTAGAGCAGGTTACAGGTAACCTGCTCCTAGAGGTCCAGAATGGCTTCCGCAAATCATCAACCCGTTTTCAGAGATGGTGGTAGTAACAACAAGCCTCCTCTATTCTGTGGTGAATATTTTGACTTCGGGAAAATACGCATGAAGGCGCATCTAGAAGCACAAGGAGAGGAAGTATGGGATGCTGTTGAAAATGGTCCATTTATTCCGGTAACGGTAATCAATGGCGTTGGCTCTTCAAAGCGTAAAACTGCATGGGACGACGATGATAAAAAGAAAGTTCTCTATGACAAAAAGGCAATAAACCTTCTTCAAGGTGCACTTAGTATGGACGAATTTTTCCGTGTCTCGACATGCAGAACAGCAAAGGAAATATGGGATACCTTGGTTCAAACTCATGAAGGAACGGCTGAAGTAAAAAGATCAAGGCTAAATACCCTAAGTCAAGAATACGAACTATTTCGAATGCAGCCCGGAGAATCCATTCTTGACTTACAAAAGAGATTTATGCATTTGACAAATCACTTAAGTGCTCTTGGTAAAAACTTGACAAATGATGAACTCAACTTGAAAGTCCTTAGATCATTGACTAGGGAATGGCAACCAAAGGTAACGACAATCTCGGAAAAGAAGAGTCTCTCCGCAATGACTTCCGCTACATTATTTGGCAAACTTCAAGAATATGAAACGGAACTCGGTAGACTTGAAAAACATGAGAATCTAGAAAAGAAATCCAAAAACATTGCTTTAAAAATTGATTCAAAGGAAGTTGTAAAAGAAGACAATCCGGAAGAAGATGAAAATTTCATGCTTCTTGTTAAAAGACTTGGGAAGTTTTTTGGCAGAAATGACAAGGGCGGATCTCATGCACATAAAATAAAGCACTTCAAGAAAAGAGAAGCCTCCATATCAACACAAGATGTCTCATGTTATGAATGTGGAAAGCAAGGACATATCAAGCCAAACTGTCCAAATCTTCCAAAGAAAAACGTACTCAAAGGAAAGGACTCAAAACAAAAGAAAGCCTACATAGCATGGGAAGATAATGATATGAGCAGTACATCGGAATCGGAAAGCGACGAATGTGCAAATTTAGCCTTAATGGCATCGCATCACTCCGACGACGAAGAAGAGGTTAGTAATGAATTTACTCTTTTTGATGATGATGTTCAAGGTGCAATTGATGAACTCTTGAAAGAATGCAAAAGTTTATACAAAAAGGTGTCAAACCAAGAAAAAGAACTTCTAATTTGTCTAGAAAAAATTGACACCATGACTAAAGATTTTGATCTTCAAAAACAGAATTTTATAAAAGAAAAGGAAAACTTTGCATGCTCCAAGTGTGAATCAAATGTCTTTCAAATTGTTCAATTGAAAAGGGTCATTGAACGATATGAAAAAGGACAAATAGGATTGAAAGGATTACTAAGCCAACAACGTTATCCAAATGATAAAAGAGGTCTTGGTTATGTGAATACTAAGAAACCAAGTAACAATCCCACTTTTTTTGTAAAGGCTAGTAATAGTTCCAATCCCAAGATAGTAGAAAAGAAGCAAGTTGTTCATAATCATCAAAAGAAAAAGGCTAATGTATCTAAAAGAAAACAAATTCCTAGATACAAGAGCAAATTTGTTCCAAACTGTTTTTACTGTGGTATTATTGGACACACACCCAATGCATGCTATATTAGAACTTTCAGTATGGCTAGTGGACATTATGCATGGGTGAAAAAGGGAACTAACTATGAAGGACCCAAGGCCACTTGGGTACCTAACAAGAAATAATCTGTTTTTGTAGGTATGCTTGAAATCCACATCAAATCGGTGGTATCTTGACAGTGGATGTTCAAAGCATATGACAGGAGATGTACACCAATTTTCATATCTAGTACATAAAGCCAAAGGGTATGTCACCTATGGAGACAACACCAAAGGAAAGATTCTTGGCGTTGGAATAGTTGGCACACCTCCATCCATTCAAATTGAGGATGTTCTCTATGTTGAAGGATTAAAGCACAACCTTATTAGCATAAGCCAACTTTGCGATAGAGGGTTCGAGATCAAATTCAACAAAGAAGAATGCCATATTATGGATGAGGCAACCAATGAGGTAATACTCAAAGGTATAAGATCTAACAATATTTTTATGATTACTCTAGCTGATTTGTCTATGAAGGTACAATGTCTTATGGTAAACAACAATGACGCTTGGTTATGGCACAAGAGGATTGCTCACATACACATGGAGCACTTGAACAAATTGGTTAAGCATGACTTAGTTATTGGTCTACCAAAGATGAAGTTCATCAAAGACAAATTATGTAGTGCATGCCAAAAGGGCAAACAGACCAAATCAACTTTCAAACCAAAGAATGTGGTTTCAACAACAAGACCACTTCAATTGTTGCACATGGATCTTTTTGGTCCATCTAGAACAAGAAGCTTCAGAGGTAACATTTATGCTTTAGTTATTGTAGATGATTTTTCCCGTTTTACTTGGACTTTGTTTTTAGTGCACAAAAATGACGCATTCAAGGCATTCAAGAGATATGCAAAACAAGTTCAAAATGAGAAGTCATTAAAGATAACATCAATCCGAAGTGATCATGGTGGAGAGTTCCAAAACAGTCTATTTGAAGAATTTTGTGAAGAAAATGGGATCTTCCACAATTTTTCCGCACCAAGAACTCTACAACAAAATGGAGTAGTTGAAAGGAAAAATAGGTCTTTGGTGGAGCTTGCAAGAACCATGCTAAGTGACTCAAGTTTGCCTAAATATTTTTGGGCGGATGCGGTAAGCACGGCATGTTACGTAAGCAATCGCGTGATCATAAGACCTATACTAAAGAAAACTCTGTATGAGATTTACAAAGGAAGAAAACCAAATATCTCTCACCTTCATATTTTCGGGTGCAAATATTTTGTATTTAATAACGACAAAGACAATCTCGGTAAGTTCGATGAAAAATCGGATGAAGGTATTTTTCTTGGTTACTCCCTTTCTAGAAAAGCTTTTAGAATTTACAATAAAAGAACATTAACTATAGAATAATCAATGCATGTTTCTTTTGATGAATCTAACACCTCCAAGGAGGAAGTTGTTATTTGTGATGATGATGATTCTAAAGATTTACCTCATGAGAATTCTTGCGAAGGTGGCAAAATTGTCAACCCGGAACAAACACATGAACTTTCACATCAAAATGAAAATGATGATGATCTTCCTCAAGAATGGAGAACTCATCGTGATCATCCAATTGACAACATAATTGGAGATATTAGCAAAGGGGTATCTACTCGACTAAATCTTAAGGATGCATGCTTGAATATGGCGTTTGTATCTCAAGTTGAACCTACTAAAGTGGCTCAAGCACTAGAAGATGATCAATGGATCCTTGCCATGCAAGAGGAGCTAAACCAATTCGAGCGGAACGAAGTTTGGGAACTTGTTCCTAATCCAGGAAATAAACGTATCATTGGAACCAAATGGGTTTTCAAAAACAAGATGGATGAAAATGGTATAATCACTCGAAACAAGGCAAGACTAGTTGCTCAAGGATACAACCAAGAGGAAGGAATTTATTTTGAAGAAACTTTTGCTCCGGTAGCCCGTTTGGAAGCAATAAGACTATTACTTGCATATGCATTCTCATTGGACTTTGAACTTTTTCAAATGGATGTAAAAAGCGCATTTCTCAATGGATTCATAAATGAAGAAGTCTATGTAAAGCAACCTCCCGGATTTGAAGACTTCAAAATCCTAATCATGTCTTCAAACTGAAGAAAGCTCTCTATGGGCTGAAGCAAGCACCAAGGGCATGGTATGATAGACTAAGCGCATTCCTATGTGAAAAATGGTTTGTAAAGGGTAAAGTTGATACCACTCTCTTCATAAAAAATGTTAATCATCATACTTTACTTGTACAAATCTATGTAGATGATATTGTTTTCGGTTCAACTAACCAAAATATGTGCAAGGAATTTTCATCTATGATGCATGGAGAGTTTGAGATGTCTATGATGGGAAGATTAAATTTCTTTCTCGGTCTTCAAATTAAGCAACTAAAACACGGTATCTTTATAAACCAATCAAAATATTGCAAAGACCTTATAAATAAGTTTGAGATGGAAAGCAGCAAAGAAAGTGCAATTCCTATGGGATCCGGCACCTATCTTGATTCAGATGAATCAGGGAACTCTATTGACATAACTAAGTATCGTGGAATGATTGGCTCACTCCTCTATTTAACAGTAAGTAGACCTGACATCATGTTCAAAGTTTGCCTATGTGCAAGATATCAAGCCAATCCTAAAGAGTCTCACCTTGCAGCAGTCAAGCGCATAATAAAATATCTCAAAGGAACAACCAACGTCGGATTATGGTATCCAAAAGGTAGTATGTGCAATCTAGTTGGTTATTCTGATGCTGACTATGCAGGTTGTAAAACTGATCGCAAAAGTATAAGTGGAACATGTCACATTCTCGGAAATGCCTTGGTTTCATGGTCATGCAAAAAGAAAGCAAGCGTCGCTCTCAGCACTGCCGAAGCAGAATACATTGCGGCTGGAAGTGGATGCGCTCAAATTCTTTGGCTAAAATAACAGTTACTTGACTATGGAGTAAACCTTGGATGCATTCCACTTCGATTTGATAACACAAGCGTGATCAATATTACGAAAAATCCAGTTATGCATTCCCGGACAAAACACATTGACATCAGACACCATTTCATCCGAGATCACGTACTCAAAGGAGATGTCGAGATTACTTTTGTGGATACTCAAAATCAACTCGCGGACATTTTCACAAAACCACTTGCAAAGGATGCATTCTTCAAAATTCTTCGTGAACTCGGAATCCTAGATGGACAAGATATATAAGGTGCACTCTATCCTTAACTATACTTTAATGTACATATATATGGGTTTAGACAATGTGTCAAATGTTAAAATTACTGTTTTTAAAATTTTTCCTTTAAGTAAATCGATTTACTTGGTGTGTAAATCGATTTACCACTGAAGCAAAACATTTTTTTCATAAAATCCTTTTGTGTAAATCGATTTACACAGTATGTAAATCGATTTACCACTGAACAAAAATTAATTTTCATAAAAATTCTGTTGTGTAAATCGATTTAACCAAGGGGCAAATCGATTTACCACAGAAGCTGAAGCATTTTTATGTACTTTTTCTCTATGCAAATTAATTTTTTCCAGCATGTGATAGTTTTATGAGCTTTTAATATATTGGTCAAACTTACCTTGCCTCTCAACCTCCCACCTTATTATTGACCACTCATGGAATCTTGACCACTCCACTCAATTAAAACCTCATAAAGACCTCACTTACTCTCTCTATTATTTAATCTCACCAAAACTCCCTCCTAACACCCAAACTCACTCCCTTTCTCATAGCAAAACAAAAATTCTCTATCACCCTCACTCATAAAACCCTAACCATATCCATGGCTCCCAAGAGAAAAGCAACAGCCTCAGAAAAAGGGAAGAAGCAAACTATTGCAGCCGCTGAAAACTCTTTGCTCGAGTACCTCTCGGACTCACAGTGTGAAAGATTTATCAAGCATTTTCAAAAGAAAATTATCTCAGCTCCAAAATTCGGTATGTTATCTACCTTTCCAGATGAATGCTTCTCGTTTCAAAGGGATTTTATTGCTTATGGGTTAGAACCATTAATATCATCACATGGTTTCTATTACCCGGATCTAGTACGAGTATTCTACAACAATATGCACTATGATAACAACAAATGTTATACCTATGTGCTCGGAACAAGAATTCCTCTGCATTCCAAAACTATTGGCAGAATTTTGAACATTCCATATACTGGAAGTACCCTCTATGACCCAGAGGAAGCTGATTGGGAAAATTACAAGAAGCGAGAATTCTTCTGCAGCATTGGCAGGTTATCAGAATCTGAATATCGTGCAAAGCGGATTCGTAGTCTTGGCGGTGTTATTCCGGCTCGGGACACTTGGAGTGCTGGTAATTTTCATATTGGTGATAAATTGTTTCACTATTTTCTGGTATATATCTTGTTTCCTAGAGAAGGAAATCATTGTACTGTGACCGACCTAGAACTGCAAATTCTATATGCGAGGAAAAATGGTATTGCGGTAAACTGGGCTAAACTTATTGTGGCGCATATGCTAAGAGTTGCCACAAGGGCCACTTTTCTACCATATGCATATTTCATTACAAGGATCTTGGAAGCATTTGATATAGATTTTACTAGGTTTGAGCGGATTGAAATGAATCCAATCACCAATAGGATCTCCATCAAAAATGTTGATTCTAGGATGGGTGTTCATTTCAATGTTGAAGCAAAAACCATCACATACATTGGAGAGGATGTTGTAGGTGATGAAGGCAATAATGCAGATGAAGAAAACAATGAAGTTCCTCCTCCTGCTGCCTCTTCTGGTCCGACAAACCAAGATGTTATGGATTACATGACTCAACAGTTTTCATCTCTCAATTCTAACATCAATGCTCGATGGACCGAGATAAATGACTCTACCTCCTCCCGCATCAATGCTTTTCAGAATGATGTGAACCAACAGTTTTCATATCTCTATTCACATCTTCATATCCCTCCATACGATCCAAACAATCCAGCACCTCCGCCTCCTCAATACACCGAACCACCTCTACAACAACAATTTCCATATCCAGGACCCTTCCAATGACCAATATTATTGAATTCTTGTTATTTATCATTATGTTTTTGTTTTGTAATCATTCAAGTGTTAGTCTGTTGTATTTGAACTTTGTTCGCTATTTTTAAACATTTGCTTTTTAGTTCTTGTTCATATATGTTTCAAACTGTTATAAGTATCACTTTATGTTGCATCTTTCCCTTCTTTTTGATAATGTCAAAGGGGGAGAAGGATGTGATAGCACTTTATGGTTGTTTGTTTCATTTTTCTCTATAGGGAAAGCTTTCAAAACTTTTTTCTCCATAGGGGGAGAAATCTTCTCAAGGGGAGAAAACTCATTTTGCTCCAACTCTGAACAACTCATAAAGAAAGATGGTTTGTCATCATCAAAAAGGGGGAGAATGTAATCTCAAGCCTCAACTCAACTTTAGTTTTGATGAAAGACAAACAAACTAGTTTTGATAAAAGACAAACAAGCACTATGGCAAGAAGGAAAAGAAGTGGAATTAGCTTAAAGCATCATTCACTCAAAGCTTCAAGGATCATGGCAAGCAATCAAGTATATCAATTCTCATTTGAACTACATTGATTAGAAATGCTCAAAAACGATATACACACTTGCCACAACACTTCACTTAAATTTTAAAACAAATTTTAAGTTTTTTACTGATGTAAATCGATTAACACTTGATGTAAATCGATTTACACATGCCTTTTCAAAAACTGACTGTCTCTGGCAGCAATCGATTTACATGAAGTGTAAATCGATTGATCACAGAACTGAGTTGAATTTTTAACACTTGTAAATCGATTTACACAACATGCTAATCGATTTACACTTCAAATTTTTTGAAAACATGAACGTTACAAACACGTGCAATCGATTTACATCTTATGTTAATCGATTTACACATTGTAACTTTTGAAAAATCTGAACTGGTTTCAAGATATCCTTCACACCTTTTCTCCAATAGATGCATGGTCATACATTGCATCCTCTCAAGTTTTTCAAACAGAAAAGTGTCCATTTGGAAAGGTATCTTGATTACTTTAAATACTAAAATTTTCAAATTATAAAACAACTCTTCTCTCATGCAATAATTCTGAACTTTGTAAAATATTCAAACTTCATATTTCTTAACTTTTAAGAACAAATATTTTCTGCACTTTCACACATATAAAGAACAGAAATCTTTGAGCATTATCTAACCATTGTGTTACAGTTTGAATTGCTTACAAGAGAAGAGAGAAGAATCTTCAAAGAAGTCACTCTATGTGATCAACATCTTTCAAGAAATCATACTTCATAGAATTATACAAAGTGTAACTTATTTCCAGGATTGTTGGAATTAAGTATTAGAATACTTTTGTTCCTTGTTGTCCATTGTTGGAAACAATAGGTATCTTTTGAGAGGATTGTTCTCAAGAGACTTATAGGAAATCCAAGAGGGTGTTCTTGGTATTTGTTAGGTTCTTTAGTTGATAAGACTAGGAAGAGTCTTGTAAAAGTTCTAACAAAATAGTGAAATCTCTTGCGTGTTTGCAAGGGGACTGGACGTACTTCCGGGGTGTGGAAGGAACCAGGATAAAGCTCCGTGTCTCTTTACTTTCTGCACTTTACAGTTTTCAAAGCACTAAATCAAAACCAGAAAGTATAAAATAAGTCAAAAATCGACCACCACCTAATTCACCCCCCCTCTTAGGCGCATTCTTAAACTTACAGAGCCTTTAAGAAAAACAAAAAGAGAAACTTATTCACCCCCCCCCCCCCCCTTCTAAGTGTTTTCTCCACCTTCAGTTTTATCATCTCATATTTGCATGATATTTTACCATCCTTGTTAGATGTTTTGTCATCTATACTTGATACATGTTTCTTGATGTTTTTCCATCCTTGTTAGATGTTTTGTCATATATACTTGATACATGTTTCTTGATTTTTTGTCATCCTTGTTAGATGTTTTGTCATCTATACTTGATACATGCTTCTTGATGTCTTGTCATCTTTGTGTATGGTGTTTTGTCATCCCTCTCCCATCGTTGTTAGATTCTCCTCTTGTATGCTCCCCATAGGATCTTTGGTTCACTCTTCTCTAAGTTTGAACTAAATAGACCTTAGGATCTTTAACCAAGCATGACAACATTAGGTAGATGTTTCCATCTTTTATACTCAACTATATGATCAATAATGCATGACAACTTTATGGCTATTTTGTTAGTCTCACCTTAGATTTTCTTTATTTTTTGCATCTCATTAAGACTAAATCTCTTTCTCTTTTCAATTTCTCATAACACTTAATAAATACTGACGAGAATCACATCTTTGTTAAGTATGGGAAATGATAAGCAAGTTTCTTCTCGATCTTATTATTCTTTCATTCTTGGTTTTGGATGTGGTTCAAGTCTCAAGGACTCCTTTTATGGATAAGTGGAGAAATGTCTAATATCTCTCTCTTGAGATTAACTATCTATTACCCTCAACAAAACACCAACCAATTCAAACTCTTTTGTCCCTTCGAACTTTCTTTTTCTTTTAAAACCTTTTTCAAAAGGGCATATGCTTCACCAACATTGTTCATAAAAAAACACACAACAAATGGAAACTATTGAGCCGAACTACATTGCTCCGACTCCTTAAAAGGGATACATAGGCCTATGGTCACAGGTGTTGTACCCCAAAATTTGCCCTCCCATATTCTTCAAGATTTGCAAAGAGCATGCTTCAAAATCTCCCCAAGGGTTGCACAGTTCAAGGGCCTCCTAACAGTCAAAAACTAGGGTTTTGGTTCTGGCAAGGAAATGGAAGTTTCCAAGGGTCCAATCAAGTCCCACATGCCTACAAACATGGTCAAGCATCCTCATACCAAGTTTCAAGACTTACAGCACAAAATTGCACAGTCAAAAACCCTAATTGCTCAACAGTCAACTGTAGGGGCAAAATGGTCATTTGACAGTCAAAAGTTCAAATTTTTGGTCAAACATCTTATTTTGAAGCCACAAACATCATTTGATCAATTCTTGATCATGATTCCCAAAGCATGGCTCAAAAAGTCTCAAGATGCAAAAGTTTCCATATTTGGACAGTTGAAAAAGTCAACTGTAACTTGACCAAGGCATAACTTCCACATGGTTTATCAGAAAAATTCCATCCAAAGCTCATTTTGAAGAGAAAGACATTTCCTACAACTCCTCTTCACACTTCAAGTCCAATAAATGCTCTCACAAAAAGTTATAAATTTCAACATTATAGGTCATTTTCAAAAGTCAACAAAAAGGGACTTTAAGTCAAAGACCATAACTTGAGATTGGTAAATCAAAATGACATTGGACAAAAAGCATTGGTTAGAGGACTTCAAGACCTTTCCAAAATGTCCAAGAACATGATCAAAGCTTAAACATTGAGCAAGATATGCCTTGTGGAAGTTGGGAAATTTTTGGGAACTTTGAAAAGTCAACTTTGCTTCAAATGCCTCAAAATTGCTAATGGGCCACATTTTCTTCCAAGAATCATCATCCAAGAGCTATGCACGACTCATTGGCCCAAAGGGAAGTTATTTCATCATTTTTTATTATTTATTTGAATTTTTATCACCATTAATTCATTTAATTAAATAAAATATGACAAAAATAGAAAACCATGTTTTTCAATCTCTTTTTGCAGCATATTCTCTCCATAAAGCTCCAAGATTTCGTGTACACTCAATTTGGAAAGATTTGGCCATGATTGGTATCAAAAACACATGGAAAAGATTTGAAAAGATTACCTTAAGAATCAAATATTTGATACATCAATGCAAAGGCTTTTTGGCTTGAATTCTTACCCTAATTCATTCCTCATATAAGCCAGAACCTAAACCTAATGCAAAAAGCCTTAGAGCTGCGCTCAGAAGAACATACATACTTTGCATTTTTTTGTAGAAAAGTCAAAACTGAAAACACAGTTTCAATGTGTTTCAAAGCAAAACAACTATTCCATTGCACTCCTGAGACATCCAGGAACCTTCTCCAATCAAATTCAGACCTCTGCACGCGAAGAACTGGTAGAACCATGTTGCATATTTCATGAATATATTCATAATCGTATCTTGAATTCCATGCATTTTTATGTGTTTTTGATGTTGATTTATACTAACGTGCATCTCCTGAAGCTAATGACATAACTTAATTTAGTTGTGAGGCCCTGTATCAAAAAACGCCATGGAAGATGCTTAGGGTTTCAGAGTTCTAATTTTGGGGCTTTGCACATAGGGTAAAATCAGACCTTCAAACCAACACCAATGGATTTGTAATATCCCAACGATGATAACTCACACCTCGCGCTCAATTTATGAGCAACCATACGCTAATCGCTATATTTGAATGTTGAAGTTTGTGGGGGTTTAAAACCCCCGCTATCCTTTCTCTTTTTTTCAGGTCAAAACGAAGAAGTGGAGAAGAAGATGAGTTGTAAGCGTGTGATTGGCTTATTTGAAATTCAGCGTGTTTTTTATTTGATTCCAGCATAATGTTTATTTGTTACATATATTAATTCCATCCTATTATACTAACGAATACGCGTGCATAGCTCAGTTGGTGGAAAGCATTGTTGGCAAGCCTTGGGACCTGGGTTCGATTCCCAGGTCCCCTCCCTTTCTCAATATATTTTGTTTTAACCTGATTCCATGCAGTGTACGCCCAGAAATCCACCATGCACCCACTATCAAAGCTTGCCAAATGTCCTGGAAGATGAATCTGAAGGTCAGGATGGGAGGTCCAGGGAACACTCCAGTCAACGCATGTGCACACGCGCCAGAAAGTCAATATGGGCCTGCATTCCATGGGCCAAAATACTTCCTATATACCTCCATAATTGGCCAGAAAACCCCATTGGTTTGCATTTCATTTTCATTCTTTTTATTTTTTTTCTACTTATTTGATTTATTTATTTTAGTTAAATCATCAAAAATTAATTTTCATAAAAATACCAAAAAAAATCAGAAACTATAAAAATAAAAATCTATTTTATTATTTAATTCACTAATGTTTTTTTTTTAATTTTATTTTGTAAATAAATGTGATAATTAATTTAGTTCTAATTCTAGGTTTTAATTTTAATATTTTCTTTAACAAACTAAAAAAATGTAGAATTAGGGTTTTAAATACTTTATTCCTTTTTCTTTCTTTTTCACCATATTTAATTATTAATTATTTTTTGTAAATAAATTTGCCATTAAATAATTAGGTTAAAATTAGGTGTAACTTAAACATTTTTTTTAATAAATTAAAAACAATTTAGAACTAGGGTTAATTAACTTTTTTTCCAATTTAATTTTCTCATTAAAATTCTATAAATATCAAAACTCCAAAAATAATTCCTTTTTTCCTTATTTAACTTAATTAATTTATTAATTGTAATTTAATTTCTTTAAAAGGGTCCAACGCCCTCGCATTCGATCATCATTCTATTTCGCGCGCTTATTTTATTTCCTTTTATAAATTTCATGTAATTACCCCAAAGCCTTGTAATAGATTAATTAGACATTTATCTTTCCGCATTTATTTTATTTCAAATCGGGTCCTGGTTTAATTTGGCGATGTGGGCCCGCGCCTTTGTAATAGCGTAGGACCTTTATATTTTCGCATCTTTTAACTGTTAATAATTTGCACGAAAGAATGAATGCCAAAAATAAAAACGAAGCGTAGATCACCAATGTATGAACAAGACAAATATAATTGAAAACGACACACAAATCACACACCACCCCTAGGGTACGCCTCACTGTTGCCTTGCCCCTCGAAAAGTGGTCGTCGAGTAGAGGATGTTTTAGTAAGTCCTCATGTCCATGAATATGGCATGAGGGTAGCTTCTAAGGTGTCTTCCCATTGCTCTGGTGACCATAATGTCCCGAACCCTCGAATTGACCCGAATACCTCCAACGGTGGTGCTACCTACCTCTCAATGGTGGGATGGCACTACTTTAAGGACATTTACACAGACGAATTCCTTAGGGTAGGTAGATGACTCGTAAATACTTGCTCTAATTTCAAAACAAAACAAAAACTTCTTTTCACACCGACATCTTTCAAAAAGCTTTCAAAAACAACTTTTCAAACACTCTTGAGGACTGATACAAGATTCGAACTGAAATTTTCAAAGAAACTTTTTCAAACCCACTCTGAAAAGAAAACAAACGATTTTGAAAACACAAATGAGCAAGTATCTAAGAGCCCATGGATAACCATGGATAGAAAGGGTGCTAACACCTTCCCTTTCTAAAAATCTACCTCCCGAACTGAGAGCAATCTCTATAAGGAATTTTTCTGTGCTTTTGTCCTTTCCATTTGGAGAAAATAAAAGATGGTGGCGACTCTTGCTTCCGCGACATTTCGCGAACCAGCGTTAAACAGTCAGTTCCAGATCCACCGATCACAGAACTGGCGACTCTGCTGGGGATAATTATAAAGTGAGGTGTACCTTAGGGTAGTTCATAACTGTGTTTTCAATTGTATTGACTTGTTTGCTTTAAATTGTGGGTTGCATCGGAGTTACATAGATCCTAACCCGGATCTGGGGATACCCTGTTTAGGTAGCATAAGCCGTGAGGGACCTGTCCGGCGTAGACCGACACGGGTGAAGCAGTGGCTACGTTGGTGTGGCACCTTGGTCTGTACCGACATCCCTTGTGTCGCAACGAGGAGAATATGGGTCTTCTGAGGAGTCATTAAGCACCAACAGACCTTATAACCTTAAATGACCCAACTTGGCTTATAGAACAGTAGCAGTATGCTACACCCATTTAGGCTAAACTCTCGTGATGGTTCTGGCTGCAAGAAAAGATTGCGATGCTGGAGTTATGATCGATTGAGGGTAGTCAATGATATTGGGATCCTCTAGAACCCGGTTACTTTTGATTAGGACAGGTATGAACCAACAAACTGAAAGAGGGTACTACCTAGACCTCATGCTGGCCTAAACCTTAAGGGTTGTCTTGTGTGACTTGTGTGCCTTATCATGTTTGCCTTTGTAAATATTTGTGGTGTGTTTTACCATAACATCATGCCATCATGAGCATTGCATGCATCCTGCATAAGGACTGACCATTTTAAAGACAATAGGGTTTCACCTTTGCTCTGTTTTGTAGGACATCATGATGCCTATGCGAAGGAATACTATCCGGTTCAACTTTGTTCACCCACCTGAGTTACTTGAAGAGTTGGTTAGAAGAATTCCAAATACCACCTCCTTCATCCAGAGGCATGGTTCTCTTCTCAGTTTAGTCACGACAAAGCGGGACCAACAATTGATGAGTGTCTTAACACAGTTCTATGACCCTCTGTACCAGTGCTTCACCTTTCAAGACTTCCAGCTGGTCCCTACCCTGGAAGAGTTCTCTGATTTTCTTGGTATCCCTACCTTGGATCAGACTCCCTTTACTGGTTGGGAAAAGACTCTCAGGCTTGAGGAGGTTACTGCAGCTCTTCCCTTGACTCATCAAGAAGTAATGGACAACTGGGTGACTAGAAGCGGAGTTAAGGGTTTCTTGGCCAAGTTCTTGGTTGGTAAGGCTAACAGTTTCTGGAATGACTTGGACTTTAGGGCATATGAAGACATCCTGGCTCTTCTAATCTATGGTCTAGTCTTGTTTCCTAATCCTGATAATTTCATCAATGTCACTGCCATAAGGATCTTTATGTCTCAGAATCCGGTGCCCACTCTCTTGGGTGATATCCTGCAACAACTTTGTGCTCGTACTACCCGAAGACGAGGAACTCTATGGTGTTGTATCCCTTTGTTGGTGAGGTGGTTTATTTCGCACCTCCCTAAGTTCGTACTGAAGAACCAAGAAGGAAGAGGTTGGGCTCACAGGTTAATGTCTCTCACTGATAAGGACATCATTTGGACTCTCAGAGGTTTGGACGAGATAGCTGTTATTGATCGTTGCGGAGAATACCCTAACGTTCCTATGATTGGTACTCAAGGTGGGATCTCTTATAACCCATGTCTAGCTCTCCGTCAGTTTGGAAGAGCCAGAAGAGCAGGGCCTCATGAGATGTTGGTGCCTCACATCAGTTTTGAGTTTCAGGTGGATAGTGACGAGCTGCGTCGTAGGTTCATCAAAGCTTGGGACAGAGTTCACAAAGCTGACCCGCAAGAGTTAGGACCAAAGACTTCACTACCTATGGAAGCCTACTACAAATGGGTCCGCATCCGTGCTCAGAAGTTAGGTATGCCGTATGAAGCTGTCAGACCCGTCATTCTTGAATGTTCTGATAAAGATGGGGTTCCTCCAACTGTTCTCCCTCCTCAGATACCTACTGATTATGATACCCTAAAGAGGTCTTGGTCACAACTGCAAGAGGAACGAGATTCTTATCGGGAAAAGTTCAACGAGCAGGAATTGAAAATCCAGAAGCTGACGAAGCAGTTAAAGAATGAGCGGACTATGAATGACTACCTCCGTACTGAGAAGAGGAGACCTTGGGATCAGTGATGAACTTTGGATATTCTCTTACAGTTTTATTTCCCTTTTCAGTATTTCCATTTTATGTAACGCCTAAGGGCAACCTGTTGAACAATTTGAATTATGAATCTAATGAAGTGTGTTCCTTTTGTTTACAAAGTTGATTCCCGATTGTCTTTGAAAACATAAATCATACGCATTCCATTCATCATGTGCATAGCAAGTATTCTTCTTTTCAGGTTGCTTACTGTTCTTTGCTGTTTATTTCAGCATCATGAACCAGGAATCATCAACCGAGCAGTCTATCAAAGCCCTTCAGGCGCGGAATGCACAATTTCAAGAGCTGATCATGGGTTTGGCTCAAGGTCAGGAAGAGCTGAAGGCTTTACTCCTGAAGAAGGAGAAGAAGAAGAAGAAGATAACTGTTCTTTTCAACACGGGCCGAAGGTTTGGCAACACTCTGCAGAATGAGGAAGCTGGTTCTTCTGTGGGCAAAGGCAGTCCCCAGGGGGAAGGAGGTCCTAGTCCGGTAGTCTCTGACAACGAGACTGATTTCAATGAGGAGCAGTATCCTCTGGCTGAAGACAGATATAAGCAGTTGGAAGACAGACTAAATGCAATGGAGATCCAACAAGTGCCTGGGCTGGATTTCGGAGATTTGGGCTTATCTACTGGTGTGATCATTCCTCACAAGTTTAAGGCACCATATTTCACCAAGTATGACGGGGCGTCTTGTCCCAAGCTACACCTCAGATCTTATGTGCGGAAGATTCAACCGTACACTGTGGATAAGAATTTGTGGATCCACTTCTTCCAGGAGAGTCTTTCAGGGACTCATCTCGAATGGTTCTATCAGCTGGATGGGACCAAGGTTCGTAACTGGGAGGAGTTGGCTACTGCTTTTTATAAGCAATATCAATATAATGCCGACCTTGCTCCTACACGTACCCAACTCCAGGGTATGTCGCTAGGATAAAGCGAAGGTTTTAAAGAGTATGCGCAGAAGTGGAGGGATCTGGCTGGCAGGGTGCAGCCTCCGTTAACTGACCGTAAGCTGGTAGATATGTTCTTGGGGACCCTCTCTGGGCCATTTTTCAATCATCTTATCGGTAACTCGTCTGCAGGGTTCACTGATCTTATTCTGACTGGAGAGAGGATAGAGGCTGGAATGAAGTCCGGTAAAATTCAGAAAGGTACGTCTTCAAGTTCTGAGAAGAAACCCTTTAAGAAGGAGGCCAGTGCTGTGTATGGGCCTAGGAGGCAAGAAAAACCAGAGCGCCGCCAATCCGTCAACGCGGCGATGATTGCAAAGCCTGCTGCCACTCCTCGGCAAACTAATCCACAAAGTGCTGAAAGACCCAGAAGAGAGTTTACCTGTCTAAGTATGACCCTATCGCAAATCTTGCCGCAGTTGCTGTCCACCAACTTGGTTACTGTTAGAGAGGCCCCGAAGGTTGTAAACACTGCCTCTCCCAAGTACAATCCAAATGCCCGTTGCGCTTATCACTCCGATAGCCCGGGGCATTCCACTGATGACTGCTGGGCCTTAAGGAACAAGGTGCAAGACCTTATTGATGCAAAGGAGGTACAGTTTGAGGCACCTGAGAAGCCAAATGTGGTGACTGCTCCCATGCCTAACCATGGAGTGAATGCTATCAGAGAGGATGATGAAGTGGATGAAGCTGAGTTCGACAGCTGGATTTATCCGACGGCCGACAGTGGACCTAGCAATTGGATTGCAAAGGATAACCCACCTGTTACTTTTGTTACGCAGTAATAAACTCCTTTGTTTTGTTATTTGTAATAAACAATGAATTTGAAACTTTATGGCCCGGTGTCTTACCCGGGGCACCGTGGCTTCATTTGTGAGGGCATATTAATTTTCATTTTCATATATCATGAATAAAGACCTTGGACGTATTTTCACATTTCAAATCTTGTGTTCCTTTTCTTTCTTTCCTTTCTTTTTATATTGCAAAACAGCTGTATTTACACACACTCACTCATACAGGTTTCAATCCACTCTGGATCTCACTGGTAACGACTCTGCTACTGCCAGTTATGACTTCGAAAATCCGATCAACTTTGCCGAAGACGAAGGTGAAGATGATTGCGAAGTGCCTGGCGAGCTTGCAAGACTGTTACTCCAGGAAGAGAGGGCAATTCAACCACATGAAGAGCTAGGGGAAATAATAAATCTGGGTACTGATACAGAGAGAAAGAAAGTTAAGATTGGTGCCAACCTAGAGCTCAGCGTGAAGCAACGGTTGACTCAGATGTTACATGATTATGTGGAGATCTTTGCCTGGTCCTACGAAGACATGCCCGGGTTGGATACCGACATTGTAGTCCATCATTTGCCTACCAAGGAAGACCGCCCTCCGGTTAAGCAAAAGGTCCGTCGTATGCGTCCAGAGATGTCTGAAAAGATTAAAGCCGAGGTTATGAAACAGTTTGATGTCGGGTTCCTTGCAGTGACTTCTTATCCTCAGTGGGTTGCTAATGTGGTGCCGGTACCAAAGAAAGATGGGAAGGTCAGAATGTGTGTCGATTACAGGGATCTGAATAGGGCCAGCCCTAAGGATGACTTCCCCTTACCTCACATTGACGTTCTTGTGGACAATACTGCTCAGCACAAGGTGTTCTCGTTCATGGATGGTTTTTCAGGGTACAATCAGATCAAGATGGCTCCTGAAGACATGGAGAAGACTACCTTTGTTACTCAGTGGGGCACCTTCTGCTACAAGGTCATGCCATTCGGGTTGAAGAATGCTGGGGAAACCTACAAACGTGCCATGGTTGCTTTATTTCATGACATGATCCATCATGAGATAGAAGTGTATGTCGACGACATGATTGCAAGGTCCCAAACTGAGGAGGAACACCTTGATCATCTGCAGAAACTGTTTGACCGTTTGAAACTGTACAAGCTGAGGTTAAACCCGAACAAGTGCACCTTCGGGGTAAGATCTGGAAAGTTGCTAGGCTTCGTTGTAAGTGACAAGGGTATTCAAGTGGACCCTGCCAAGGTTAAGGCCATTCAAGAGATGCCAGTTCCTAAGACAGAGAAAGAGGTCAGAGGCTTTTTAGGACGCCTGAATTACGTTGCTCGGTTCATCTCGCACCTAACCGCTACCTGTGAGCCAATCTTCAAGCTGCTGAAGAAAGATCAGGTAGTACGTTGGAATGATGAATGTCAGGCCGATTTTAACAGAATTAAGGAGTATCTCCAAGAACCACCTATTCTTATGCCACCGGTTGAAGGGAGACCTCTAATATTATACCTGACAGTACTTGACAACTCAATGGGGTGTGTGCTGGGCCAACATGACGAGTCTGGCCGAAAAGAGCATGCCATTTATTACCTTAGCAAAAAGTTTACCGACTGTGAGACCCGATACTCACTGCTTGAGAAAACTTGATGCGCTTTGGTATGGGCTGCTCGCCGGCTGAGACAGTATATGCTGACTCACACTACTTTGTTGATTTCAAAGATGGATCCTAAAAAGTACATATTTGAAAAGCCTGCTCTGTCTGGGAGAATAGCAAGATGGCAAATGATCTTGACAGAATACGACATCCAGTACACGACTCAGAAAGCCATCAAGGGAAGTGTATTGGCAGACCACTTGGCACATCAGGCAGTAGACGACTATCAGTCAATGAACTTTGAGTTTCCAGACGAGAGCATCATGATGGTAACTGATTGTGAAGTACCTGGACCGGATGAAGGACCTAAGGAAGGATCCCGATGGTCTATGCACTTTGACGGAGCCTCCAATGCTTTGGGTAACGGTGTCGGCGCTGTGATCATATCCCCTCAAGGCACTCACACTCCACTTACTGCCCGACTATGTTTCAACTGCACCAACAACATGGCGGAGTACGAGGCATGCATCATGGGTCTTCGAGCTGCGATCGACTTAAGGATCAAATTTCTGAGTGTTTTCGGAGATTCCGCTCTCGTGATCAATCAGATCAAAGGCGAGTGGGATACGAAACATCCGAACTTGATTCCTTACAAAGAATGTGTGTTGACATTAATCCCCCATTTCACAGAGATAACTTTTGAACATTTTCCAAGAGAGGAGAATCAGCTGGCGGACGCGTTAGCTACGATGTCTTCCATGTTCAAAGTCAAATGGGACAACGAGGCTCCCCGAATCATCATCTGGAAACTGGACGAACCGGCATACTGTTGTGATCTCGAGACTGAATTGGTGACTGAGAAGCCTTGGTACCATGAGGTGAAGAGATACTTGGAAGCTCAGGAATACCCTGAAGGTGCGTCTGTCAACGACAAGAAGTTTCTGAGAAGGTTCGCAGCGAAGTTCTTCCTCAGCAACGACATCCTGTACAAAAGAAACCATGATTCAACCCTGTTGCGTTGTGTAGACAAGACTGAAGCAGAAAGGATCATGGCGGAGCTACATGAAGGGACCTTCGGGACACATTCTAGTGGACATACCATGGCGAAGAAAATCCTCCGGGCAGGATATTATTGGTCCACAATGGAAGCTGACTGTAACCAACATTCTCCTATTTACATGCAATCCAAAAATCAATACAAATACACTTTTCAGTTAAAATTGCCAATTATTTTTTCCTTTTCTGTTTTGTTTTGCGAAGAACGTCCAAGGTTCAATTTGTGATATATGCATTGACAATAATTTGTTAACTCATGAATATTTGCATACGAAACAAGGGATTAATTACAGGTAACATTAGAAACAGGGGGCAATAAAGAGTTGTCTAAGCGATCTAGTTGCTCGGTCCATCAAGGTACCAAGGTAGGTTCAGCTAAAGAACGTAACCAGTATATCTCAAATCTCCCCAGGAGAGTCCAATCCAATTTCCCCAGGAAAGTTTGAATCCATCTCCCCAGCAGTAAGCTTATCCCCAGTAGATTCTGGAAGCTTACCCCCGTAGAGCATGAACGCGTCCCTGGCTTTATTCAAAGGTTATTTCCCTACCAGGATATAACTGGGTTATCCTCAGCCAATAACCACGGAAAGATCGTCCCCGACGAAGTCTTCATATCCCCAGCGAAGTCTATTAACACTTCCAACTCAACAATGGTATCCCCAGCGGAGTTATCATTATCTCAGCAAAGTACTTCTCTCCCCACAGAGTATTGTTCCCCAGCAAGATCGCTAGGGTAATTTTCCGCAGAGTGTTCTATTCGCCAAGTTTATCCCCCAACGGAGTCATCTTCTCCTGCCGGTATTCTTGCAACTATCATCCCCAGCGGAAACAACAAAGCATTATTCTCCAACATCAGCCCAGGATGTGACTTCCCGGCACCCGTCAAGGATTTATCTTCCTAGGACGAAAACATACATTCATAAACATCACATTTCCATACATTATAGCATGCATATACGCATCATATCTTACAAATCTCATTTATGTTGAGAACATCATTGCTTGATCCATATCATGCATTGCATATGACTGACCTTTACCTTTCAGGAAAGATCCAGTTAAGTTCTCAGCTATATTTTAAGACCTTGACCGGTTCAGTTAAATCGACCCTAAGATTTTCCTGATTCTTATCTAGTCAAAGGCCTTCTCTGGTTTAGTAAGATCGACCCTAAGATCTCCCTGATTATTATCCAGTTGAAGATATTACAAGACCTTGTCCGGTTCAGTTAAATCGACCCTAAGATTTTCCTGATTCTTATCTAGTCAAAGGCCTTCTGTGGTTCAGTCAGATCGACCCTAAGATCTCCCTGATTCTTATCCAGTCGAAGATTCCAAGACCTTGTCCGGTTCAGTTAAATCGACCCTAAGATTTTCCTGATTCTTATCCAGTCAAAGGCCTTCTCTGGTTCAGTCAGATCGACCCTAAGATCTCCCTGATGCTCATTCCAGTTGAAGACATTCCAAGACCTTGCCCGGTTCAGTTAAATCGACCCTAAGATTTTCCTGATTCTTATCCAAGTCAAAGGCCTTCTCCGGTTCAGTCAGATCGACCCTAAGATCTCCCTGATTCTTATCCAGTTGAAGATATTCCAAGACCTTGTCCGGTTCAATTAAATCGACCCTAAGATTTTCCTGATTCTTATACAGTCAAAGGCCTTCTCTGGTTCAGTCAGATCGACCCTAAGATCTCCCTGATTCTTATCCAGTCGAAGATTCCAAGACCTTGTCCGGTTCAGTTAAATCGACCCTAAGATTTTCCTGATTCTTATCCAGTCAAAGGCCTTCTCTGGTTCAGTCAGATCGACCCTAAGATCTCCCTGATGCTCATTCCAGTTGAAGACATTCCAAGACCTTGCCCGGTTCAGTTAAATCGACCCTAAGATTTTCCTGATTCTTATCCAAGTCAAAGGCCTTCTCCGGTTCAGTCAGATCGACCCTAAGATCTCCCTGATTCTTATCCTAGTAGAAGACATCCAAGATTCTCTCAGCGTTCTTGTTGAGGTAGTAATCGCCCCAAGATTCTCTCAGCGTTCCTTTTGAGGTAGTAATCGCCCAAAGATTCTCTCAGCGTTCCTATTGAGGTAGTAATCGTCCAAGGTTCTCTCACCGTCCCGTTGAGGTAGTAACCATCCCTGGTTCATTCATAACCTTTTTGAAGCTCCAGACCTAGTCCCTGTAACCAGTCAGGGTACATCTACACAAAGAGTTTGAAGACCAGCTCCTGTAACAGGCCAGGTAATCATCCTTCTTTTTCAGGTACGCAAGTTCTCGCTAAGGAATCTCTTATGCGATCGACATCCAGATGGCATCTATAAGCTCATCCACCTACCCATCACCTCTCAACATGGCATCTATAAGCCCATCTTCCTATCCATCAATCTCCAAATGGCATCTATAAGCCCATTCCCACCATCACACTACTATGTGAGCGCAAATTTCTGGGCACTCTAGTGTTCAATCATCTTCCACCTTCGGATTGCGAAAGGCACGTCAGCCAATCTACATCCTCAAGTCTAAGAAGATTGAACAGGGGAAACTGTTGTACCCCAAAATTTGCCCTCCCATATTCTTCAAGATTTGCAAAGAGCATGCTTCAAAATCTCCCCAAGGGTTGCACAGTTCAAGGGCCTCCTAACAGTCAAAAACTAGGGTTTTGGTTCTGGCAAAGAAATGGAAGTTTCCAAGGGTCCAATCAAGTCCCACATGCCTACAAACATGGTCAAGCATCCTCATACCAAGTTTCAAGACTTACAGCACAAAATTGCACAGTCAAAAACCCTAATTGCTCAACAGTCAACTGTAGGGGCAAAATGGTCATTTGACAGTCAAAAGTTCAAATTTTTGGTCAAACATCTTATTTTGAAGCCACAAACATCATTTGATCAATTCTTGATCATGATTCCTAAAGCATGGCTCAAAAAGTCTCAAGATGCAAAAGTTTCCATATTTGGACAGTTGAAAAAGTCAACTGTAACTTGACCAAGGCATAACTTCCACATGGGTTATCAGAAAAATTCCATCCAAAGCTCATTTTGAAGAGAAAGACATTTCCTACAACTCCTCTTCACACTTCAAGTCCAATAAATGCTCTCACAAAAAGTTATCAATTTCAACATTATAGGTCATTTTCAAAAGTCAACAAAAAGGGACTTTAAGTCAAAGACCATAACTTGAGATTGGTAAATTAAAATGACATGGGACAAAAAGCATTGGTTAGAGGACTTCAAGACCTTTCCAAAATGTCATAGAACATGATCAAAGCTTAAACATTGAGCAAGATATGCCTTGTGGAAGTTGGGAAATTTTTGGGAACTTTGAAAAGTCAACTTTGCTTCAAATGCCTCAAAATTGCTAATGGGCCACATTTTCTTCCAAGAATCATCATCCAAGAGCTATGCACGACTCATTGGCCCAAAGGGAAGTTATTTCATCATTTTTTATTATTTATTTGAATTTTTATCACCATTAATTCATTTAATTAAATAAAATATGACAAAAATAGAAAACCATGTTTTTCAATCTCTTTTTGCAGCATATTCTCTCCATAAAGCTCCAAGATTTCGTGCACACTCAATTTGGAAAGATTTGGCCATGATTGATATCAAAAACACATGGAAAAGATTTGAAAAGATTACCTTAAGAATCAAATATTTGATACATCAATGCAAAGGCTTTTTGGCTTGAATTCTTACCCTAATTCATTCCTCATATAAGCCAGAACCTAAACCTAATGCAAAAAGCCTTAGAGCTGCGCTCAGAAGAACATACATACTTTGCATTTTTTTGTAGAAAAGTCAAAACTGAAAACACAGTTTCAGTGTGTTTCAAAGCAAAACAACTATTCCATTGCACTCCTGAGACATCCAGGAACCTTCTCCAATCAAATTCAGACCTCTGCACGCGAAGAACTGGTAGAACCATGTTGCATATTTCATGAAAATATTCATAATCGTATCTTGAATTCCATGCATTTTTTATGTGTTTTTGATGTTGATTTATACTAACGTGCATCTCCTGAAGCTAATGACATAACTTAATTGAGTTGTGAGGCCCTGTATCAAAAAACGCCATGGAAGATGCTTAGGGTTTCAGAGTTCTAATTTTGGGGCTTTGCACATAGGGTAAAATCAGACCTTCAAACCAACACCAATGGATTTGTAATATCCCAACGATGATAACTCACACCTCGCGCTCAATTTATGAGCAACCATACGCTAATCGCTATATTTGAATGTTGAAGTTTGTGGGGGTTTAAAACCCCCGCTATCCTTTCTCTTTTTTTCAGGTCAAAACGAAGAAGTGGAGAAGAAGATGAGTTGTAAGCGTGTGATTGGCTTATTTGAAATTCAGCGTGTTTTTTATTTGATTCCAGCATAATGTTTATTTGTTACATATATTAATTCCATCCTATTATACTAACGAATACGCGTGCATAGCTCAGTTGGTGGAAAGCATTGTTGGCAAGCCTTGGGACCTGGGTTCGATTCCCAGGTCCCCTCCCTTTCTCAATATATTTTGTTTTAACCTGATTCCATGCAGTGTACGCCCAGAAATCCACCATGCACCCACTATCAAAGCTTGCCAAATGTCCTGGAAGATGAATCTGAAGGTCAGGATGGGAGGTCCAGGGAACACTCCAGTCAACGCATGTGCACACGCGCCAGAAAGTCAATATGGGCCTGCATTCCATGGGCCAAAATACTTCCTATATACCTCCATAATTGGCCAGAAAACCCCATTGGTTTGCATTTCATTTTCATTCTTTTTATTTTTTTTCTACTTATTTGATTTATTTATTTTAGTTAAATCATCAAAAATTAATTTTCATAAAAATACCAAAAAAAATCAGAAACTATAAAAATAAAAATCTATTTTATTATTTAATTCATTAATGTTTTTTTTAATTTTATTTTGTAAATAAATGTGATAATTAATTTAGTTCTAATTCTAGGTTTTAATTTTAATATTTTCTTTAACAAACTAAAAAAATGTAGAATTAGGGTTTTAAATACTTTATTCCTTTTTCTTTCTTTTTCACCATATTTAATTATTAATTATTTTTTGTAAATAAATTTGCCATTAAATAATTAGGTTAAAATTAGGTGTAACTTAAACATTTTTTTAAATAAATTAAAAACAATTTAGAACTAGTGTTAATTAACTTTTTTTTCCAATTTATTTTTCTCATTAAAATTCTATAAATATCAAAACTCCAAAAATAATTCCTTTTTTCCTTATTTAACTTAATTAATTTATTAATTGTAATTTAATTTCTTTAAAAGGGTCCAACGCCCTCGCATTCGATCATCATTCTATTTCGCGCGCTTATTTTATTTCCTTTTATAAATTTCATGTAATTACCCCAAAGCCTTGTAATAGATTAATTAGACATTTATCTTTCCGCATTTATTTTATTTCAAATTGGGTCCTGGTTTAATTTGGCGATGTGGGCCCGCGCCTTTGTAATAGCGTAGGACCTTTATATTTTCGCATCTTTTAACTCTTAATAATTTGCACGAAAGAATGAATGCCAAAAATAAAAACGAAGCGTAGATCACCAATGCATGAACAAGACAAATATAATTGAAAACGACACACAAATCACACACCACCCTTAGGGTACGCCTCACTGTTGCCTTGCCCCTCGAAAAGTGGTCGTCGAGTAGAGGATGTTTTAGTAAGTCCTCATGTCCATGAATATGGCATGAGGGTAGCTTCTAAGGTGTCTTCCCATTGCTCTGGTGACCATAATGTCCCGAACCCTCGAATTGACCCGAATACCTCCAACGGTGGTGCTACCTACCTCTCAATGGTGGGATGGCACTACTTTAAGGACATTTACACAGACGAATTCCTTAGGGTAGGTAGATGACTCGTAAATACTTGCTCTAATTTCAAAACAAAACAAAAACTTCTTTTCACACCGACACCTTTCAAAAAGCTTTCAAAAGCAACTTTTCAAACACTCTTGAGGACTGATACAAGAGTCGAACTGAAATTTTCAAAGAAACTTTTTCAAACCCACTCTGAAAAGCAAACAAACGATTTTGAAAACACAAATGAGCAAGTATCTAAGAGCCCATGGATAACCATGGATAGAAAGGGTGCTAACACCTTCCCTTTCTATAAATCTACCTCCTGAACCGAGAGCAATCTCTATAAGGAATTTTTATGTGCTTTTGTCCTTTCCATTTGGAGAAAATAAAAGACGGTGGCGACTCTTGCTTCCGTGAAATTTTGCGAACCAGCGTTAAACAGTCAGTTCCAGATCCACTGATCACAACAGGGCTTAGCCGAGCGAACTTTGTAATCTTTCCTCCTTTTCCCTGTGTTTTTTCTTTTGCATGTATTCCCTCTTAGCTTCTTTACTTTTCAGCATTAAGCTTTAGACATAGGTTAGATACACCCTTATATTAGAACAAACTTAAGTGGATAATGTGGAGTACCACAGATGTGAGGGGTGCTAATACCTTCCCCTTGCGTAACCAACTTCCTTACCCGACCTCTATGGTTGCAAGACATGATTTCACCCTTCAAGTTTATTCGATGTCAACCTTTCCCTTCCTGTGGGATAAAAAATGTTCGATGTCGACTTCATTGAGTTTATTTTCGATGATTTGACCAGTTGTTTCAAGACCGATGGGTGAAAATATACCAGCATCTGAGAGACTCCATGGTGACTATAGTGGGACAAATGCATCGGCTGGTAGACTGAAAATTATAAACCAATTAGTGACTGCCAAATTTTCAACTGCATTCGAGCACAATCACTCAACTTGAGAGAAGATCTTTCACCGTAAAGGTAAATGAAGATGTCAATAAACACTTGAAGAGGTTCATCACCATGAGTACTAGTTTGAAGATTGAGGGACACTATGAAGAAGCAAAGAAATTAAGAATGTTTCTGTTTACACTTTCTGAAGACACTAAAGAGTGGTTTTACTCATTACCTGCTGGGAGTATTACTACTTGGGAAGAGATGGAGAAAATTATACTTGATGAATACTTTCCTGCTTCTATTTATATTCACAAAAGATATGATATTGTGAGTTTTTATCAGAAAGAAGGAGAGTCACTAGGTGATGCTTATATGAGGTTCAAGAGGTTGTTTGTAGCTGGTCCCACTCATAATATGGATCAAACTGAACAAATGCAGATGTTTGTAAATGGTCTTAGAATAAAGATAAATCAACTTATTGATACAATAGTTGGTGGCTCATCCAATTTTTCAACAACCACTTGTATTAAGAAGATAATTTAAGTCATTGTTGCAAATGAGCATTTGGAACGGTATGAAAAGGTTGTTAGAACATAGTTTGAGTCTACAACCCTCAGTTAGAGTTTTGATGATAACAAAATACAAGATTAAATAAATTAAAAGATTTATATAAGACATATATGCTACCTAAAAAATTATGTTGTGTATTTACAGAAACTCAGATGGAATCAGCATAAGAATATCAACATCAACATCAGAAGATATGCCAACATCAGAAGATGAAATATCATATGCTATACGCTGAAGCCTGATGAACAGATCTGCGCCTAACATACTCTAAACTCTGATCAAGAGCATAACAATATCATCAGCACTTAGAAGCGTCAGAATAAGCCAAAGCCAAGCACACTCTGAAGTGTCAACGATACTGCATTCAAGACAATTAATTACCAACGGCTTTATTCCAAGACAAAGATCTTCTCAATATGGAAAGAACGTAATGAGCATTGAAATGGAATTATGGACTGCAACGTATCTTTTCCAAGGCTATATAAACAAGTCAGTGAGAAAATAATTGGCTAATGCTTGCAAATACTCTACACGCATATACACGCCTAAGCTAATCATCCTCACTCAAGATCTCAGTTTTGCTACAACTCTCTACATCGCTCATTTCATAGCTTTAGCATTCTAGTTTCATATTAAGCTTCATCTGTGTATTATCACAGTTGTGATATATAGTTTTCCTAGAAAACATCAAACACACCTTTGTTCATTTATCTGTAAGAGAATTTCCTTGAGAGAAACCGGTTTGTGGTTAGACTCAAGAAGGCTTTAGCAGTTGTTAAAGCAGTTGTAATATTCAGTTGAATATAGTGGATTAAGACCTCGTTGGAGAGAGGCGAAATCACCTTGACGGGTGGACTGGAGTAGTTTGAGATCAAACGAACCAGGATAAAAATACTGAGTTGTCTGCATTTGATTTTAAGTTTTATAATTCAACCCCCCCTTCTTGTGTTTTTCACTTCTTCAATTGGCATCAGAGCGCATGGTTCTGAGCTTAAACACTTAACCGTGTCAGTACAAGATCCAGCGTCAGAAAAACACAATGGCAGGAACAAATCAACACATCAGCAATGACAACCATGAAGATAGAGACATATTCAGCGGCAAACCTCTAGTCTTCGATGGAGAGAACTTCGATTATTGGAAAGACAGAATTGAAAGCTTCTTTCTGGCCCATGATGCTGATCTGTGGGACATGGTGACTGATGGATACACGCACCCAGTGAATGCAAGTGGTCAGAAGATTAACATGAAGGCAATGTCTGATCAGCAAAAGCGTGATTTCAAGAATCATCACAAGGCCAGAACTATTCTTCTCAGTGCCACCTCTTATGCTGAATATGAAAAGATATCAAACAGAGACACTACAAAGAATATGTTCGATTCTCTAAGAATGACGCATGAAGGCAACTTACAAGTAAAAGAAACCAAAGCTCTTGCGCTCATTCAGAAGTACGAGGCATTCAAGATGGAAGAAAGTGAATCTATAGAAACGATGTTCTCAAGATTTCAAATTCTGGTTGCTGGTCTCAAAGTTCTGGATAAAGGGTATTCTACTGCTGATCATGTCAAGAAGATCATCAGAAGCTTGCCAAAACAGTGGAGGCCAATGGTCACAGCGCTGAAGCTAGCTAAGGATCTCAACAAAATCTCTCTGGAGGAACTTGTCAGCTCCCTCATAAGTCATGAGATAGAGCTAGAAGCTGATGAACCACAAAAGCAAGGTAAGCCATTAGCTTTAAAATCTAACAGAAAATCTGACTCCAAAGTTTTGCAGGCTATTGAAGAAACCTCTGATGGGTCCTCATCAGAAGAAGATGAACTATCCCTCCTCTCCAGAAGGGTGAACCAACTATGGATGCAGAGGCAAAGAAAGTTCAGGAATCCCAGAAGATCAGATAATCAGAATGAGTCTTCCTCCAGATACAGAAAGTCAGAATCCTCATCTGGACACAGAAGATCTGAAGGCTCTTCAGGAAGCAGAAGGCCAAACAACAAAGACATCATCTGCTATGAATGTAACGAGCAAGTACACTACAAGAGTGACTGTCCAAAGCTTCAGAGGGAAAAGCCTAAACATAAGTTTGGCAGGGAAAAGAAGAAAAGTCTCATGGCTACATGGGATGACTCTGACACATCTGAAGCTGACTCAGAATCAGATGATGAGAGAGCCAACATAGCTCTCATGGCAAACATATCAGAAGATAGTGAAGCTTCTGAATCAGACTCTGAATCAGACACAGAAGAGGTATTCCCTGACTTTGCTATTAATTTTACTAAGGCTGAACTTGCTGAAAGCCTGAACGAAATTCTGGAAAGATATCAGCAGATCAGAGTCAAATTCAGAAACCTTAAAAGGAATCTTGCTTCTGACTCTGATAAAACTGAGAGTCTCAAATTGGAAAACTTTGAGTTGAAAAATAAAATTTCAAAATTAGAAAATCTTTTGCAAAATGCTCAGAAGGAAACAATTCCTGAAACTCCCAGCAGTGCTGATGAGATCATCAAGGAGTATGATCATAGCTTTCAGAAGTTTCTGGCTAAGAACATAGATAGAAGCAAAATGGATTCAATGATCTATGGAGTTAGCAGAAATGGCAGAAAAGGAATAGGATACCAAGGTAAGGTTCCTACACCAAAGAATGCCATGAATTTAGTTATAAAACGCACTCCTCTAAATTCACACTTTGTATATGGTCACACACATGACATCAAATACACTAGTAGTAATTATTATGTCAAACCAAAATTCAACCAGAGTTTTGGTAAAACTAACAAGTCAGAACCCAAGAAAATATGGGTACCTAAGGATAAAATAATACATGTTGCAGATATCTTTAGCAGCAAAGCAGAAACACCAGTCATGGTACCTGGACTCTGGCTGCTCGCGACACATGACGGGAAGAAGGCATATGTTCCAAAGCCTGGAACTTAAGCCTGGAGGCCACGTAGGCTTTGGAGGTAATCAGAGGGGAAAGATCATTGGCTCTGGAACAGTAGGTAATGGAAATCTTCCCTCTATAAGTAATGTGTTATTAGTAGATGGATTAATGCATAACCTATTATCCATAAGTCAATTAAGTGATAACGATTATGATATAATCTTTAATCAAAATTCATGTAAAGCTGTTAGTCAGAAAGATGGGACTATCCTATTTAATGGAAAGAGGAGAAACAACATTTATAAAATCAAACTTTCTGAACTAAAAAGTCAGAATGTAAAGTTTCTTCTGTCTGTTAACAACGAGCAGTGGATCTGGCACAGAAGATTGGGACATGTTAGTATGAGAAGAATATCTCAGATTAACAAACTCAATCTGGTCAGAGGACTTCCTAACCTAAAGTTCAATTCAGATGCTCTGTGTGAAGCATGTCAGAAAGGCAAGTTTGCAAAACCAGCTTTTAAATCTAAAAACGTTGTTTCCACCTCTAAGCCATTAGAACTTCTGCACATTGACTTATTTGGACCAGTTAAAACTGCTTCAGTCAGTGGCAAGAAGTATTGGTTAGTAATCGTAGATGAATATAGCAGATGGACATGGGTAAAGTTCTTAAGACACAAGGGCGAGTCACACTCTGTGTTTGTCACCTTCTGCACACAAGTTCAGAATGAAAAGGATCTTAGAATCGTAAAAGTCAGAAGTGATCATGGTGGAGAGTTCGAAAACAAAGATTTTGAGTCATTCTTTAATGACAAAGGAATTCTGCATGATTTCTCTTGTCCTAGAACTCCCCAGCAAAATGGAGTTGTAGAACGAAAGAACAGAACATTGCAAGAAATGGCCAGAACCATGATCAACGAGACTAACGTTGCTAAGATCTTCTGGGCAGAGGCGATAAACACAGCGTGTTACATTCAGAATAGAATCTCCATAAGACCTATTCTGGAAAAGACTCCATATGAATTGTGGAAGAACAGAAAGCCCAACATTTCATATTTTCATCCATTTGGATGTACTTGCTTTGTTTTAAATACAAAAAATTATTTGAACAAGTTTGACTCTAAAGCACAGAAGTGTATTATGTTAGGATACTCTGAACGCTCAAGAGGGTACAGAGTATACAATACAGAAACACAGATTGTGGAAGAATCAATCAGTGTTCGTTTTGATGATAAGCTTGACTCTGAAAAGTCAAAGCAGAATGAAGTATTTGCAGGTATGGAAATCGAATTTACAGGTACTGAAGACAAGTCATCAGAAGCTTTTAACAGAGACACTCCCTCAACATCAGAAAGAGGCTCTGCAAGCAATCCAGCATCTTCTGTTGATCAACCTCAGAAAAGACCATCCAAAAGCAGCATGGATCATCCAGAAGAAACAATCTTAGGAAGAAAGGAAGATCCAATCAGAATAAGAGCCAGCTTCAGAAACTCTGAAGAATCCCTCATGGGACTTGTTTCTCTAATCGAACCTTCAACAATTGATGAAGCACTTCTGGACAATGACTGGATTCTAACAATGCAAGAAGAGCTGAATCAATTCACCAGAAATGACGTGTGGGATCTAGTTCCCAGACCAAAAGGATTCAACGTCATTAGAACAAAATGGGTGTTCAGAAACAAACTGAACGAACAAGGTGAAGTCATCAGAAACAAAGCACGATTGGTAGCACAAGGTTATAGTCAGCAAGAGGGGATAGACTATACAGAAACCTTTGCTCCAGTCGCCAGGTTAGAATCTATCAGACTTTTAATTTCTTTTGCTGTTAATAAAGGCATCACTCTGTATCAGATGGATGTCAAGAGTGCATTCTTAAATGGCTATATAGAAGAATATGTTTATGTGCACCAACCCCCTAGTTTTGAAAGTAAAAAAAATCCAGAATATGTTTTCAAACTAAAGAAGTCACTGTATGGTCTGAAACAAGCTCCCAGAGCTTGGTATGAAAGACTAAGTAACTTCCTGTTAGAAAAGGAATTCACCAGAGGGAAAGTGGACACAACCTTATTCTGTAAGACAGTTAAGAATGACATCTTAGTATGTCAAATTTATGTTGATGATATTATTTTTGGATCTACTAATCCTTCTCTTGGAAGAAAATTTGCTAAGTGTATGCAGGCAGAATTTGAGATGAGCCTAATGGGTGAACGGAAATTCTTTCTGGGAATTCAGATCAATCAAACCCCAGAAGGAACTTACATTCATCAGAGAAAATATGTCAGAGAACTTCTGAAGAAATTTGATCTCTCAGAATGTAAGTCATCAAAGATTCCAATGCATCCCACGTGCATTCTGGAAAGAGAAGAGGTAAGCAAAAAGGTAGAACAGAAGGTCTACAGAGGTATGATTGGTTCTCTTCTTTATCTGAAGGCTTCAAGGCCTGATATTTTATTCAGTGTATGCATTTGTGCAAGATTCCAATCAGATCCTAGAGAATCTCACTTAACAGCTGTTAAGCGAATTTTCAAGTATCTGAAAGGTACTACTAATCTGGGTTTGTTTTATAGAAAATCTAGTGACTACAGCTTAGTAGGATACTGTGACGTTGACTTTGGTGGAGACAGAGTTGAACGCAAAAGTACTTCTGGAAGCTGCCAGTTTCTGGGAGAAAATATGATCTCTTGGTCCAGCAAAAGGCAATCCACTATTGCGCTATCAACAGCAGAAGCTGAGTACATAGCAGCAGCTGGATGCAGCACACAAATGCTCTGGATGAAAAGTCAACTTGAGGACTTCCAGATATTTGAGAGTAACATTCCTATCCTCTGTGATAACACTTCTGCCATTCGCTTAAGTAAAAATCCAATTTTGCATTCTAGGGCTAAGCATATAGAAATAAAACATCATTTCATTAGGGACTATATTCAGAAAGGAATTTTAAAATTAAAATTTATTGATACAAACCATCAATGGGCTGATATTTTCACAAAACCACTTTCTGAAGATAGGTTCAACTTCATTCTGAAACATCTCAGCATGAAGCTCTGCCCAGAATAAAAATGTTTTAATTTTATATATTAACCTTCATAATTTTGTTTTATTTTACTGTGAACTTCTGATCAATCTTCTTTCAGAAGTTTAGAAATGCAGATTGTATCAGATTCTATCCATGAAGATCTGAGCGCTTCATTTCAAGGATAGATGTGATGTTCACTCAATCAAACAAGTGTCATCCAGTCATCAGCCAATTCCTGAGGCAGAACACGCATTCACGCTTCTGAAAAGGCAAAAGCGCTGATTGGATGCATTGAGACACATGTCATGGGTAACCGTTCCATATATCTTTCTAAATCCCCTAAAATCAGCTATCATTTAATGCTAATAATCATGATTGATTTCTCTCTCTTAAAACGTTTATGTTTTCAAAACACTTTTTGAAATCTATTTAAACCCCTTCACACCATTCACAACACTTTTACCGTCACTTTCATTTCTCTCAATATTTCTGTATTCTTATTTCTGTGTTCTAATTTTTTTATCAAGAAACCCTCTCAATATTTTTCAAAAAAAAAAACCTCGTGTGAACATGGCGTCTTCTAGCGTTCCCTCTACAGGTTTCCAGAAATCTGATCAATCTGAACAGTATGAAGTTCCTTTCAGAACGCTCCTAACTCCGGTCAAGAATCTTGAAGTTCTATCTGAGTTAATAGTGGATTTCAACAGTCTCAAGGAAAATGGTTTTGATTTGTATGAAGAGATTCAAGCTCAAGGTTGGGATAAGTACTTTGACAGGCTGGTGGGTCCAACTTTTCCTATTTTGGTAAAGGAATTCTGGATTCACGCTTCTTCCTCAACTCACCAAGTCACATCCTATATCATGGGGAAGAAGATCGTAATCACTGAAGACCACATTGCAAGGCTGATAGGAAACAATGGTGGTGGTATCCACTGTATTGATATGGCAGAAAGATGTGCAAACTCTGCCCTAATTGCAAGGGAAATTTTCACGCTGGGGCTTCCCTCCAGCAAGATAAGGGACTTGAAAGACAAGCACAAAATTTGGGCGAAGATTATTCTGAGCTGCTTCAACCACAGGAAGCCTACAAGCTCTCCTGACTACATAAACATAGATCAGCAGTTTCTGATTTATTTTATCGCTCAGAAGACAAAGATTAATCTAGCTCATCTTCTGTTCAACCATCTAAGAACAAGCGTCAAGGAAACAAGAGAAGAGGAAAGAACAAAAAGGGATTGGATACCCTTTGGCAGATTGATATCAGATATTCTGACTGAGAATAGGGTGATTGATCACTTGGCAGAGGCACAAGAAATCAGCACCCTGGAACCTTCTGTTGGCAAGCAGCTGAATGCCAAAAATCTGAAGAAAATGAAGCTGATAGAGAACATTAAGAAGGAGCCCAACATCACTCCTTTTGCTGAAATCTCCAGCAGAAGAATCCCACTGGACGACTTCCCTATGTTCTCAGAGATTGACTCCAAGCCAGTTATCGTTCTCAGATATCTGGATGCTTGCAAAGCTGATGGTACAACTCCTAGTCTAAATATCAAAGATCTTCGTCAGAAGACACCAGAGGTTGCTCTGAAGAAGTCAAAGAAGAGGAAAGCTTTGACAGAAGGACCTTCTCAGCAGTCTCCAAAGAAAAGAGGTAATCCTTCGACTGTTACTGTTTTAAATTCATCTACTGTTCCAACATTTATCCCTACTCCAACTTCATTTTAAATCCCAATACCTCAAACCCTTGATGACTTTGAACCTGAATTTGACCCTTCTGAGTCATTAACCCTCAGAAGATCCCGCTCCAAACCATAAAATCAAAACACTACAATCACACCAGAACCAGAACTTGAAAAAGTTCTTTCTGAAATAGACCAACACTCTTCCGCTCCCCATACAGATAATCCAAATCCTCAACCAGAAATTCCCATCAATCCACAACCACAAATTCCCATCAATCCACAACCAGAAACTCCCAACTCACCAATACCAGAAATTCCACACTCCCCAGAACCAGAAACTCCACAACCTTCATCTCCCCAACCAGAACTTAATCCACCCTCTCCTCAACCACAACAATCTCCACAACCTGAGACTCAAACATCTGAGGCTCAATCCCCTGAATTTCATTCATCTGAATCACCTGAACCACAACCCTTGGCCATTCAATTGCCCTGTGGTACCACTGTAAACATTCCTCAACTTCCCTCCTCACCAGAAATTACTCCACCAAATTCCCCATCCAGTCCAATCGTAATTCAGATTCCTAATTCTCCTACTCCCTCACCTAAGCAAAATTCAGATGACCACAACAAGACAGTCATTGATCTAATAGTCCTTGAATGCCTTGCTGCAATACACAACAAAACTGCCATCCCCAAACCTAAACAACCAGATGTTGGTTCTAGCATTTTGAACTTTGAAACAGATATACAGAAGTGGATCACTTCTTTAAAACAAGCAAGTCTGGAAGTGATTGATCTTGCTGTCTCAGACCACCTCTAGACTCAATTCAGAAGATGGTTATGCTCTGAAACCTTTAAGCTGCAAGACCAGAGCTATGGACATGCTCAATAGAACTTCAACAATCTGCTGAAGGAAATTGAAGGTCCAGTTCTGAGCATGCTGCTTAAGGAAGAAGTTCTCCATCTGGACAGTGAGCCTTGGTCTGAAAAGCGTCCAGCTTCAGAAGTTCAACCTGCAGAAGAATAGACAATTCCAGCTGAAGACTTGGGTCGAGAAGAAGTTGTTGCAGAGAGCTATGAGAAGCTTCCTAGTTCTGAAGATGCTCAAGCTGCTTTGGACAGGCAGACTTTGGAAGAGCTGAAGCAAAATGATCTTCGACTGAAGGAAAGAATGGATGAGAATGATCAACGGATGAAGGAAAGGATGGATGTACAGGACAGTAAGATCGAAGCAATAGCCAGCATGGTCTCTAAGCAGAACGCAACCACTGATCAGATCAAGGGCATGCTATAGGCTCTGTTCACACGTCTTCCACCTCCTCCTTAGAATTTTTCTTGATGCTTTCATTGTTTTCTTTACATGTTTGTCTGTAATATTTGTGCTCTGAACTTCTTAATACAATCGTTTTTCTGCACTAATCTTTTTAACTCTAATTATTTGCACTTTTTGATTGCTGACAAAAAGGGGGAGAAAGAATGATATTGTTCAATAACGGATTACTGAGACAAAAGTCTCAAACATTCTAACATTCTGATATACTTGAATTTCCTTCTTCTGAAAAGCTTACAAGTACAAGAATCTGATGAACTCTGATAAAGAACAGTTCTGATGCTCAAAGAAAGTCAATAAAGTTCTGATGCTCAAGGTCTCATGGAACTAAAAGGGAAGCAATAAACTCAGGGGGAGTATTTCTCTTCGTTACTCTGATACTTCTCATTCCCTATCTTCTTAGCTCTGATACCTTTTATTCATTATTTATTTATCTCTGATACCTTTAAATCTTTAATCTTAATTGAAAAAAATCTGGTTTTTGTCATCATCAAAAAGGGGGAGATTGTTAGAACATAGTTTGAGTCTACAACCCTCAGTTAGAGTTTTGATGATAACAAAATACAAGATTAAATAAATTATAAGATTTATATAAGACATATATGCTACCTAAAAAATTATGTTGTGTATTTATAGAAACTCTGATGGAATCAGCATCAGAATATCAACATCAGCATCAGAAGATATGCCAGCATCAGAAGATGAAATATCATATGCTATACGCTGAAGCCTGATGAACAAATATGCGCCTAACATACTCTAAACTCTGATCAAGAGCATAACAATATCATCAGCACTTAGAAGCGTCAGAATAAGCCAAAGCCAAGCACACTCTGAAGTGTCAATGGTACTGCATTCAAGACAATTAATTACCAACGACTTTATTCCAAGACAAAGATCTTCTCAATATGGAAAGAACGTAATGAGCATTGAAATGGAATTATGGACTGCAATGTATCTTTTCCAAGGCTATATAAACAAGTCAGTGAGAAAAGAATTGGCTAATGCTTGCAAATACTCTACACGCATATACACGCCTAAGTTAATCATCCTCACTCAAGATCTCAGTTTTGCTACAGCTCTCTACATCGCTCATTTCATAGCTTTAGCATTCTAGTTTCATATTAAGCTTCATCTGTGTATTATCACAGTTGTGATATATAGTTTTCCTAGAAAACATCAAACACACCTTTGTTCATTTATCTATAAGAGAATTTCCTTGAGAGAAACCGGTCTGTGGTTAGACTCAAGAAGGCTTTAGCAGTTGTTAAAGCAGTTGTAATATTCAGTTGAATATAGTAGATTAAGACCTCGTTGGAGAGAGGCGAAATCACCTTGACGGGTGGACTGGAGTAGTTTGAGATCAAACGAACCAGGATAAAAATACTGAGTTGTCTGCATTTGATTTTAAGTTTTACAATTCAACCCCCTTCTTGTGTTTTTCACTTCTTCAAAGGTTACATGAAAACCAGAGGGAGTGATGGATTTGAAGTTGGAAGCCAACAAAAAACTCAGAATTGAAGAAACGGTTGTTGCAGAAGTGGAGAAAAAGCTGAAGGCAATGAAAATAGGTGCTCAACATGTAGCTCAGGTTCAACAGGGACAAAATGTTGTTTGTGGAATTTGTAGTGGACCACACATTACTGTGCATTATCTTGTAACTCCACAACAAATTAAAGATATAAAATTATTGAACTAGAATAATCCCTACTCTAATGCTTACAATCCAAAGTGGAAGAATCATCCAAACTTCTCTTGGAAAGATCAACAAGGGAATGTTTAAAATCAGTAACAAACTCCACAGAAGGCAGATTGGAAGGTAGCTATTGAAAATATAGCAGCCCACACTTCTTAATTCTTGGAAGAAACAAGGAGAAATCACAGGAATACCACAACTTCAATCAAGAATTTTGAAGTTCAAGTAGGACAGATTGCATAACAATTATCTCTACAAGCACCAGGCACTTTTTTGAGCTCCACTGTGACAAATCCAAAAAGTCATGAGAATGTTGATGTTGTCACAATAAGAAGTCAGAAGTTGTCAGATGATGAAGAAGAGAAGGTAACAAAGGATGACTATGTCATAGAGGTAGATCTAGAAGTGAGAGAGAACAAGAAAAAGAAGGGTGAAGTGGTACCACTTGTGAAGCCAACAAAAGGGAATAGTGCAAAAGAGACTAAACCATGATTAAGTTTCCATATCCCTCTCGAGTAGCGAAGAAGGATCCAAAAGAGAAATACATTGAGAAATTTGTCACAGTGTTAAAAAAGTTAGAGTTCAACATGCCTTTCTTTTACGCCCTCGAGAAAATTCCTATGCACCAAAAATTCATGAAGAAGGTACTATCTAAAAAGATACCAATAAGAGATGGATTGGTATCTGGTGATGAGAAATTATGTGCAATATTACCAGAGAGGAGAATCCCAATCAAGCAGAAGGATTCTATATCAGTTGTAATACCTTACACTATAAAAGACATAAATTTTAAGAAGGTTCTAATTAATTCTAGTTCTAGCGTGAGCTTAATGCATTTATCTATCTTCAAAAAGCTTGGTATTGGAAAGGTAAGCGAGAGTGGAACAAAATTAAAATTTGATGATCACACCATTAAGAACTCATATGGGGTAGCTGAAGATATATTGGTGGAAAGTGACAATTTTGTCTTTCTAGTTGATTTCCAGATCATGGACATTCCTGTAGATGAAGAGACTCCTATCATTCTTGGTCGACCATTTTTGCTTACTAGTTGATAAAATTTTGATATCGATAAAGGGACGCTGACATTAGAATCATTTGATGAGGAGATAACGTTGAAAGTGTTGGAGATCAGGAAGCAGGGTGAAGGTGGAAAAAATAAATCTTCAATTGGCATGATCAAAATAGAAGGAGAAAGCAAAATTTCAAAACCACTCCTAGAAAAAGTTTCAAGCATAAGCTCTCTGGTGGCATTATCTCATGCATTTATCAAAATTCCTAAGTTCATTCAAGAATTCAAGAAGAGAAATAAAAAGGAACATCAAGGCGAGGAGATGGAAGTTGGAAGTGACTTGAAGATCGACACTTAAAAAGTTTCCAAACAAAACCCCAAATTAAGTTTTTGTTTAATTGAACCACATATTGAGCTCGATACTTATATACAGTCCTCGAGATCAACATTCGTGGAATTTCCATGTTATTACTACAAGAGGCAAATAATACACTTGTTATTTTTCCTATCAGAAACTTAGAATAAGCCCATGGAATTATCATCAACACCACTCAATCATCTAAGTTTCATCATCTCCTTGGAATTAAAGTGAGTTCTAGGTAGTTGTAGCCTTTAGGGGAAATTCTCATGAATTTGGAAATGTTAGGGATTGTGTTATTTCCATGATTATGATCAAAAATGAATTTTTCTTTCATGAATTTCTTGTAGTTGCTTGATTCTCATGCTATAACATGTTAATTTGGGTTATTGGGTGAAATATGATCATACATGCTTCTGTGTGTGACCATTTTCACCTTCCAGTCACGTTTCTGCACTATTCTGTTCTGGCATCTTCACTAAGTGAACCCTGCATGAGTGGGCTTTGTTGTGTATTCGCTAGGAGAGAAATAGGTCTTTGACTATTGAATTGTATCTCTAGGAGTTTGCTAAGAGAACTTGACAACATTGAGAAAAATGCTTTGGTTCTTGTTTTCACTATAACTCGAGAATCAGGTATTTGATTGGTGCGAGACTTGAAGCATTGGAAAGTTCTTTCAATTCTATATTATATAGTGAAGTAAAAACATGATTTTATTCCAATGTTTGATAACATAGTGATGATAAACTATCATGTATGAGAGGATGATGATAAAGTTAGTTAAATACCTTGTTCCCTCTTTCCAACATAAAATGGGAATAATAGCTCCGATTACTGTGAGATTGGATACATCGAAAAGCTAATCCAATGGATTATTATATGGTAATGAGAAACTATAATTTAAATCAAGGATTCTTGATGAGTAATGATAAATGATTATAACCTTTTTGTGAATTACTTTATGTTTGGTATATGTTTTTTTTTCTTGTGAATAATAACTTGATTAACCTTGTAATGATAATGAGTGAGGAAACCTTAGAATTCAATTAAGTAAATGAACTAATTAGATAACTTAAATTAGGATAGATGACTTAGTAGGCAATATTTGAACACAAGGATACCTCGATGTGTATCATGGATGAGTAATCGCTACAAATGAATTAATCGTGAATTGATGTGCTTTGAATGGAATATGAGTTGATGTAATGAGAATTGGGGTGATTGTGATCACCTAATGATTGATGCATATAATCACTTTGTGATTGATGATCTAATCATTTATTCGGAAATAACCCCTTTGATGTGCCTATCCCAAATTACAATGCTTAAGAAAAGTAAGAATTGGGATGCATGTACTATTAATTTGCATGTACAACCAAATTGGTTAGAGTCCCATATGTTTAACCAAATGGGTTAGAGTCCCATATGTGCAAACAAATGGGTTAGAGTACCATATGATCAACCAAATGGGTTAAAGTCCCATATGTGCAACTGTCATACCCCAAATTTGCTCTACCATTATATTATGTATGTTTTATTTAAATAAATTTATATTATATAGTTTTTATTTCTATAGGGGAGTAAAACATGGAAAAGTGGTGTGTTGATTTAAAATGGATCATCAATATCTGATGGCCCATTAGTTTTTTTTTATAAAAAAAAGAGGTCCATTTCAAGTTAAAAAGGGGGATTTTTGTTAGTAAAGTTTTCATTTGGGCCCATTCTAGAAGAGGAGTATGCTATTACTTAAAGGGGTGTATGTTGCGATTAAGGAGGTGTATGATTATTTCATTTTTAAGGGAAAAGTAAGGTGTTGGACCCATTTCAGGTTTTTTGTTGTAAACTATATTATTGTTATTATTAAAACTAGTATTTTTGTTTTAATTATGACAACTTTATTATTTAGAAAAGAAAATAACAAAGGCCAAGGAAAGGACCTTTAAATCACAAGGCCCATTTATTCATAGAAAAGAAGGGGTATTATTTTGAGTGGCCTAATAGTTCAACTTCTGGCCCATTTTAGTCTAGTTTTGAGAAACTGTACCTTTCTTTTGATTTAAATGCAGTGGTTTATTAAATTGTGAAAATATTTGAGTTATTAGAAGACAGGCAGGCCCAAGTCCAGTCAATTAAGGACAAAAATATGTTTTTATAAGAAAAAATGCAAAGTCCATTGTAAGCTCAAATCCAAAGTTAATGTTTAGCCCGAAACCAAATCCAACAAACACCCAAAGTTCAAATTGTAAGAGATAACACATGGGAACAGGTGTTGTATGAATCAAAAAGAAAATAGAGTGTGCATTCATTAATACAGGTCAAAACATATACAAAAACAAATTGGAATTTTATATAATTTTACAGACAGAATCATTGTTCTTTCCTAAATTACAATCCCTAATCAACATAATTACAGACACATTAATTCTACTCCCTAATATGCATAACGATCTAATAATTTCCTTTCTTAATTCATCTAAATTAATCTACTATAAAACCTAAAGACTAAGAACAGAAAAAAGGGGGACGAAAAATTATAGGGGAACAAATCATTACAGTGGGACAAAAAATTACAAGGGAACAAATCATTACAGGGGGATGAAAAATTACAAGGGAACAAATCATTACAGGGAGGACTAAAAATTACAGGGGAACAAATCTTTACAAGGAGGAGAAAAAAATACAAAAAGGAGAAGCTTCATTGTTGACCGCCGCCTAGGGTTTCAACATCTGAAACGCTAGGTTCAATCGTTGTGCCATTACACTACCAAAACACCACCACTGTTCCTGCAAAAATGAGGAGGAAAGGGATCAGAGCCGAATCTGAAACAAACTCAAGGATCGGTGAAAGGGGGTAAACAATTAACCATTTAGCTTGTGTTTTTAGGATTTGTATTATGATTATTTGGGGTTTAGGGGGTTGATACATATTAGATTTGGGTAGACTAAGGAGGTAGCGCCACTGCGGTTTAAGGTTAAAGAGAGGAGGTTAGGGTTCAGTTTTGTTTGGAAGCGGGCAAGAGAAGAGAGAACGGGTGAAGAGGGAGAAGGGAAAACAGAAAATGAGTGAATAACGTGTAAAGAGAAAATATAATATGTCTACTAATCCTGTACACGCGCGTCCAGGGACGTTATCATATTCCCTCAATCACATCTACGTGATCTGAAATCTAGTGTCACAAAACGCGCTTCCACCGTAACACCAATACACTCGCCCTCATGTTAACCAACAGACTCCCCAACCCTTGTTGCTTTGGGGCTGGCCCAGTACTAAAGCAACCCTCATTATTTTTGTCTTTGCTAAACGCGCACATAAAACACACCCCCAAGCCAAACGGGCCAAGTCCAAAATCTGGACTTGGACCCATGCTCCCAACACGCTCCAATTTTACTACGCCTTACAAAAATTTACCCCCTTGTCTTTTGGTCCTGAATTCAATATCTGAATTCAGGTCCCTTCTATTAACACCCCCCATTTTTTACTACATTAACCTAATTTACACCCCCACGTTTTTTAAAATTATTTTCTTATTATTTTGCTACATTTTATATATATATATATATTATATATTTAGTATGTTTAATGTTATTTAATATTATATTTATAAAACTAATATATTATTTTCCAAATTCATCAAACATTTTATTTATTGTATTAGATTATTTTTTAATCATGTATTTAAATAAGATATGTTTCTACAATCAATACTCTAAAAATATTTAACCAAAAATAAATCATTTTCATAATTAAATTAATTAAATAATTAATTTTCAAAAGGGTTACGAATATATTTTAATTAATTGCGCACTGGGTTCAAAATCTCCACTATTCACATACCCGGGTTAAGTACAAGGGGAATTAAAATATCTACGTAATCCATAAAAAATACAAACCCCGCGAACTACGAAATGGGACTCTGATTCCTCCCAAGAGGATACATAGGCATACAATGAAAATCGTGGTGAGTTCCCCTAATAAAATATTAAAACCCTATTTCATAAAAATTATGCCTCTAACCCCAGTATCCTTGCGAACAAGGTAGATGAGGGGTGCCTAACACCTCCCCTTCGTCTAGAACTGAGTCCAAAAACCTAGAATCTCTAACTTTTTAGGGTTATCCTTTACACTCCCTTCCTTAGGATAAAAATTAAGGTTGTGAACTCTCAAATTCCAATTCAGTTACAACAGCTGGCGACTCTACTGAGGATTCAACCCTAAGTTTAAAAGCTCTTCCTTTAGGTTTTACGATTTTTCTTATTTGTTTGGTTTTTCTTTATTTTTCTTTATTTATTCATTTATTCTGCTCATTATATTTTATCATATTATTTTATCTGTGGTGGAAATTAAAATTTTGCAAATAATATTTTCAAAAAATCCTTAGAAAGAAGGTTCTTCTATTAGCCAAAGGGTTACATCAACCCTATGAGTTTATGTGACGAATTCACCTAGAGTCGGTGGAATTCTGCAAAAGGAATACCTCTCAAGAGACATCCTCTTGGGATGTAGGACTTTGAAATGACACCTATGACTCTTTGTATGACCTTAAACCAAAATCTTATGATGAGACCTTTAATGTCCTAGAGATGAAAGTTTTGGTCTGTAAAGAGGCTCCACTTAAGGAGGCCCTTATGCCTTTCCTTCTAGTGTTATTCATGATACCCTTAAGGAAACCACCTTATGGGGAGGGTAGAATATCCGTAGGCCAAAACTAGGAACCTACCAACTAAGGATACTTTTCACAAATCCCACTACAATCTTTAAACCCGCAAGGTTTATCTTCTCTTCCATTACCATCTTTAGACCGTAGAGCTTCCATCTATGTCATAATCTCTAGCTTGTATGGATTTATCGTCATCTTTCATTTGGCCATAATCCTTGGGGAATTACTGCCTGTTTCAATCTCAAAGACAATATAGGATATCATCAAATCCATGTCTATTATTATCTTTGTCCCTAAGGAGTTTTTTCCTATATCAATCTCTGAGTCAGTGTAGGATATCATCATGTCTATCATTAAACTTGTATAGGGTACCCCTACGTCTACCCTCATACTACGTCTACACTGCATTGCATATCCATACAAATTTTTTGCGTACCTAGAAGCAAAAAAAATATTTTTGCACACCCAAGAATTTTCATACATTTGCATTTTCATCCATTTGCACAAAGTTCATATTATTTACACTTCCATCCTTATCCAATTGTGATCCAGCTAGCAAGATTCTCGATACTCACAGGCAACCTCAAAGCATGTATCAAGAAGCCATGGAGGAACTCAAAAAAGGCCAAGAACTGTTGAAGGAGGAGGTCCACCAGTTGAAGCCTCAAATGAACTTGATCATGCAATTATTACTAAGGAGCGAAGGTAACCCTTCGTCATCCCAACCACAGGCCTATTCAGCACCATAAATGCCACCACCGCGGGGAGTTCCCCCACCTTAACATCTACTACGACAACCTTATCAACATAAGAGAAATGCCCAACAAAGGGGAAGACAAAAGTTACCACCAAGGAGATTTGATCCACTTCCCATACCGCACAGTCAGCTACTATAACATTTACTTAAGGTATTTTTGGTAGAGAAGAGGTCACTGATTCCTCCAAATGGGACACTTTCGCCTAAGTATGATGCAAATTCCAGGTGCGAGTACCATGCCAACTCTCCAGGACATACTCTTGAGTGATGTTGGGGTTTCAGACATAATGTCAAAGATTTGATCGACAGTAAGCAATTGTCTTTTGAAGAAGGGATCCCATTGGTGAACGGTCTCCCATTTCTTTGACAAATCCAGAGACTAAGAAGAATCCCCTAAAGTTAGTGGATCAACAAGGGGGCTTATCTCTAGATCATTAGGCCTTTACTATTTCAATTTGTGATTTCCTAGTTGTTAATTTTCATTGGCTATAAATTTGTATCTTTGGACAAGTAATTCTAATAAAATAATCATGCATGTTTTTGAAATCGATCCATTTCACAAATAGTAAAATGAATTTCTATTCTTATTTTCTATCTTCCATTGCATAACTTTAACAAAATTTGATGGAGAATGATGAAAATACAAAATAATCGAATTTTGCTGACATATGCTTTTTAATAGTAAGGCTTAGCTGACAATGTAAGGCATTGTTTCACTTCCTAAACAGTGGAGAAATAAGGAGTTAATATGTAGTTAACCCCCATCGAGCTAGAAGTTGGAATTCTTTCTAATTTCTATAAAAAACCTTAATCTTAACCAGGGGCTGGGTAGACGTCAATTAATTCGATGGTGCATTCAAATCTCAGGAGAATCGAAATGATTTAAGAAAAGGTTCAAGCATATTTATTTCCTCGATACATCATTGAGAGAATGATCTAAGCAAAGATTCGAGCACATCATCTTCCCCGCGTTCATCATCCAAGATTAAGGAATCAACAAAGTCAGAGTCAACGACGTCTTATTCCTTAATACATCAATCAAGATCGAGGAAACAATGAAGACGAAGCTTACAATAATCAACATGACAGTCACAATATTCAAAATCAAAAGAAAAAATAAATTCAAAAGAAAAGGATAAATCCCGCTAAGTCAAAACCAAAAACAAAATTTTGACTTAGGCAAAAGGAAGGGCATCACGATGGACCGCAAATTCAAAAGGAATTGGTACATGCAAAATAAGGGATTAAAAACGAATAAAATGGAGAAAAAAAATCTTATGACTGCCACGTCAAAGGCTTCTTATCAACGCTTGGATCTTATCAATGATTGTCATTGGTGCTAGAATCTTTATCTACACTTCTCATCATCTGCGCGATTATGAAATTTCTCTTGGGGTTTAAACGTATATGTTGGATTAATTGAACTTAGGACGGGAGAACATTAAGGAGAATGAGGGGGGGGGGCTAAATAAATTTTGATACTTTTACCTTTTTTTCTTAAACCACGAACCATGGTCATGTTATAACCTTTATAAAGTCCTAATTAAAGCTAGGTTCATTATGAAAGCATACTCAACAAGATTTGTGTTAAACTGACTCCTATGTTTGTTAAAATTAATTCTAACTTGTGATACGGTGGGAAGAACTGACTGATTTTTGGAATGCTGGTTTGCGTTTTGCGTTTGTGTTTGCAAAATGTCGCGGTAAGCAAGAGTCGCCACCGACTTTTATTTTATCCAACAAGGAAAGGAAAAAAGCACAGAAAAATTACTTTTTCGAGATGTTTCTCGGGTTCGAGGGGTAGATTATAGAAAGGGAAGGTTTTAGCACCCTTTCTATCCGTAGTTATCTACGGGATCTTAGGTACTTGCTCATTGTTTTCAAAATTGCTTTCTTTGTGCTTGTGGGTTTGAAAAAGTTTTTGTTTTGAAACTTCGATTTAACTCTTGCTTCTGTCCTCAAGAGCGTATGAAGTGTTTTTGAAAACTTTGTTCAAAACAGAGTGTAAGTCTGAAAAGTTTTTGTTTTTGAAAGAGCAAGTATCTAAGAACCATCTACCTACTCGAAAAAGGAATCGTTCTATGCTAATTTCCTTTAGACAATGCTATCCTACTACTGATGAGTAGGTAGCACCGTCGTTGGAATTTGAGGGTCAATTCAAATGTGGGACTTACGGTCACTAAAGCAATGTTAGGACGCCTTAGCGGTAACCCTAATGTCTTAGATCATTTGTTTGAGGCAACAATATACGAGGCAACCGTTTCGAGGCGACTATGATCTTTTAGACAAAAGGACGACTTCTAAAGTGACCTATACTCAATGACCACGTACGAAGGCAACCAAGTGGGGTGTACCCTAAGAGTGCGCATGTGCGAGTGTGTCGTTTTCAGTTTATTTTTATCTTTGTACATGTGAAGCGTGATCTAAATTGATTTTAAGATTAACATTCAGTCTTGTCATGCGAACCTTATTATCAAACATCTAACAGTTATAATTTGCGGAATTAAAAGGCGGAATTTAAATTACAAGGCGTCGGGTATTTACATCGCGAAAGACAAACCCTTTGAAAAATAAAATAAAGCAATAAAAATAATTAAAAGTCCTATTTACTATTACAATCCAGAAGCAGATACATTATTGGATAAAAACAAGTAAATCGCGACGCAAAATTAAATCAGACGCATGATTAGGGTTTTGACCCTTTTGGTTAAAGAAAAAAAATCTTTTTTAGGTTTTTGTTGTTTTTATTTAAGGGAAAGAAATTAAACCTAAATTAATTACTAAATTAAATTAATGAATTAATTAAATGAAAAATAAATTATTTTTTGGAGTTTTGATTATTTAGGAAAGAAATAATAATAATTAAATTAATGGTTAAAAACTAATTAAGTCTAATTGATTTTATTTATTTTACAAAAGAATTAAAGTTTTCTAATTAAAACCTAATTAATTAATAAATTTATTAAGAAAAATAAAAGTTTAAAATTTGATTTGTAATAAAAAATATTTTTTGTGATTTTATTTGATAAAAAGGAAATTTGTGATTGGTTAGTAATTAAACAAAAATAATAAAACAATTAATAAAACAAAAGAAAGAAATAAAAGAGAGAGGGGTATTGGGACTGAATTTGTGGTGTGAGTAGCAATTGGAAGGCCCATTAGTGGCTGGCCTTTGTTGACTTTTTGGATCTGGTATGCACGCATGGACTGGGCCTATGGTGTTCCTTCAATCCCTAGCCATCAGATCTGGCCATTGGCCATCTGTCTCTTGGATGCCTGAGGGAGTATGGTATACTACAAGCTGAAGTGTGCACACAATCACCTGAAAGGAAAAAATATTGAGAAAGTGGGGGACCTGGGATTCGAACCCAGGTCCTGAAGGAGATTGTACCAACAAACTTGCCACCACGCCACGCTGATTCATTTGTTAATAAAATGCAAAGAATACATAATATAATAAAACAAATCACATCCCAGCAAAACAAAAAAAAGGCGCGCTTGGTTTGAATCCACCAATGGATAGGTGACACAAAGTCATCCCTATCTTCAACCCTGTAAAAGAATACCTGCGGATTTGAATCCGCAGCTAAAAACGCAGGCCTATCCCAAAATTCCCTCCAGTCCATATAAATCCCTTCCAAGAACATAGTTTGACTCGTCATGGCCTCCTGATCAAGACCATGTTCTTCTTATGTCTCAATTGTGCCTGAAAGAAGAAACCATAAAAACAAAACGAAGAACCCTAGCTATGGTGGTTCTCCATTCTGGACAGATAAACGCAATTGAATGATACCAATCGCTTGCAAATGTTTTGTATATTCAAAATATGGTATTAGTTCATGAAAAAGATGCTTAAATTTAAAATTGTGAAATCAAGAACAGGGGTGGTTATCGCGCGAATTACAGTGCGTTTGGACGTCTGAAAAAGCTTGCTTTGGATCCAGGTAGCTTGTATGAATGGTCAGGAAGCGATTGAGACCATCCTCGTGTCTTGAAACAGCCTCTAGCTTGGACTTTGACCTCCCACTTTTTTGTGAAATTTTGCACTTTTGTTCTGCCTCTCTCTACAACTTCCAACCCTTGTTTTCGTATGCCTTTGCTTGCTTATGTATTGTGCTTTGTATTAGGGTAAGAATCATGGACTGAAATCCTTCATATCAATGCACATGAATGTGATTTGATCTCCATTATTAAACCTTTCCAAATTTGATTCAATTCAATCTTTTTGCCCATGATTTGATTTGATACGAATTCCATGGTGATGCTAGCTGTAAACAAAGCCTAAAACAATCAGAAAATCATGAGTTATTAATTCTTTGGATTTTCTATGATTTTATTTGATTTAAAATAAATAAATTCAATTAAAAATCAAATTAAATAATAAAAATGAAATATGGGCTCATGGCGGAAGCTAGGACACGTGGGCAACTATGAAAACTCAAATCAAGTGGAAAAGAATGGGCCCATTTGATAAAATTTGAAGTTTTGGGGATAGTTGACTTTTGGCAATTTTGCAAAAAAGTCCAACTTCAACAATGCATAACTTCTTCAATTTTGAACTTTTGGAAGTGTTTTTGGACTTTTTAGAAAGCTTGAGATGTCCTCTAACCAACCCTTTTGGTATAATCTCATTTTAATATTCCATGCCTAAGTTATAAGCTTTGGTAAAAAAGGTGTTTTTGTTGACTTTCAAAAATGACCTATAATGTCTAAATTTATAACTTCTTGTGAGTGCATTTTATGATCTTGGGGAATGAGGATGGATTGTAGGAAATTGCATCCTGTTCAAAATGAGCTTTGGATGGGTCATTTCTCATAAAGTATGAGAACGTTATGCTTGGTCAAAGTTGAGTTGACTTTTCCTATAAAACCCTAATTTAGCAACTTTTGAGTCTTGATGAATTTTGAGCAATCCTTGATGAATCATGATCAATCCTTAATCAAATGATGCAATATCCTTCAAAATGAGAATGTTGACAAAAAATCTTGAGGTTTGACTGTTTGTAGGTCATAGTTGACTTTTGCCCTAGCATAGTTAATTTTTGGACCCTTTGAGCAATTGACTGAGCAATTGACTGAGCAAACTTCCTCTGCAAGGCTTGAAATTTGACATGGATGATCTTGAGAGCATATTAGGACATTGGGGGAGAACTTGAGGTCATTTGGACTCAAGGATCTTGATGCAACACAAAACCCTAATTTGGGGTAGACTGCCTTAGGAGATAGCTTGTCTGTCCAACTCTTGAGCAAACTTGAGCAACTTGGAGATTTTTCTTGCAATGTCTTGAGAAATATGGGAGGGAAAATTTTGGGGTACAACAGCTGCCCCTGTTCAATCTTCTTAAACCTGAGGATGTAGATTGGCTTTCATGCCTTTCGTGATCCAAAGGTGGAAGATGATTGAACACTAGAGTGCCCAGAAATTTGCACTCGCATGAAGTGGTATCAGCCTTGTGATGTTGGGAATGGGCTTACAGATGCCGTTTGGAGATTTCTGCCGGGAGGATGGGCTTAAAAATGCCATCTGAAGGGGTGTCGATCTCATAAGATATTCCTTAGCGAGAGCTTGTATACCTGTTGTTGTGGAAGATTCCCCTTGGGGAAGTCTGATCTTTGCTGATATTTAGGGACTTGTCTGTACCTCAACTGAGAGAACATCTCTGCTGAGTTTTAAGAACTTGTCCGAAATTCAACTGAGGGGGAAACATCTTCATCGATATTTAGGAACTGTCTGTAATTCAACCGTGGATAATTCTGTTGAGATTTAAGAACTCGTCCACACTTCGACGGAGGAAAATTGTCGAGATTTAGAACCTTATCTGTAATTCAACCAAGGATAATTCAGTTGACATTTAAGAACCGATCAGTACTTCGACTTAGGGAAAAATATTCATCGAGATTTAGGAACTGTCTGTAATTCAACCGAGGATAATTCTGTTGAGATTTAAGAACTCGTCCACACTTCGACGGAGGAAAATTGTCGAGATTTAGAGCCTTATCTGTAATTCAACCGAGGATAATTCAGTTGAGATTTAAGAACCGATCAGTACTTCGACTGAGGGAAACATCTTCATCGAGATTTAGGAACTGTCTGTAATTCAACCGAGGATAATTCTGTTGAGATTTAAGAACTCATCCACACTTCAACGGAGGAACTTTGCCGAGATTTAGAACCTTATCTGTAATTCAACCGAGGATAATTCAGTTGAGATTTAAGAACCGGTCAGTACTTCGACTGAGGGAAACATCTTCATCGAGATTTAGGAACTATCTGTAATTCAACCGAGGATAATTCTGTTGAGATTTAAGAGCTCGTCCACACTTCTACGGAGGAACTTTGCCGTGATTTAGAACCTTATCTGTAATTAAACCGAGGATAATTCAGTTGAGATTTAAGAACCGGTCAATACTTCGACTGAGGGAAACATCTTCATAGAGATTTAGGAACTGTCTAATTCAACCGAGGATAATTCTGTTGAGATTTAAGAACTCGTCCACACTTCGACGGAGGAACTTTGCCGAGATTTAGAACCTTATCTATAATTCAACCGAGGATAATTCAGTTGAGATTTAAGAACCGGTCAGTACTTCGACTGAGGGAAACATCTTCATCGAGATTTAGGAACTGTCTGTAATTCAACCGAGGATAATTCTGTCGAGATTTAAGAACTCGTCCACACTTCGAAGGAGGAAAATTGTCGAGATTTAGAACCTTATCTATAATTCAACCGAGGATAATTCAGTTGAGATTTAAGAACCAGTCAGTACTTCGACTGAGGGAAACATCTTCATCGAGATTTAGGAACTGTCTGTAATTCAACCGAGGATAATTTTGTCAAGATTTAAGAACTCGTCCACACTTCGACGGAGGAAAATTGTCGAGATTTAGAACCTTATCTGTAATTCAATTGAGGATAATTCAGTTGAGATTTAAGAACCAGTCAGTACTTCGACTTGAGTAAAAACTTCATAGTTGAGAACTTAACTGCATCCTTCCTGAAAGGTAAAGGTCAGTCGTATGCAATGCATGATATATATCAAGCAATGATGTTCTCAAAATAAATGAGATTGTGTTGTATGATGCGTATATGCATGTATCATGATGTATGGAAATGTAATGTTTTGGCTGGGGAAAATAAATCCCGTATAGCTGCTGGAGAAAAGCTGAATTCTTCGTTTCTGCTGGGGATGGCGAATGAAGACGATTGTGAGAATAAACCTGCAGGAGAGGATAAATCCGTTGGGGAATAAAATGATGAGGAGATTACTCTTTGGGGAAGAGATGCTCTGCTGAGGATTCCACCGATAAATTCCGCTGGGGACGAATTACCATTGCTGGTGATACTGAATCCTGTTGGAGATTGACTTCTTGTTTGTGAAAGGAAAGAACTCCGCTGGGGATGACCTTTTAGACTCTTATGGGGATAATCCTTTTGAAATTTGCTGGGGACAATCTTCCAAAGTCTACTGGGGATGATTCTCCAAATTCCACTGGGGAAGCTTTTTCAGACTGCGTTCGGAAAAATTTCAAAATCTACTGGAGATATTTTGAATTCTGCCGGGGAATATTCTTATACTCCGCTGGGGAATATTAAGTCCTTTCAGTGCTGATGGTAAATAAACTCTGCTTGGGGAGAATATTACCGATTCAATCACAGTTGCAGGTCTCAGCTGGGGAGAGCTATCATTACTGTCTTTTTCTTACTCTGTGGGGAGTGAAAGTAACTTAGCCATATTCTTCAGCTGAATCTACCTTTGTACCTGGGGGATAAAGCAACTATAAAGCTTGGACAATTCTTATTTTCCCCTGTTTCTGATATTACCAGTAATCATCTTTTGTTTGGCATGTAAATTTTTATGAGCAGCAATTAATGTCAAATGCATATATCAAAAATGAACATTGGACGCTCTTTGCAAAATAAAACAGAAAAAGGAACAACAGTTTGAAATTTCTTTGAAAATGAATTGTATTGATTTTGAAGTTTGGCTTGTAAATAGGCGTTTTCGTACAAGAGGCCGACGTCCTAGTAAGAGAACTCCGCCGAATAATAGAATTTACACAATCTGTGAAAAACTAAACAAAACAGCTATGTGAATAATCCCACTGGGTTCCAACTCTGCTATTGCCTTTATATCCTCGAGCATCTCATTGCTTTGCTACTTGGTTGAAGGTAGATCAGATTGATTAGTGCCGTCCGAGCTTGATAGTCGATACCGAAGTCTGGTTGCAAGGTGATCCAATGAGACATAGTGTTATGCTTTGATCCCTAATTTTTGCCTGGACCACCCTTTCGGGTTTTCAGTCCACCGGGATACCCCTTTTTGCCCAAGCCGCCTTTTCAGGTTTTCGACTTGCCGGGTGTACGGATTTTTTCATTTTCATCCCTTATTTTTGTAGGAACCCTTTTGGTTCGCCGGGAAGCCCTTATTTTTGCCTAGACCAGTCAACCTAGCGGGTCTTTGTTTATGCGTAGTATCTTTTCACTATGTCTGCATTGACGGGGTGAGGAAGGTCGTCACCATCCATGGTGGTTAGAATCATAGCTCCTCCTGAGAAAATGTTCTTGAGCACAAATGGCCCATCGTAAGTAGGGGTCCATTTTCCCCTGGGATCACCTTGAGGTAAGATGATGCGCTTGATCACCAGATCCCCAACTTGATACTCTTGTCGTCTAACTTTCTTGTTAAATGCCTTGATCATCCGTTTCTGGTACGTCTGACCATGACAAATAGCAGTGAGTCTCTTTTCGTCGATTAAGTCCATCTGATCAAGCTGGGTCTGGATCCAGTCATCTTCACTCAAACCTGCATCTTTCATAATCCGAAGAGAGGGTATCTGAACTTCAATGGGAAAGACTTCCTCCATGCCATATACCAAGGAATAGGGTGTTGCTCCTGTTGACGTCCGTACTGAGGTACGATACCCATGAAGAGCAAACGGTAGCATCTCATGCCAATCTTTGTATGTCACTGTCATCTTCTGCACAATCTTCTTAATGTTCTTATTAGCCGCTTCAACAGCCCCATTCATCTTCGGCCGGTGGGGAGAAGAGTTGTGATTTTGTATCTTGAACTGCTTGCATAGCTCAGTGATCATTTTATTGTTGAGATTTGTACCATTGTCCGTAATGATCCTTTCTGGTACACCATATCGACATATCAGATTGTGCTGAATGAACCGTGCCACGACGTTCTTGGTTACAGTAGCAAAGGAAGCTGCTTCAACCCACTTCGTAAAGTAATCAATAGCTACCAGGATGAAACAATGCTTGTTGGATGCCGTAGGTATGATCTCGCCGATCATATCGATGCCCCACATCGCAAAAGGCCAAGATGCAATCAAGACGTTCAGAGGAACTGGAGGTATGTGCACCTTATCAGCATAGACTTTGCACTTGTGACAGGTTCGAGAATGCTGATAACAGTCAGCTTCCATTGTGGACCAATAGTATCCTGCCCGAAGGATTTTCTTTGCCATGGTGTGTCCACTGGAATGAGTTCCGAAGGTACCTTCATGTAAATCTGCCATGATCCTTTCTGCCTCGTTCTTATCCACACATCGCAGTAAGGTCGAATCATGGTTACGCTTGTAAAGAATACCATTGCTGATGAAGAACTTCGCCGCGAACCTCCTCAAAAACTTCTTATCATTAACAGATGCACCCTCGGGGTATTCCTGAGCCTTAAGGTATCTCTTCACCTCATGAAACCAACGCTTTTCTGTTACTTCTTCAGTCTCAATGTCATAGAAATGCGCAGGTTCGTCCAACCTTTCAATGATAATCTGGGGAGCCTCGTTGTCCCAATTGACCTTGAACATAGAAGATATCGTAGCCAGTGCGTACGCCAACTGATTCTCCTCTCTAGGGAAGTGTTCAAAGGTTATCTCCTCGAAGTGTGGAAGCAACGTCAATATATACTCCTTGTAAGGAATAAGATTTGGGTGTTTCATATCCCACTCGCCTTTGATCTAACTGATCACGAGAGAGGAATCTCCGAACCCACTCAAGAACTTAATCCTTAGGTCAATTGCTGCTCGAAGACCCATGATGCATGCTTCATACTCCGCCATATTGTTGGTGCAGTTGAAACATAGTCGGGCGGTAAATGGAGTATGAGAGCCTTTAGGAGATATGATCACGGTGCCGATGCCATTGCCCAAAGCGTTCGAAGCTCCATCAAAGTACATAGACCATCGGGATCCTTCCTCAGGTCCTTCATCCGGTCCAAGTTCTTCACAGTCGGTTACTATCATGATATTCTCATATGGAAATTCAAAGTTCATAGACTGGTAATCATCCACTGCTTGATGTGCCAGATGATCTGCCAACATACTTCCCTTGATTGCTTTCTGGGTTGTGTATTGGATGTCATACTCAGTCAATATCATCTTCCATCTTGCTATTCTTCCGGATAAAGCAGGCTTTTCGAAGATATACTTGATGTGATCTACCTTTGATATCAATAGAGTAGTGTGAGTCAGCATATACTGTCTCAGCCGGCGAGCAGCCCATGCCAAAGCGCATCAAGTTTTCTCGAGCAATGAGTATCGGGTCTCACAGTCGGTAAACTTTTTTCTAAGGTAATAAATAGTATGCTCTTTTCGGCCAGACTCGTCATGCTGCCCCAGCACGCACCCCATTGAATTATCGAGTACTGTCAAGTATAAGATAAAAGGTCTCCCTTCAACTGGAGGCATCAGAATGGGTGGCTCTTGGAGATATTCTTTAATCCTTTCGAAAGCGGCCTGACATTCATCGTTCCATCATACCACTTGATCTTTCTTCAGTAGCTTGAAGATTGGCTCACAAGTAGCAGTCAGGTGTGAGATGAATCGGGCAATGTAATTCAACCGTCCCAAAAAGCCTCTGACTTCTTTTTCTGTTCGGGGCGCTGGCATTTACTGTATAGCCTTCACCTTTGCAAGATCCACTTGAATACCTTTATCACTTACAACGAAACCCAGCAGCTTACCAGATCTCACCCCGAAGGTGCACTTGTTCGGGTTTAACCTCAGCTTGTACAACTTCAACCTGTCAAATAGCTTCTGAAGGTGGTCCAGATGTTCTTCTTCAGTTTGGGACCTTGCAATCATATCGTCAACGTATACCTCAATCTCATGATGAATCATGTCATGGAACAAAGCGACCATGGTGCGCTGATACGTTGCCCTAACATTCTTCAGTCCGAAAGGCATGACCTTGTAGCAAAAGGTACCCCATTGAGTAACAAAGGTTGTCTTCTCCATGTCTTAGGGAGCCATCTTAATCTGATTATAACCGGAGAAACCATCCATGAAGGAGAAAACCTTATGCTGTGCGGTGTTATCAACCAGAACATCGATATGAGGCAGAGGGAAATCATCCTTGGGGCTCGCTCTGTTCAGATCCCTATAGTCAACACACATTCGAACCTTACCATCCTTCTTTGACACAGGAACCACGTTGGCCACCCACTGTGGGTAAGAAGTAACTGCTAGAAAACCGGCGTCAAATTGTTTCATAACTTCAGCCTTGATTTTCTCAAACATCTCTGGGTGCATTCGGAGGACCTTCTGTTTCACTGGAGGACAGTCTTCCTTGGTAGGCAATCGGTGAACCACAATATCGGTATCCAACCCAGGCATATCTTCATAAGACCAGGAAAAGATCTCAACATAGTCCCGCAACATCTGAATTAACTGTTGCTTAACACTAGCTTCCAAATTTGCACCAATCTTAACCTCTTTCTTGTCTACCTCTGTACCCAGATTCACTGATTCCACTGGCTCTTCATGCGGCTGAATGGCCCTCTCTTCCTGAAGTAATAGTCTAGCAAGTTCACCAGGCACTTCACAATCATCTTCACCTCTGTCTTCGGCTAAGTTGATCGGATTTTCAAAGTCATAACTGGCAGTAGCAGAGTCGTTACCAGTGAGATCCAGAGTGGATGTAGACCTGTATATGTGAGTGTGTGTAAAATAGTTGTTTTGCAATATATAATAAAAGAAAAACAAGGAGCGCAAAAATTTGAAATGCAAGAAACGTCCAATGCTTTTATTAATGATTTATGTAGATGACACACATAAATCCCTCACAAATAAAGCCACGGTGCCCCGGGTAAGACACCGGGCCGTAAAGTTTAAAACATTGTCTGTTACAAATACAAAACAAAAGTCTCATTACTGGGTAACAAAAGAAATTGGGATGGAGTCCTTTGCTGTCCAGTTGCTTAGTCCACCATCAGTAGTAGGATAGATCCAATTGTCGAACTCAGATTCTTCAACATCGTCTTCAATGGCATTTACTCCTGAATTGCTGATAAACAGGGGAGGTCTTCCGATCCGTGCACTCCGAACAGCCCTTTGAGCTTCTGCAGTGAAACCCAAACCAAACTTGTTAGTCTTATGTGAAAAATCATGGAGTTAGCCCCAATTTGAACACCCACCTTTCTCAATAACAGCCTGGGCATCCTTGAAGGAAACCATCTTCATTGGAGGATCTCTAACAACGGTCTCAGTGGATGCCAGCGTCTGGGGAACTTCTTCAAAATGTTGAAATGGGGTCTCAATGAACTCCCCATCCATCTCTACATACCGAAAAGAGCTGAGGTGGCTCACCATGTACTCCTTTTCTCCTTGTACTGTCACAATTTTCCCTTTCACCGGGTACTTTAGCTTCTGGTGGAGCGTAGAAGTGACTGCCCCAACTTTATGGATCCACGGGCGACCCAGCAAACAAGAATAAGATGGCCGAATGTCCATCACATAGAATGTAGATGCGAACACTTGAGAGCCAACCTTAATTTTAATATCCACTTCTCCGTGCACCATTCTCTTGGACCCATCAAAAGCCCTGACTACAATGTTACTCGGCTTCAGCTCCAACCTTTCACAGTCTAACTGGTCCAACGCTTTCTTAGGTAACACATTCAACGAAGATCCACTATCTACCAATACGTGAGCAAGGGTAGTGCCCCTGCATTCAATGGAGACATGCAGGGCGTCATTGTGATTCTTCCCCTTAGCAGTCAAGTCGGCGTCAGAGAAACCCAACCCATTATCAGCAGTCAGACTAGCCATGCAATCTTTGAACTGATCAGATGATGTTTCTTGTGGTACGTGTGCAGTCTTCAGGAAAGCAATCAGAGCCTTGGCATTGGCTTCTGAGCATAACAACAGTGACAACATAGAGATTTTGGATGGGGTTTGCCCCAGCTGCTCGACTACATTGTAGTCGCTCTTTTTGATGATCTTTAAAATTTCCTCCATCTCTTGTCTAGAGGTTTCAACAGTAATCGTCTTTGGTGCCTCCGTCTGGGCAGGCTCATCAGTGTTCCCTTTTCCCCGAGTGTCGGATGACTCGGCGATAGGGGTAAGAATTGGAACTTGAACAGGGACAGTAGCAGGTGCACTGGTAGGTGTGATAATAACAGGCTTCCGGACAGTTGGTGGAGAGATCTCATGGAAGAAAATTCTTCCGCTGCGGGTGACTTTGGAAGGTCCAACAATATTGCTGACGTCAGTATCAACATCCAAATCTTGTTTAACTCCGTGATAATACACGTCAGCCCCGTAATGCCAAGGGATAACTTTATTGGATGTATAGGGGATAGGCCCAGGAACAGTGATGATCAATGGTGCGATTCTTGGAACAAATGTAATTCTAACAGGCTTTCTTGTGGAAGCCTTGGAAGAATTGTCGAAAATGGTGATTATAGCAACTTCTTCAATAGGAACTAAAGGAACAAGAGTCTTCTCAAATAGAATTTCTTTATTATCCATCAGGCGTTGGACACCTGACTTCAAAAGATGGCAACCGGTAGGAAATACGGCACACAGATGGAAACCTTCGCCACAGCCCGAAAATAAACCGGATAACAGAAGGTTCTTATTTACAGTCATTAAGGGAGTAACAATGTCTTTCATAGAAACCACAAACGATTCTTCATCTATAGCATTCACTTCATGCTTGGGCATAGGAGCAGTCACAAACTTAGGTCTTTCGGGCGCTTCGAACTCAATCTCCTTCGCATCGATTAAGTCTTGTACTTTGTTCTTCAAGACCCAGCAGTTATTCATATCATTCCCTGGGCTATCAAAGTGAAAAGCACAACGGGCATTCAGATCGTACATCGGTGATGTTGTGTTAGGACTCTTCGGGGCCTCCTTCGGAATCACCAAGTTGGTCTTTAATAACTGCGGCAGAATTTGGGATAAAGTCATGTTGAGCTGAGTGAATTGTCTTTGTGGCCTCTCGCCCCTTGGCTGATTGTTGCGCTGAGGAGCACCAGCAGGTCTTGATATAACCACCGCATTAACAGCTTGGCGGCGTTCAGGTCTATTCTGACTTTTTGAACTGTAAACAGCACTGGAATCCTTCTTAAAAGGCTTCCTCTCAGTGCCTGATGAAGCACCCTTCTGTATCTTGCCATATTTGATACCAGCCTCAATCCTCTCCCCGATCATGATCAACTCTATAAACCCGGATGAAGAACTTCCAATCAGATGGTTGAAATACGGACTAGACAAGGTCCCCAGAAACATATCCACTAGCTCCCTATCGGCCAAGGGAGGTTGCACTCTTCCAGCAAGGTCCCTCCACTTCTGAGCATAATCTTTGAAACCTTCGCTTGCACCCATAGACATACCCTGGAGTTGGGTACGCCTGGGAGCGAGCTCGGCATTGTATTGGTACTGCTTGTAGAAAGCAGCAGCCAAATCTTCCCAATTACGGATACTAGCTCCTTTCACCTGGTAAAACCATTCAAGCTGAGTCCCTGAGAGACTGTCTTGAAAGAAGTGGATCCAGAGGTTCTTGTCAGCGGTGTATGGCTGAATCTTCCTAACATACGAACGGAGGTGTAGTTTTGGGAAAGAAACCCCGTCGTATTTAGAAAAGATTGGTGCTTTAAACTTGTGGGGGATTACCACCCCAGATGACAGACCCAAATCACCAAAGTCCAGACCAGGCACTTTCTGAACTTCCATCGCGCTCAACCGGTCTTCCAGTTGTTTATATCTATCCTCAGCCGGAGGATACTGGTCTTCGTCAAAGTCAGTCTCGTTGTCTGAAACCACAGGGCTAGGAGCCCTCCTTTCTTCCTGATTATCTCCCCCTCCAGATGAGTGGGTCAAATCAACCTCTTCTCGCAAATTGTTTCCGAATCTGCGACCCATATTAAATAGGACCGTCTTCTTCTTCTTCTTCTTCTTCTTCTCTTTCAAGATAAGGGTCTTCAGATCTTGCTGACCCTTAGCAAAACTCATGAACAATTCCTGGAACTGGGCATTTTGAGCCTGCAGAGCCTTGATTGCTTGTTCAGTTGATGTTTCAAAAGACATGATGCTGAAATAAACAGCGAAGAAGATGAGAAAACCTGTAAGGGTATCTGTTATGAGGTGCATGGGAATGATATGTGTATGATATGATTTCAAAGATTTAGGGATTCAAATTCGTAAACAAAAAAATGAAACACACTTTTATTAGATAAACTTTGAATTCAATTATTCAACAGATGCCTTTAAGGCATTACAAGAAAGAAAGGCTGAAAAGTAAATCAAAACTATAAATAATCAAAAAGACAATCAGTGCTCCCATGGTCGTTTCTTGTCGGTGCGGACATAGTCATTAAGGATCCGCTCGTTCTCCAGTTGCCTTGTCAACTTCTGAATCTTCTGCTCTTGCTCGTGATACTTTTCTCTGTAAGTATCCCGCTCTTCTCTCAGCTGCATCCACGATCTCTTTAATGCCCCTATGTCAGTAGGCATGTATGGATGGAGGATGGTAGGAGGAACCCCTTCTTCATCAGCAACCTCAACAATGATAGGTAAGACGACTTCATATGGCATTCCCAACTTTTGGGCATGGATTCGAACCCATCGGAGATATGGCTCCATCAGAAGAGAAGTCTTCGCACCCAACTCACGCGGATCAGACCTGTGTACTCTATCCCAGGCTCGTATGAACCTGCGGCGTTGCTCGTCACTATCCCCTTGGAAGTCAAAGACAATGCTCGACATCAGCAACTCGTGAGGTCCTTCCCTTCTAGCTCGCCCAAATTGGCGTAAGGCCAAACACGGATTATAAGTAATCCCTCCACTGGTTCCTATAAGTGGGACATTAGGGTATTCCCCACATCGATCAATAATAGCCACATCTTCCATGCCTTTGATAGTCCAAATAATGTCATTATGAGAGAGGGACATAATCCTGTAGGCCTAACCCATGCCTTCCTTGTTCTTCAAAACTGATTTAGGGAGGTGAGAAATAAACCACCTCGCCAGCAATGGTGCACAGCACATAAGGGTTCCCCGTTTCCGAGCAGTACGGGCATATAGAGAGTGCAGAATGTCACCCAAGAGAGTGGGCACAGGATTACCGGACATGAAAATCTTCACCGCATTCACGTCCACGAAGGAATCTGAGTTGGGAAACAGAACCAGACCATAAATAAGAAGAGCTAGGATGTCCTCGAACGCCTGAAAGTCTAGACTGTCCTAGAACTGATTAGCCTTACCAACCAAGAACTTAGTCAAGAAGCCTTTTGTCCCACTTCTAGTCTCCCAATTAGACATTACCTCAGCCTTTGTCAGATGGAGGGCTGAAGCAATCTCTTCCGGCCTAAGGACCTTCTCCCAACCTGTGAACGGGGTCTGCTCCAGAATAGAGATACCAAGTAGATCAGAGAACTCTTCCAAGGTAGGGACCAACTGGTAGTTCGGAAAAGTAAAGCAGTGGTACAGTGGATCAAAGAACTGGACTAAGACACTCATCATCTGTTCATCCATCTTAGAGGTGACCAAACCAAGGAGGTGCCCATGTCTTCTGATAAAGGAGGTAGTATCTAAAACCTTTACAACCAATTCCTTAAGCTGAGTGGGAACCTGGACAAAGTTGATCCGAATAGTGTTTCTGCGCATGGGTGCCATGACCTGCAAAACAGAACAAAGATGAATCCCTCCTGTCTTTGAAATAGGTTAGTCCAATGCAAGATGCATGCAATGTCATGATGTCATGATAGAAAACACACCACAAGTATCCACAAATAGCAAACATGGTAAGGGCAAACAAGTCACACAGATAGCCCTTAGATTTCAGGCTGCCAAGGAGCTTAGGTATTACCCTCTTTCAGTTCAGTTGGTTCAAACCTGTCCTTGAAATAGTAACCGGGTTCTAGAGGATCTCAATATCACTGACCATCCTCGATCGGTCATAATTTCAGTTTAGCAACCTTTTCTTGCAGCCAGAATCATCGCGAGAGTTTGGTCTCAATGAGTGTAGCATACTGCTGCTGTTCTATGGCCAAGTTGGTCAATTACAGGTTCTAAGGTCAGTTGGTGCTTAATGACCCCTTAGCAGACCCATATTCTCCTCGTTGCGCCACAAGGGATATCGGTACATACTAAAGTGCCACACTAACATAGCTACTGCTTCAACCGTATCGGTCTACGCCGTACAATTCCCTCACAGTTTATTGCTACTTACCTAAAGGGTATTCCCCAGATTCGGGTTAGTATCTATAGTAACTCCGATTCAAACCCACAAAGATAAAGCATACAAGTCAAGAAATTGAAAACATTATGAACTATTCCTAAGGTACACCCCACTTATAAGCTTCCCCAGCAGAGTCGCCAGTTCTGTGATACGGTGGGAAGAACTGACTGCTTTTTGGAATGCTGGTTTGCGTTTTGCGTTTGTGTTTGCAAAATGTCGCGGTAAGCAAGAGTCACCATCGACTTTTATTTTATCCAACAAGGAAAGGAAAAAAGCACAGAAAAATTCCTTTTTCGAGATGTTTCTCAGGTTCGGGGGGTAGATTATAGAAAGGGAAGGTGTTATCACTCTTTCTATCTGTAGTTATCTACGGGCTCTTAGGTACTTGCTCATTGTTTTAAAAATTGCTTTCTTTGTGCTTGTGGGTTTGAAAAAAAATTTGTTTTGAAACTTTGATTTAATTGTTTCTTCTGTCCTCAAGAGCGTATGAAGTGTTTTTGAAAACTTTGTTAAAAAAAGAGTGTAAGTGTGAAAAGTTTTTGTTTTTGAAAGAGCAAGTATCTAAGAACCATCTACCTACTCGAAAAAGGAATCGTTCTATGATAATTTCCTTTAGACAATGCTATCCTACTATTGATGAGTAGGTAGCACGGTTGTTGGAATTTGAGGGTCAATTCGAATGCGAGACTTACGGTCACTAAAGCAATGTTAGGACGCCTTAGTGGTAACCCTAATATCTTAGATCATTTGTTTGAGGCAACAATATCCGAGGCAACCGTTTCGAGGCGACTATGATCTTTTAGACAAAAGGACGACCTCTAAAGTGACCTATACTCAATGACCGCGTACGAAGGCCACCAAGTGGGGTGTACCCTAAGAGTGCGCATGTGCGAGTGTGTCGTTTTCAGTTTATTTTTATCTTTGTACATGTGAAGGGTGATCTAAATTGATTTTAAGATTAACATTCAGTCTTGTCATGCGAACCCTATAATCAAACATCTAACAGTTATAATTTGCGGAATTAAAAGGCGGAATTTAAATTACAAGGCGTCGGGTATTTACATCGCCAAAGACAAAGCCTTTGAAAAATGAAATAAAGCAATAAAAATAATTAAAAGTCCTATTTACTATTACAATCCAGAAGCAGATACATTATTGAATAAAAATAAGTAAATTGCGGCGCAAAATTAAACCGGACGCATGATTAGGGTTTTGACCCTTTTGGTTAAAGAAAAAATCTTTTTTAGGTTTTTGTTGTTTTTATTTAAGGGAAAGAAATTAAACCTAAATTAATTACTAAATTAAATTAATGAATTAATTAAATGAAAAATAAATTATTTTTTGGAGTTATGATTATTTAGGAAAGAAATAATAATAATTAAATTAATGGTTAAAAACTAATTAAGTCTAATTGATTTTATTTATTTTACAAAAAGAATTAAAGTTTTCTAATTAAAACCTAATTAATTAATAAATTTATTCAGAAAAATAAAAGTTTAAAATTTGATTTGAAATAAAAAATATTTTTTGTGATTTTATTTGATAAAAAGGAATTTTGTGATTGGTTAGTAATTAAACAAAAATAATAAAACAATTAATAAAACAAAAGAAATAAATAAAAGAGAGAGGGGTATTGGGCCTGAATTTGTGGTGTGAGTAGCAATTGGAAGGCCCATTAGTGGTTGGCCTTTGTTGACTTTTTGGATCTGGTATGCACGCATGGACTGGGCCTATGGTGGTCCTTCAATCCCTAGCCATCAGATCTGGCCATTGGCCATCTGTCTCTTGGATGCATGAGGGAGTATGGTATATTGCAAGCGTAAGCGTGCACACAATCACCTGAAAGGAAAAAATATTGAGAAAGTGGGGGACCTGGGATTCGAACCCAGGTCCTGAAGGAGATTGTACCAACAAACTTGCCACCACGCCACGCTGACTCATTTGTTAATAAAATGCAAAGAATACATAATATAATAAAACAAATCACATGCCAGCAAAACAAAAAAGGCGCGCTTGGTTTGAATCCACCAATGGATAGGTGACACAAAGTCATCCCTGTCTTCAACCCTGTAAAAGAATACATGCGGATTTGAATCTGCAGCTAAAAACGCAAGCATATCCCAAAATTCTCTCCAGGCTATATAAATACCTTCGAAGAACATGGTTTGACTCGTCATGGCCTCCTGATCAAGACCATGTTCTTCTTATGTCTCAATTGTGCCTGAAACAAGAAACTCTAAAAACAAAACGAAGAACCCTAGCTATGGTGGTTCTCCATTCTGGCCAGATAAACGCAATTGAATGATACCAATCGCTTGCAAATGTTTTGTAGATTAAAAATATGGTATTAGTTCATGAAAAAGATGCTTAAATTCAGAATTGCAAAATCAAGAACAGGGGTGGTTATCGCGTGACTTACAGTGCGTTTGGACGTCTGAAAAAGCTTGCGTTGGATCCAGGTAGCTTGTATGAACGGTCAGGAAGCAATTGAGACCACCCTCGTGTCTTGAAACAGCCTCTAGCTTGGACTTTGACCTCCCACTTTTTTGTGAATTTTTGCACTTTTGTTCTGCCTCTCTCTACAGCTTCCAACCCTTGTTTTCGCATGCCTTTGCTTGCTTATGTATTGTGCTTTGTATTAGGGTAAGAATCATGGACTAAATCCCTTCATATCAATGAACATGAATGTGATTTGATCTCCATTATTAAACCTTTCCAAATTTGATTCAATTCAATCTTTTTGCCCATGATTTGATTTGATACGAATTCCATTTTGATGCTAGCTGTAAGCAAAGCCTAAAACAATCAGAAAATCATGAGTTATTAATTCTTTGGATTTTCTATGATTTTATTTGATTTAAAATAAATAAATTTAATTAAAAATCAAATTAAATAATAAAAATTAAATATGGGCTCATGGCTGAATCTAGGACACGTGGGAAACTATGCAAACTCATATCAAGTGGAAAAGAATGGGCCCATTTGACAAAATTTGAAGTTTTGGGGATAGTTGACTTTTGGCAATTTTGCAAAAAAGTCCAACTTCAACAATGCATAACTTCTTCAATTTTGACTTTTGGAAGTGTTTTTGGACTTTTTAGAAAGCTTGAGATGTCCTCTAACCAACCCTTTTGGTCTCATCTCATTTTGATATTCCATGCTCAAGTTATAAGCTTTGGCAAAAAAGGTGTTTTTGTTGACTTTCAAAAATGACCTATAATGTCCAAATTTTTAACTTCTTATGAGTGCATCTTTTGATCTTGGGGTATGAAGATGGATTGTAGGAAATTGCATCCTCTTCAAAATTAGCTTTGGATGGGTCATTTCTCATAAAGTATGAGAATGTTATGCTTGGTCAAAGTTGAGTTGACTTTTCCTGCAAAACCCTAATTTAGCAACTTTTGAGTCTTGATGAATTTTGAGCAATCCTTGATGAATCATGATCAACACTAGATAAAATGATGAAATATCCTTCAAAATGATAATGTTGACAAAAAACTTGAGGTTTGACTGTTTGTAGGTCACAGTTGACTTTTGCCCTAGCATAGTCGATTTTTGGACCCTTTGAGTAATTGACTGAGCAAACTTCCTCTGCAAGGCTTGAAATTTTACATGGATGATCTTGAGAGAATATTAGGACATTGGGGAGAACTTGAGGTCATTTGGACTCAAGGATCTTGATGCAACACAAAACCCTAATTTGGGGTAGACTGCCTTAGGAGATAGCTTGTTTGTCCAACTCTTGAGCAAACTTGAGTAACTTAGAGATTTTTCTTGCAATGTCTTGAGAAATATGGGAGGGAAAATTTTGGGGTACAACATAACTACTTCGTTTTCAAATATTCATATTCTAATCTTCCATTTTTTTCAAATAATCAATTTCGATTTCAAGAACTTGCATGTGCATCAAATAAAATGACTTTTTCAAAATGTACAATTTTATCTACGAATCAATACTCAACATCAAGGAGATTTCAAAAGAGGGTCTAATAAAAGGCAACATTTCCAAGAAGCTTCTAACCAGGGGAAAGCATCTAAGAGGACCCCATTAAATAGAGGAAAATACTAATGATCGTAGGATTATACCACATGAAGATACTATTGATAAGGGGTGGTTATTCCGAGATTTAATCAACTTGGATCAAGTTTCAAAGAATTGTCCAATTAGGGGCAGACCTTTCGAAGGAGAATTCAGTAATCAAGTCATGTCACAATAGGGTATGACTCGAATTCCTTGTTTTAACAAACCTCTCAAGGCTTTGATAATCAGGGGAAACCTTCCAAGATTCAAATGTTGGGGTAGTACGTACCAAGTTCATCCTACTATAAATAGGTTCCAAATTCCCCTTCAAGCAACTTCAAGTACACACTTTTCCAGCTTCGAATACTTGTGGCAATCTATGTCAAATTCATGGTGAGGTCTAAGTTCTTTCCGAGGGTACTTCTTCCAGATCCTGAAGATTGAGGGGCACATATTTCAAAATTCGAATGTTGGGGAAAACCACTTCGAGGCTCAACCAAAAAAGGAGTTGATTTAAAATGGTTCGTCAAAGCCAAACATTTTCAAACAGTCTTTTAATCAGGGGCATAATACAAAATAGTGGGGTCATTCACATTATGATCAAACTGTTTCCAAGCTCATATCAAAGAGAATCTCCTCTAAGACCCCACCAACAAATTAGGGAAATACAGTCCACATAGGGGAAAGCTTTCCGCATACTTTCATAATCTCTAGTGGATCTTTCTTCTACATCAACAATCTTTAAGTTTAAATCGAGTATTGGGAAATCATGATAGCATAACATTCAACCATCATGTGAAAAGGAACTTGTTGCACATGCAAACCTCTACGCTTTAATCATCCATGACCCATCACAGGGGCACCATTCAACAAACCATTCGAGTGATAATCATAAAGCATAAAGCTGCATAAATCATGCATTAGGACTCCTCGATCTAGAATCAAGTTATAATTATCATCTTATCCATCTGACGAAGCCCTACAACATGGGTCGAGCATATCTCAAAAAACCCAATTACGCATTCGCATTCCAAAGTACAACATCCATTTACACATATCCAAGTCACTTATTACATGCATCAATCAATCATTGCATTTCATGCATCAATCAAATATACATGCATAGCATAAAACCATGTTTCATGTGAAGACAATCATCATTGTTAAAACAAGTTATGATTTTATGTTGAATCTCATCAATAGATTCCCCTGGTTGATCTCGGAAGATGATTATCCAAAAGACCTCGGCAGAAGGTAACTCACATCGAATCTCGGAAGAAGTTTCCCCTGGTTGATCCTGCAGATTATTATCCAGAAGACCTCGACAAAAGGTAATTCACAATCAAATCTTGGTAGAAGATTCCCCTGGTTAATCTCGGCAGATGATTATCCAGAAGACCTCAGTAAAAAGGTAGTTTACAATCCAATCTCGGCAGTAGATTCTGCTGGTTAATCTTGGCAGTTAATTATCAAGAAGACCTTGGCAGAAGGTAGTTCTCAATTGAATCTCGACAGTAGATTCCCCTAGTTAATCCTGGAAGTTGATTGTCCAAAAGACCTCGGCAGAAGGTAATTATACATTGAATCTAGGCAGTAGATTCCCCTGGTTAATCTCGGCAGTTGATTATCCAGAAGACCTCGGCAAAAGGTAATTCTACATGGAATCTCGACAGTAGATTCCCCTGGTTAATCTCGGCAAGTAATTACCCAAAAGACAGGAAAAAGGTAATTATAGATTGAATCTAGGTAGTAGATTCCCCTGGTTAATCTCGGTAGTTGATTATCCAGAAGACCTCAGCAGAAGGTAATTATATGTTGAATCTCGGCAGTAGATTCACCTGGTTAATCTCGACAGTTGATTTTCTAAAAGACCTCGGTAGAAGGTAATTTACAACGAATCTTGTCACTAGATTCCGCTGGTTAATCTTGGTAGTTAATTATCAAGAAGACCTTGGCAGAAGGTAGTTCTCAATTGAATCTCGACAGTAGATTCCCCTGGTTAATCCTGGCAGTTGATTATCTAGAAGACCTCGACAGAAGGTAATTATACATTGAATCTTGGCAGTATATTCCCCTGGTTAATCTCGGCAGTTGATTATCCAGAAGACCTCGGCAAAAGGTATTTCTACATGGAATCTTGACAGTAGATTCCCTTGGTTAATCTCGGCAAATGATTACCCAGAAGACTTCAGAAAAAGGTAATTATACGTTGAATCTCAGTAGTAGATTCCCCTGGTTAATCTCGACAGTTGATTATCTAGAAGACCTCGGCAGAAGGTAATTATATGTTGAATATCGGAAGTAGATTCCCCTGGTTAATCTCGATAGTTGATTTTCCAAAAGACCTCGGCAGAAGGTAATTTACAACGAATCTCAAAAGTAGATTCTCCTGGTTAATCTCGGCAGAAGGTAATTTACAATGAATCTCGGCAGTAGATTCTCCTGGTTAATCTCGGCAGATGATTATCCAAAAGACCTCGGTAAAAGGTAGTTCTCAATTGAATCTCGACAATAAATTCCTTATAAATCTACGTAGTAGATTTCCCGTTAAAAAGCCTCACCTCAAGCATGACGAACACATAACCATGTCAAAATATCAAGGTCATTCATAACATTTGGTGTATCTAAGTTACGGAAACACCAAAGAGCATTTGATAAAGCACCAAAGTTTATTCTGGTTTGAAAAACGTCGAAAGAGGCCCATGCCTATGTCCACGCCCACGTTCACGCCTACACTTGCATCTGAGAAACAAATTACCTATGACACGTTTCCCTTATTCACCACGCTTTATCAAAATTAAAAATCAACTTGGAAATACAACAACTAACAATAAAAAATATTGGAGAATTGGAGACTATAAGAACCTCATGGTTTAACAAAGAAGAATTATCAAAAACATTTCAAAGAACTTGGGGCATAAACAAACATTTAGGGTATACACGCAAACTCAGCGTGCATACACCCTGAGTTCCATATTAATCTAGGATATCATGTACGTATATCACACATGGCATTTTTCCAAACATAATTTGGTTAAAACCAATATCTTTGGGCTCTCCGTCAGTTTAATACCTTGGTTGAGAACAAAAACAACCAGTAAAAATCTGATCTCATCTCTGTTTTAGTTATCTAAGATTTAATAAAAAAAACAGCTTCCTCTGCAATATAACTTATTGCATCTGGCTTCATGCATCAATGTGTTACCTTCTTTGCGATATAGCTCACCGTGTCAGGCTAAATGTAGAAATGTGTGAAATCTGCAATATAACTCATTGTGTCAGGCTCCACGCAACAATGTCTTTCATTCTTTGCAATATAGCTCATTATGTCAAGCTTGATGTAGCAATGTGCAAAATCTGCAATTTAACTTATTGTGTTAGGCTCCATGCAGCAATGTGTTTCCTCCTCTGTGATTTAGCTCATTATGTCAGACTCTATGCAGCAATTTGAGAAATCTGCAATTTAACTCATTGCACAGTCTCCATTCAGCAATGCGTTTCCTCCTCTGCAATATAACTCATTGCGTCAGGCTCCATGCATCAATGAGCGAAATTTTTAATTCAACTCATTGCGTCAGTCTCTATGCAGCAATATGTTTCCTCATCTGTGATCTAGCTCATTGTGTCAGGCTCCATGCAGCAATGTGTGAAATCCGTAATTTAACTCATTGCATCAGTCTTCATGCAGTAATATGTTTCCTCCTCCGCAATATAACTCATTGCATCAGTGTCCATGAAACAACGTGTTCCCTTATTCGCAATATAGCTCATTGTGTTAGTCTCCATGAAACAATGTGAGAAATTTTCAATTCAACTCATTGCGTCAGTCTCTATGCAACAATGTGTTTCCTCCTCTGCGATCCAAATCATTGTGTCAGGCTCCATGCAACAATGTGCAAAATCAGCAATTCAACTCATTGCGTCATTCTCCATGCAGCAACGTGTTCCCTTTTTTGCAATAACTTATTGTGTCAGGCTCCATGCAAAAATGTGCGAAATTTGCAATTCAACTTATTGCGCAAGTTTCCATGCAACAATGTGTTTCCTCCTTTGCAATCTAGCTCATTGTGTCAGGATCAATAAAACAATGTGAAAAATTTGCAATTCGACTCATTGTGTCAGTCTCCACACAACAATGTGTTCCCTTCTTTGTGATATAGCTCATTGTGTCAGGCTCCATGCAAGAATGTGCGAAATTTGCAATTCAACCCATGCATTAGTCTCCATGCAGCGATGTTATTATCAAACTTTTTCCAATGCATCAGTCTCCATGCAGTGGTGTTATTATCAAACTTTTTCCATTGCATCAGTCTCCATGCAACAATGTTATTATCAAAAAATTTCCATTGCATCAGTCTCTGAGAAGCAATGTCATTATCAAGCTTTCTCTGCAATATAACCCACTACGTCAGTCTCCATGCAACAGTGTTATTGTCAAACTTTTTTCCATTGCATCAGTCTCCATGCAACAATGTTATTATCAAACCTTTTCCATTGCATCAGTCTCTAGGCAACAATGTCATTATCAAGCTTTCTCTGCAATATAACCTATTGCATCAGTCTCCATGCAACAATGTGTGAAATCCGTGACATAACACACTGCGTCAGTCTTCGTGCAGCGATCAAGCTCCTTTTCAAATATCTATCCCCTAGACTGTGATAGATATGTGAATAAACCTTCCTAATCCATTGCATCAGTCTCCATGCAACAATGTGTTATCAGGATTTGTTTTATTCATCCCCTAGGTTGCGATGAATAAAGAAAATAAATTAAAACAAAACTTACTATATTAGTCTCCAAGCATTAGTAAGTCAGCTTTGTAAAAACTTATATTATTTTACCTCCTAGTTTATGGTAAATATGCAAGCGATCTCTTTTAGATACTGGCAAATTATTCACGTTGTCATATCTAAGTCAAATCAAACTTCGATACAAACGCAGATAAGACGATACATCATCATTTATGCATATTCTTCACACTCACAGGAACGTTGTACAACGTATCCTTGTGATCTCGGAAAAATTTTGGGATCTTCCAATATTTAATAAACTTCTGATCAAACGTGCGAGACATGCATATTCTCGTACTATTCAATCGAAAGGTAATTAAATAGGGGCATCTGTCATACCCCAAATTTGCCCTATAATTATATTATGTATGTTCTATTTTAATAAGTTTATATTATAATTTTTATTTCTATAGGGGAGTAAAACATGGAAAAGGGGTGTGCTGATTTAAAATGGACCATCAATATCTGATGGCCCATTAGTTTTTTTTATAAAAAAAGAGGTCCATTTCAAGTTAAAAAGAGGGGTTTTTGTTAGTGAAGTTTTCATTTGGGCTCATTCTAGAAGGAGAGTATGCTATTACTTAAAGGGGTGTATGTTGCGATCAAGAAGGTGTATGAGTATTTCGTTTTGAAGGACCAAGGTAAGGTGTTGGGCCCTTTTCAGGTTTTTTATTGTAAACTATATTATTGTTATTATTAAAAATAGTATTCATGTTTTAACTATGGCAGCTTTATTATTTAGAAAATAAAATAACAAAGGCCAAGGAAAGGACCTTTAAATCATAAGGCCCATTTATGCATAGAAAAGAAGGGGTATTATTTTGAGTGGCCCAATAGTTCAACTTCTGGCCCATTTTAGTCCAGTTTTGAGAAACTGTATCTTCTCTTTTGATTTATATGTAGTGGTTTAATAAATTAATAAAATGTTTGAGTTATTAGAAGACAAACAAGCCCAAGTCCAGTCAACTAAGGACATAAATATTTTTTCATCAAAAAAACGCAAAGTCCATTGTAGGCTCAAATCCAAAGTGAATGTTTTGCCTGAAACCAAACCCAACAAACACCCACTGTTCAAATCTTAAGAGATAACGCATGGAAACAAGTGTTGTATGAATGAAAAAGAAAATAGCGTGTGCATTCATTAATACAGATCAAAACATATACAAAAACAAATTGGAATTTCATATAATTTTATAGACATAATCATGGTTCTTTCCTAAATTACAATCCCTAATCAAAAAAATTACATACACATTAAATTTACTCCCTAATCCGCATAACGACCTAATAATTTTCTTTCCCAATTCATCTAAATTAATCTACTTTAAAACCTAAAGACTAAGAACAGAAAAAAGGGGGACGAGAAATCAGTCAATGTCCCCATAAACATGTCCACCAATTCTCTGTCATTTAAAGGTGGTTGCATCCTGCTATCAAGGTCTCTCCATTTTTGAGCATATTCCTTGAAGCCCTCGTTGGAACCCATGGTCATACCTTGTAGTTGCACCCTAGTTGGCGCAAGATCAATTTTATATTGATATTGGCGGTAAAAGGCGGTGGACAAATCCTCCCAAGTATGGATGTTAGTCCCTTATAATTGTAAAACCACTCCAACTGCGTCCCAGACATACTTTCTTGAAAAAAGTGCACCCATAGTTTCTTATCAGCGGTATGCGGCTGAATTTGGCGGACGTAAGATCTTAAGTGAAGCTTTGGACATGAGACACCATCGTACTTGGCAAAAACAGAGATCTTAAATTTGTGGGGAATGACTACCCCAGTAACCAAACACAAGTCACAAAAGTCCAAGCCAGGCACAACTTGGATTTCCATAGCCTTTAGTCTATCTTCTAGTTGCTTATATTTGTCGTCGGCCGGTGGATATTGCTCATCAAAATAATTCTCGTCTTCAGAGATTTGATTGTTTCCACCCCTAGCACTGGTGCTCCTAGCATATTCATCTTGACTCTCATCCTCCTCGAAGGAGTCTTCTTCAACTTGAACTTGTTGGATGGGGCCTTTGAATCTCTTCCCCATGTTGATTACAACTTTCTTCTTGGTCTTCTTCTTCGTGACAAGAAGTATCATCATTTCTTGCTTCCCATTTGCTAAGTTGAGCAGAGTCTCTTGGAATTGAGAGTGTTGATTATACAAGTCCTTGACGGTTTTCTCGAGATCCATCTTATACTTAAATAAACAGTAGAAAGATGAGGAAACTTGTGTCAGAAAACCTGCTTATGATATGATGCATGTTATACGAATGCAATGTTTTCAAGGACATTTAAGATTTAAATTTGCTTAACCAAAGAGGAAACAAAACATCGATTGAATTAATAAGTTCAAAGGTTACAAATTCCTCTTAGGCTTACAATTGAAAAAACAAAAATACAAAACTCCTAAAAAGGAACAGGTTTCCCACCGGCACATCCTCTTTGGTGCAATGTAAGCATTCAAGATTCGCTCCTCGTGAAGTTTCCTTGTGAGCTCCAACACTTTCTTCTCGCTTGTATGGAATTGGGCTTCAAAGGTGTCCCGCTCTCCCTTGAGTTGAATCCATGATCTTTGTAACTCCTCTAGACTATTAGGCATGTCAGGATGAAGAATGGTGTAGGGAATGTCTCCTTCGGCAATAGGCTCCACAATTATTGGTAAGATGGCTGGATACGACATCATGGGGTTTTGAGCGGGAGCTCTCACCCACTTGAGATAAGGCTCTAAAGGAATAGAGTTCTTATGCCCCAAAGTCTTTCTATAAACCTTGTTAACCATGTTCTGAGCTCGTACAAATCTTTGACGATAACCTTGGACATCGTTCTCATAGTCAAATACAATACCCTGGATAAGTGTGTCATGAGGACCATCCCTCAGAGCGTAACCAAACTGTCGTAGAGCCAAGCAAGGATTATAAGTGATACCTCCCCTAATGCTAAAAAGTGGCACATTATGGAATTCCCCACAACGGTCAATGATGGTGACATCCTCCAAAGATCGGGAACACTAATGGACATCCAAATGTGAAAGCGACATCATCCTTTGAGACCACCCCAAGCCTTGTTCGTTCTTTAAAACAGATCGAGTAAGGTGCGAAATAAACCACCTAGACAGAAATGGTATGAAACACATAAGGATCCCTCTTCTCTTCATGGTAAAAGTGTGAAAAGAGTGCAAAATGTCTCCGAGCAAGGTAGGCACGGGGTTACAAGAGAGAAAAACTTTGATCGTATTCACATCTATAAGTTGGTCTTGATTAGGGAACAATACCAACCCATAGATTAGAAGAGCCAAAACTTCTTCAAAAGCTTGCAAATCTAGAGCATCCCAAAACTGTTGAGTCTTTTCAAACAGAAACTTGGATAGGAAACCCTTGACTCCGCTCCTTGTTTCCCAGTTGGCTATAATGTTAGACCTTTGCAAATGTAAGGCTAATGCGATCTCCTCAGGTTATGGATCTTTGTCGATCGATGAAAGGCATTTGATCAAGAATATGCACTCCTAATAGTTGAGAAAACTCTTCCATTGTTGGCACCAATTGATAATCAGGAAATGTGAAACAATGATGTTTAGGGTCAAAGAATTTAAAGAGCACACCCATCATTTTCTCTTCAAAGCTTGAGGTGTCCAAGTCCGCCATATCTTCGGGTGAATGGAGAATTCTCAAAAACCCTTGACGCTAACTCTTTGCGTTGAGGAGGAATCCATGTCCTACAAAATAGAATAAAAATAAATCCCAAGGTCCTTGAAATGGTTAGTGCAAATGCTATGGTATGATGTCATGATGTTATGTACAAATAATCATATACAAGCAAAGAAAACAAGTCCTTAAGTTTAGGCTTGCATGGGGTTTATAGGAAAATACCCTCTTGAAGTTTAGTTGGTTCAACCTATCCTAGAAAGTAATCAGGTTCTAGGGAATCTCAATATCATTGATCTTTCTTCATTGGGCATTACCTCAGCACAATCAATCTTTTCTTGCAGTCGAAATATCCTAAGAGTCAAATCTCAATGGGTGCAGTATCGATTATCAACCAGTCTCTAGCTTTCCACTGAAGTCGGCTATCTCACTACTTCCTAATGTCCAAGTTGTTCAACTAAAGGTTCTACGGTCAGTTAGTGCTTCATGACACCACACAGCAGCCCCGTATTCTCCTTGATTCAACACAAAGGATACCGGTACCGATAAATGTGTCACACTAACGTAGCTATTGTTTCCACCATATCGGTATATGATGTACATTCTCCATAATTTATTGCTACTTACCTAATAATGTTTCCAGATTCGGGTAGAGGATCTATTCAAGACCCAAACATGGACCCAAAAATGTAAAGCAAACAAGTCAAACAAATGAAAGCATTTAAAGGTGATCTAGTCTCTAGGGTAACCCCGCTTTCCAGATTTATCCCCAGCAGAGTCTCCAGTTCTATAATACGGTGGAAGAATTGACTTGGGTGTTCTGTGTTTGATCACAATTGTTACGGATAGCAAGAGTCACCACCAACTTTTCTTTTATCCAATAAAGGAAAGGGTGAAAAGAATAGGAAAGACCTTTTGAGAATTTTCTTGAGTTCGGGGGGTAGGTTATGAAACGGGAAGGTGTTAGCACCCTTTTTATCCGTAGTTATCTATGGGATCTTAGTTGTTAGCTCACTTTAAAATGCTTTGTAAAAATGTGTTTGTGTGGGTTTGAAAGTATTTTTGAAAAGTTAATTTGTTTAGGCGAACTTTGTAATGATTCTCGTCCCTATAAGAATGTATATAAAGTGTTAACTTTTGAAAATATTTCATGAAAGTGTTGGTGTGTTTGAAAGATGTTTTATTTTGAAATATTTATGATCAAGCAACTACGAGCGTTCTACCTACTCAAAAGGAAGTCTTTGTTCTTTTCCTCCTCCTTTAGATAGTGTTGTCTTACTATTAGTTAGTAAGCAACCTTATCATTAGATGTGAAGGGACGTGCGTGGGTTGTCGTACAATCATTGAAGGCAGCATTGTGAGATACCTTACCAATTTGTCATAAGGGTCTAAGATTGTTTACCTAAGGCAACATCAAAGGGTCATCGAGGGACTACGATCTTGTAATCGAGGGTCTTTGCTAAAGTATTCCACATTCGAGGGACATGATTGTTTTATTCTAAGGCAACAAGTGTGGGTTAACCCTAGAGATGCAAGTGTGAAAAGTTTATTGTTTTCATGCAAATTGTCTTAAATTAGGGTTGTCTACTTTGCTTGATTTTAGTCTTGCCATACAAACCCTAATTACTAGCAATAATATTGAAAGCAATAAATTGCGGAAGTTTAAAGTCCTACGCTATTACAATGCTTTAGGGGAGGAATACAAATTACAAATGGGGATGAAAGCGATTAAAAACTAGTTACTATTATAACCAAAATGAATAATGCAAAATAAAATGTACAAGAATATAAAGGAAATGTAAAAGAAAAGAAAATTGCTTTTTATGGTTTTTGATGGAATTTTTTTTAACCTAACTAGTTAAACTAAAATAAATGGAGAGAAGTTAATTAATTAAATTCCTAAATTCTAAATTAATTTAATTAAAAAAGAGAAAATTAAAATTAAACCTAAGTCTAAATCTATTTTAATTAATTTAAGAAAAGAAAATGTTTTTGTTTTAGGGTTTTATGTTTGAAAGAAATTAAAGTAAAATAGAAATAAAATGATAATTTTAGTCTAAGTATTTAATAAAATATTATTGTGTATCTTTTAATTAGAAATAATAAAAACAATAATATTAAAAGGAAATAAAAGAAAATAAAATGAAAATAAAAATTGAAAGTCCGAGAGGTTAGAAAAGGAATGTTGGAGGTTAGAGAGTAAAAAAAACAGTTTTTCTTTGGTTTAGGACCAAACTGATTTTTGTATAATCAGAAAATAAAAATCAATGGGCTAGAGTGTTGTTTAGCGATCAGGGGTGTGAGAGAGAGTAAAAATGAATGTCCCAATGGAGGGAGGCCCATGCGCGCCTGTTCAAACAAAAAAAAGAAACAAATGAAAAATATGAAAAATGCAAAAGGTCTCGTTGGGGATCGAACCCAGGACCTTCTACATAAATGCCTTACGCGCGCGCTTGTTGCCACTAGGGTGGCCTGTACATCCGATATGTAAACTACTTGCAATAAAGATAAAACTTGTTAGAAATTTCACCACAATTTCAAATATGTAACTAACTCAATCAATAGATCAAAGATGAGCACGAATTTTAAATGGTATTAAATTCTAACCTAATTTTTCAGGAAGTTCAAACTCAAAATTCACACTACTCAGGCAACTTAAATGAATTCTAAGGACATGGTTAGTTTCAGGGTTATGATGTCTACATTTTATCTTTTAAAATGGAAGCTAAATGATGCTTGTATGAAGAGTTAGAATTCTAGAAAACCCACCTTGTTGATGGAGATCGTGTTTTGAGTCAGATCTCACCTCAAGGTGCTGCAATGATCTGGTTAGCTTCCTTGAACCTCTAGGAAGCTAATGCAATGCTCATTTTGAGCTGAGAGTGCCTGGAATGTTCTGGAGAAATTAAGTTGCAAAGATGCAAAGTGAGGTTTGGACAATGGTGATGGATGTGTAACAAATGTGAAAAAGGGAGGGGGTGAGTTATATTTGATGTAAGGAAGCTTTATGATAGATTTGGAGAAGACACGCACGATTATTTTATGAGATGGAAATTCTTGGGCAGAAATGATAAGTTATGGTGTTTTTAGAGCAATTTCTGGTTTGATGGAGTTTTATGGAGTTCCAAGGCTTCTAAATTTATGTCCTAAGCTGTATAATAGTGTCTTGATTTATAGGATAAGGTTTGGAGGCTTGAGGTGGTCAGAATCATAAGATCACATGTTTATGGATTTTGACTTGTTTTTGAAGTAATCTTGACAAACATGGTTTCAATGCAAGGTACATGGCTTGTAGGGTGGCTATCAACTTTAAACATGTGTGTTATGAGTTTATAGAGGATGCTTGTGCAGAAAGAACAAGTGAAATGCTCAAGACAAGTTGACTTTGTGATTAAAGCAACTTTTCAAGAATGGCAATGGTGCCTTTGTGCCATAAATGGAAATTCAACTCGGATAATGGTTCAAATGCTTGGACAATGGCTCTAACAATTGTGTAATGAATTAATTATAGAGTAAAACACAATTTAGAAGCCTGCAAAGTGAATTTATGCAGCATAGGTTAGGGTTTTGATCAAGTGTTCATCACAAAAATGCCTTGTAATTCAAGAATGGATGCCGAACTTTCTCTCTTAGATTATCTTTGCTCAAAAATGATCTCTTCAAGTTCTTTGAAATTTTGGAAAGCTTGAAACATCCTCTACAACTTTAATATTTTCAATTTTTGCTAAATCAAATTGGAGCTATGTGAAAAATGGCCAAGAAGTTGGCACAAAAAATCTGCCTAAACTAGGTCAAAATTTCACTAAGTGTTTAATAAAAAGTGCATGACTTCATGGGCCTCTAATACAAAGTTTTAGATCTTATCAAGATCTATAACTTTCATGTTGAAAGTTTCCTTTGAATCATCTTACATCTTGGTGAAAAATTGGCATGAAGTAGTGAAATTATCATGTACAAAAACACTTTAGAAAACTTTCTAAGTCTTGAAAAGTTTGAATTTTTAAATTTACTTTTGACTTTCTTGATTTAATGATGATAAAGCTTCATATTTTTTAATGTCTTGATGAATTTTTATCTTTGAAACTCAATGTTAATCAAAAAAGTCAAAGTTTAACTTTTGGTGTATCAATTGTCTTTTCATCAGTTGACCAAAATTCCACTATCAATCCATTGATCTTGAAAGATGATTTGAGCCATAAAATTAGGTCAACATGTTGTGTTGTAATCCTTGAGATTGTTCTTCAAACCATTATACCATGTCTTAGGTCAAACGTTACTGATCAATCAATTACAGTCAAAACCCTAATTTTAACCATTTTACCCCTTTGATGATTTGAGCATTTTTCTTGAGGAATTGTGATCCAAATTTCATCAATTGGTGAATATGAATTCAAAAATGTTAATATTGGCCAAAAAGCTTGAGGTTTGATTGTAGGTTGACCACAATTGACTTTTTACCCAATATAGCTGATTTTTAGTCATCTGATCAATTGACTGAGAAACATTGTGATTCAAGACATGAAATTTGACATGAGTATTCTTGGAAATCCATAATGATCCATGAAGGTCATATGAGGCATTATAAGTCCAATTTTCCTTGTTCAGATCAAACTCTAATTTGAAGCATCAGTGTTTAGGAGGTGGTTTGACCTAGTCACCACTTGTGCAAACTTGTGCCATTGGAGACCTTATAAGAAATATCTTGAGAAAAGAGAGGGAAAATATTGGGGTACAACAGATACCTTTAGCAATTAGAAGGTGCTATCATTATGTATTCGTAGGCAACATCGAGGGACAAGATCATTTACCGAAGGCAGCATTGAAAGGTCATCGAGGGACTATGATCTTTATAATGATTTTTAACCGAGGGTCTTTGCTAATGGTATCCCCATGTTCGAGGAACATGACTGTTTTCCGTAGGAAACAAGTGGAGTCACCCTAGAGGTGCTGGTGTGAAAAGTGATTTGTTTTCAGTTAATTTGTCTTGATTAGGTTTTCTAGTGTTTTATTTTAAATCTTGTCATACAAATCCTATTAGCATACATCTAGCAATTATAAGGAAAACAGTAAAAATGCAAAAAAGAAATCTAAACTATTACATGGCTTCAGGGAAGGGGGGTATAAATCATAAAAAATGGGGGAAGAAATAATAAACCTTAGTTTAAACTATTATAAACCATCAACAATTACATAATTTATAAAAACAAACTAATGCGAAAATAAAAAAGCGCGCGGAGATTGTAAAGTAAAGAGAAATCGGGAAAATGTTCAACGGAACATAATCGATGATCTATCCTAATGATTAATTAATTTTAATTGAGAAAAAGGTAATTAATTAAAACATAAAGTAAAAAACCTAAATTATTTAACGGGAAATAAGTTTAATGATAAAAAACTAAAGAAACTAATTTAATTAATTCAATTAATTTAATTTAAAAAAAAGGTTAAGTTAATTTAATTAAAAAAAAAGTTAAGTTGATTTAATCAAAGAAAAACCCTAAATCTAAATTATTTTAATTAACTATAAAAAAAAATAATTAATTATGTTAAATAAACAAAGAAAATAAATTGAAACAAAAATTAAAAAAATGATGATGGGCCTGCAGAAATGAATTTAAGGGGTGCTGGAAGAAAATCCACTTGGGCCCAAACATGCAAGCCCAGATTCTGAATGGGATCCAGTGCTACTCTCATATGAGGGTCCAACATGGGCGTGGAGATATGAAACACTGGATCTGAAGCTGTGAAGATCCAATGGTGAGGAGTTGAGAGCGTAGGGTGTGCGCGCTGGACTGGCATGCATTAGATCTGTAAAGAGAAATCATGAAAAAATATAATACATGGGGAAGTGATCGAACTCGTGCCCTGGTATACTAACGCCTTTGCAACACAAGTTCCTACTGCTGGGGAGGCCTTTACATCCGTTCATAAAAACCAACTCATAAAATTAAATATAAAGCTTGATGCTAATGGCTGGAGAGGCGACGGAGCCCTAGCTGAGGTCGTCTTCTCCGGTTGTCCTTTTTTTCTATCCTGCAAAATAAATATTGTTAGGCAGTAAATTATACCCTACCCCCCTAAATAGAGGGTTGTGAATCCAATGGCAATTTTTTTGAAAGCTAAAAATCCATGGTTTGGCCACTATTGCACAAATAATACAGATCAGAGCAAGCATGGTGTAATGCAATTTTGACTGCATGGGATCATAATAGTGATCAAAAGCTATTTAGAGGAAACTCAGAAGCACATTAGTAATAACAATAAGGTTTAAAACGATTCAAAACTTAAGATATGAATTTCACAACATTAAGCGGTCGTAGATGCATGGTATGTCATTTTTATGTGCTTTGGATCATGGTAACTGATCCAAACTTACCCTTCAATGTCCCTGGAAATGATTGGAATGAAGATCTCACAGTGAGAGGGCTTGCAAGGTGAATTTGGAAACTCGAGGGTTTTGAGAAAGTTTGGATGATTTTTTGCAATTATTGGTCTGATCTTGTTGTGTTTATATAGAGGTGGGATTAAGGTACACAAATATGGGAAGAAACAAATGCAATCATTGCCAAATGAGACAAGAATCAAACACATTTACAAACTTCCATTTTAAGATATTCCCTGCCATTTTCAAGTTCACACAGTTTTGCATGGTTGTCAAATGATTCTTGGGCCTCCATGTGATTGAAACAAAAAGCACATGCGCCTTATACAATTATTTCATATTTTATTTTATTTAATTTGCATTTTAAATGAATAAAAATTCAAATAAAATAAATAAAAATCATAAAAATAAGTGAATGGACTTAGATATCCTTTAACGCATTATGAAAATGTTTGAACATCAAAAGTTAGGTCCACTAGTTCAAAATTTCAAGTTTGCTCACTTTGCACTTCATGCATTTTCTCAAAATTTCCCAACTTGAAATGGTCACAACTCTCTAAATTTTCATCTCTTGAAGGTGATCTTTGACTTTTTGGAAAGCTCAAGATGTCCTCTACAATTTATCTTTTGATCATTGTTTCATTTGGATAATTTATCTTGATGTAAGTTGCCTTGACAAAAAGTGTTTGTTGGTTGACTTTTGAAATGACCTATAATGTTTGACTCATATCTCTCAAATGAAGCACTTTTTGGGAGGGCATGTGAAATTTGATGAAGCATGTGAAATTTATGCTTAGTCAAAGTTCAATTGACTTCTCCTAAGGAAACCCTAGTTTGGCAACTTTTGACTTTTGATGATTTGCGGGCTTTCCTTGAGGAATCATGATCAACCATTGATCAAATAATGAATATCACTTCAAAATGTTGATGTTGACCAAAAACCTTGAAGTTTGACTGTATGTCGATCATAGCTGACTTTTTACCCAATATATTTGATTTTAAATCATTTGAGCTATTGACTGAGCAAACTTGTGATGTAAGACTTGAAACTTGACATGAACATTGTTGAAGACCTATGGAGGACCATGGAAACCACTTGAGACCTTTGTAACTCAAACTTCCTTGAAAAACAAAAAACCCTAGTTGTGGACCCATTGCTTAGGAGGAGAATTTTTCTGATCAACTCTTGAGCATCCTTGAGCATTTGAGAATCTTAGAAGAATGTTTGGAAGAAAATGGGAGGGAAAATTTTGGGGTATAAAAGCTGCCCCTGTTCAATCTTCTTAAACCTGAAGAGTTAGATTGGCATGTCTGCCATTCGTGACTTGAAGGTAGAGGATGATTGAACACTTAAGTGCCCAGTAATTTGCACTCACACGTGCACCAAGTAACATTGTTAGTTGATTATACCGGGAATGGGCTGAAAAATTCCATTTGGAGAGGTTACAGAGAGTTGTTGGAGATGGGATTATAGATGCCATCTAGGATAACTGTCGATAAGAAAACCAGACTAAGTCTACGCCCAACTTTTTCTTAGAAGATGTATTTGGAACAAGTCTACGCCTGACTTTGTCCAAAAGAATAATCAGAAAAAATCTACGCTCGATTTTATCTGAACTAGAAGATTTCTACACTTGACTTCACATAGGATAAGTACTGGAAACAGTCTACGCCCGAATTTTCCGAAAAAAACATCATAAAGAAATCTATGCCTGATTTCATCCGAACTAGAAGATGTATACGCCCTACTTAACCTAGTAAAGGTGCCAGAAAGAGTCTACGTCTGACTTTTTCCAAAAAGAGCATCAGAAAGAAATCTACACCTGATTTCATCCGAACTAGAAGATGTCTACGCCCGACTTCAACTAGGAGAGGTACCGGAAAGATTCTACACCTGAATTTTCCAAAAAAACATCAGAAAGAAATCTACGCCTGATTTCATCCAAACTAGAAGATGTCTACGCTCGAATTCAACTAGTAAAGGTGCTGGAAAGAGCCTACGTCTGACTTTTTCCAAAAAGAGCATCAGAAAGAAATCTACGCCTGATTTCATCCGAACTAGAAGATGTCTACACCTGAATTCAACTAAGAGAGGTACCAGAAAGATTCTACGCCTAACTTTTCCAAGAGTGTCAGAAAGAAATCTACGCTTGATTTCAACTGAACTAGAATATTTCTATGCCCGACTTCAACTAGAAAAGGTACCCAAAAGATTCTACGTCTAAATTTTCCAAAAAGAGCATCATAAAGAAATCTACGCCTGATTTCATCCGAACTAGAAGATGTCTACGCCCGACTTCAACTAGAAAAGGTATCAGAAAGAGTCTACATCTGACTTTTTCCAAAAAGAGCATTAGAAAGAAATCTATGCTTGATTTCATCTGAACTAGAAGATGTTTACGCCCGACTTCAACTAGGAGAGGTGCTCGTTTAGCATGACCTTCTGGGGAAAGTGCTTAAGTAGTTATTTGTCAGATATAGTCTCTGAGGAATCTGCTTGTAGATCTTTACTTGAAAAGATAAAGAGTTAACTGTATGCAATGTCAAAATAAATGAATTGCATAATGATCTTCCCAAAATAAATGAGAGTGTATTGTATGCATTTTGTATACGTATTTTGTGATGCTTGTAAATTATGTATGAATGTGAAATGTCGTTGAAGTGTATTAGTAACTCCGTGCAACATCTTTGACTGGGAAAATAAACCCCTGTCTATTGTTGGGGATGAATAATATGTGTATCTTCAATCTTGATAGGGATGCTTGCTTTCCGTTTGAGGAAACTCCGTTGGGGAATGTTGATTTATGTTCAGGGAGAAGAGTTCGATAACATTGGTCATGCATTGCTCTACTGGGGATTTTAATTCTTATATACCCTGACTGGGGATAAAAGAGATGGAAAACTGTTGTTCCCCAAAATTTTCCCTCCCATATTTCTCAACACATGGCAAGTGAGGTCCCCAAATTGCTCAAGGAAGTTCAAGAATTGATCAGACAAACTCTCTCCTAAGGCAGTATACCTCAAATTAGGGTTTCCATCTTCATCAAGATGTGTGAACCATAAAGGAATCAAATTCTAACCATTGTCCTAATATGTTCTCAAGATCATCCATGTCAAGTTTCAAGCATTACAGAAAAAGTTTGCTCAGTCAATTGCTCAAATGCCTAAAAATCAACTGTACTAGGTCAAAAGTCAACTGTAGCCCACATACAGTCAAACTTCAAGATTTTTGGTCAACATCCTCATTTTGAAGTATTATACATAATTTGATCAAGGGTTGATCATTATTCTTCAAGGATTGCTTACAATTCATCCAAACCCAAAAGTTGCTAAATTAGGGTTTTATTGGAAAAGTCAACTCAACTTTGACCAAGCATAACTTTCTCATACTTTATCAGAAATGACTCATCCAAAGCTAATTTTGAATAGGATTCAATTTCATACAATTCTTCTTCAGCTCCCAAGTCCAGAATATGCACTCATAAAAAGATATGAATTTTGACATTATAGGTCCTTTTGAAAAGTCAACAAAAACACCTTTTGGGTCAAAGTTTCATACATGAACATGGAAGAATAAATTGAGATGATACCAAAAGGGTTGTGTATAGGACATCCTAAGCTTTCTAAAAAGTCCAAGAACACCTCTCTAGGGTCAAAATTGAGAGAGTTATGCATTGGCCAAGTTGACCCTTTTTGCAAAATTGCCAAAAGTCAAATGTGCTCAAATTTGCATTTTTTGCTAAATTGGCCCAACTTTTTATGCTTGCACCTCAGTTATAATTTGGTCCACGACTCAAATGTTCACTCACCCATTATGTTCTTCATTTTTCAATTTATTTTGATTTTTCATTAATTAAAAAGTGAATTAAATCAAATAAATGATGAAAATTAACAAAGATATGATTTGATTTGTTTTTTTGACAGATTGGCAATCAAGATATGCTGAGTTAACAAGATCAAGTCGAATTAAGGTCAATTGGTACAAGAAAGGCATGATTTGGCTCAAAATAGCAACATATCATATAGCTTGCAAATCAAATCAAATCTTGGATAAATGCAAAGATTTAGTCCAAGTTTGTTAACCTAATTCACTCTAGGTTATATAATGAATTCCAGACCAAAATACAGAGGTTAGAGTCGTGAAAAAAGCCAGAGCAAAGTCACAAGATTCAAAGAAAAATGTGAATTGGTTTTCACTACACAGGCCATCTCAAGCCATCCTAGCTATCCTAATCCATTGCTAGACGTCCCAGGAAGCTGTCCCAATCGTTTGCAAGGCCTGAAACACCCAGAAACGCGCGCTACACTTCATACGGTTTGGCATAATTTTCCAATTCGATTATCATAATTCTTGCATCATTAGCACTTTTGATTGTTATATTCGTGTTTGTCATCATGTTTGCAAGCTAACCATGTCATTTTAATTGCATTTTTGAAGCCTTTACACGCATCTGCCATTGTTAGGGTTTCCATGTTTTTTTAGGGTTTCTTGATGCAGGAACAATTGGGCCTTGAATCAGGTACCATGATGCTCGTGAGGATGAGACGAGTTGATTGGTACCATTACCTTTCATTTATCTTGCGTGTATAGCATTTTTGAAATATGCAGGGTTATACCTACAGTGGATGTGAGTAGGTAAAGTCCCTTTTCCTAATACGACGTAATCCATGAAGAAGACGATGGCGTGGCAGCATGTGACTGGCCCGTTTGAACTTTCGTGCGTTTTGGGGCGTGGCACTTTGTTTGAATTATATTTCATTTGTTTCATTATAATTATGAATAACTTGTCTAGCGCAGTTGGTAGAGAGACACGCTTGTGAAGGGAAGGACTTGGGTTCGATCCCAGGTCCATACATTTTTCCTATTTTCTAACATTTATACGCAGGATCTCATGCACTACTATTCCATGTGTCCACCATGCAACTCAAGGTATGACCATCAGATTCATCTCCAACCAAGATCCAACGCCTGCCATGAGAGGACCATGGTACACCTCAAAGTCAACGCCCATGCCTGATCCAGCGCATTGACTGGGCTTGAAGCATTTGGGCCAAGGAATTCAGATTTGCACCCCCTCTTCAGCAACACAATCAGGCCCAATTTTCACTCTTTCTCTTTTTTTTTTAATTTATTTTCTTTATTCTCTTTAATTAATTAATTTATTTTATTTTTAAAAATCATTTTTTTCATAAAATCACAAAATCAATAATTCACAAATTTAGAATTAGTTTTTTTTATTATTATCAAATTTAATTCTTAGTTAATTAGCTTAATTTAATTTAGGGTAACTTTAACTTATTTTTACAATTAAAATCAGCTAGAAAAATTAGGTTTAATTCTTGATTTAGTTGTTTTCTTTTTGAAAATAAAATAAAAATACAAAAAAAAATGGTTATTTAGAATTAGTTGCTTTTCATTGATTTATTTATTTTCCTAAATTAGCATTAATTAGAACTTAGAATTTTCTTTGCAATTTAATTATTCATTATTTTCTCAAATAACAAAACATGACCAAAAAACATTTTTCTTTAATCAATCGTAAGTAGGATTAGTCAAAGGGTCAAAACCCTAATCGCCTCGCATTTAACTTACCGCGCGTTTTTAATTCTTTTATTATTTTTGTAACTGTTTTGAGGATGTAATAATTTTAATTAGGGTTTTTACTTATCACTTTTCCCCGATTTTCGGTTATGTAATTAATCCCCATCCCCGAAGCCTTGTAATAGTTAGGTTTTATATTTCCGCTTTTACTTTCCGCAAAACTCTTAACTGTTAGATGTATGTTTAGGATTGTATGGCAAGAATGCATGACAAAATTAAAACAGTTAGAAAACCCTAATGTGCAAAGATTAAATAACTGAAACAAATCACTCGCACATATTCACTCTTAGGGTATACTCTCACTTCGGTTGTCTTCGGTAAACGATCATTAAGCATAGGGTGTCTTAGTGGTTACCCTCCTGTCTAAAGAGATCAAATTGTCCCGTTCAAATGATGCCTCGGAAATGTTGCCTCGAAAAGATCTTAAGACTCTAGGGTTACTACTAAGGTGTCCTAATATTGCTTTAGTAACCGTACGTCCCTTTCGAATTGACCCTTACAAATTCCAACGACGGTGCTACCTATTTCTCAATAGTAGGATAGCACTGTCTAAAGGAAACAATAATAGAAATGATCTTTTTTCGAGTAGGTACTTGCTCAAAACAAAACTTTTCACACTTACACTTTTCAAACAAATGTTCAAAACAACTTCATCACACCCTTGAGGACTGATACAAGGGTTATCACAAAGTAAAACATTTTTCAAAAAAAACAAGCACACAAACACAAGCAATTTAAAAATGAGCAAGTACCTAGAGCCCTTGGAAAACCATGGATAGAAAGGGTGCTAACACCTTCCCTTTCTATAATCTATCCCCCGTACTTAAAATCTCAAAAAGGGATTTTTTTTAATGTACTTTTTTCCTTTCCGGTTGGATGAAATAAAAGTCGGTGGCGACTCTTACTTACCGCGACATTTTGTGAATAAAAAACGCAAAATGCAAACCAGTAAAAACAGTCGGTTCTCCCACCGTATCACAGAACTGGAGACTCTGCTGAGGAATTATAAGTGGGGTATACCTTAGGATCTAGGTCATTAAAATTGCTTCTCTTGATTGTTTTGTTTGCTTTATTTTTGAGGGTTTTGTTTGGGGTTACTATAGATCCTATACCCAGATCTGGGAGCACTCATTAGGTAAGTAGCAATAGACTATGAGGGAACTGTAGGGCATAGACCGATACGGTTAAAGCAGTAGCTATATTGATGTGACACTTTGGTTGGTACTGGTATCCCTTGTGGTGAAACAAGGAGACTACGGGGCCGCTGCGTGGTGTCGTAAAGAACTAACGAACCTTAGAACCTTAGTTGAACAACTTGGCCATTAGAAAGTAGCGAGATAGCCGGCCTCGGTGTAGAGCTGAGAACTGGTTGATACTCGATGCTACACTCATTGAGATCATACTTTCGGAATATTTCGGCTGCAAGAAAAGATTGTGTGAGCTGAAACCATGACCGATAAAGGATGGTCAGTGATATTGAGATCCTCTAGAACCCGGTTACTTTTTTAGGACAGGTTTGAACCAACTAAACTTCAAGAGGGTACTACCTTAAAACCCATGCAAGCCTAAACCTAAGGCTGTTTGTGTGACTTGTGTGCTTTCAACTTGAACTACTTGCACAGTTTTATTATCTGACAACATGAGTTCCTTGCAGGTTTTGTTTACAATCCTTATCCAATAGCTTAGATTTGTCGCAGGGTTTACTTGCTTAGATCACTTCGCACTTTTGCTTAAACGCATAGCATACACATCATAACATCATACCTTAACATTTCCTTAACCATTTCAAGGATCTCAAGGGTTTGTGATGCAGGTTATGGTAAATCAGACGTCTAGCAAGTGGCAAGGGGATTTATTTTCCTCTAGCCAATGTCGTCTAGAGATCAAAACACGATAACTTGAGTTAGGGGCTATGACCCACTCGATATGGTGAGCTTGACTCTTGAAGAAGGACTCTTAACGACACGAAGTTTCTTCAATTAAGCTGCAACCAAATTCTAACAGTTTCTTGTTTACCTCGCGAGATCCTTGAAAACGTTGCGTACATATATCATACATATCATTGCATAACAAGTCTTCTAGTACAGGTCTCTCATGTTCTCCCTGTTTATTTCAGCAATGGCTCTCAAACAAGACAACTGAGATCTTCAAACTCAAGAAGCTCAGTTCAGGGACATATTCCTAAACCTATCCAAGGGGCAGGAAGAGTTAAAAACACTCCTCGTTAGGAACTTGGTCAAGAAAAGTCCCGAAAACAACAAGGACGAACGACTGGAACAACTGCAAACTGAGGTTGATGCAATGAGAACCCAGATGTTGGGGCAGATGGCTCTTATCCAAGGCCTAGCCCGGGGACAAGAAGATCTGAGAACCATTATTAACCAACTTCATCAAGACGGATACAATAGTATGAACAAAACAGTCGAGGTCGGGGACCAAGTCATTGATCAACCTCCAAGAAGACAAAAGGTTGGTTTGGAGAAGAGTGGACCCTTCTAAATTGCTACTACATCACGGATCCAACAACAACCTTGCCAAAAACAACGGGTTAATCAGAGTAAGCCAGATACACCCAAGAGGCAGTTTACCAAACTCAACATGTCGTTGTCTCAAGCTTTACAACACATGTTGAGGATTAATCTGATTACGTTGATAGGACCTCATCCGAACCCCAAGACTTCTTCGCCTAACTACAATCCTAATGCAACGTGTGCATATCATTCCAACAATCCGGGGCATGATACTGATGATTGTTGGATGTTGAAATATAAAATTCAAAACTTGATTGATGAAGGAGTGATGGAGTTTACACAAGATGGTCAGGCTGAGTTTCTTCTGCCATCCTTCAAAGGCCCACCATTTGAAGTGACATGTTCTAACAAGAGGGATTTTCGTTCATTAGAATTTTCAATTTGTAATTTTCTTTTGATTGTTCGAACATTTATTCATGTTAAACTTTGTTACTTTATCAATGCATTGCATATGTCTGTTTTGAATCAATTCATTTATATTTAAATTGCTTTCCTTTTTGTGATATTTAACTCTTGACTAAAAAACCGCAAGCCTTTAGAGGGAGGATGACGAAAAATACCATGTTCCATACATTATGCTTTTGGACAGACCTGACTAACGATGTACAAGAATTTTTTCAAATCCTAAACACTGGAGATATAAGGAGTATAATCCCTAGTCAACCCCCTTGAGCCAAAGAAGAAGGAGTTTTTTTTCTTTTCACACATATTAAAACCCTTAATCATAACCTGGGGCAGGGTAGTTTTCTCAGTTAATTTAGAGGCGCATTCAGTCGCAATCTTTCGCTTCATACACAATGACTGGCATCGAAGACGTCCTTCCAAATCAAAAGACGATGATGGTTCCACATAATCGTCAAGACATGCAGTCATTATCTCTCAAAATAAAAGCCCTCTAAGTCAAAACCTATTAAGGAGACTTAAGAAAAAAACTAGGGCGTCCCGCTGAATGTAATCACAAAAGAAACAATTCAGGCAAAAGACAGGGATAGTAAAACCAAAAAAAGAGGTTACTACGAATCCTCGGCAAAAAAAAATGAATTACAAAATGACTGCCTTTTTCAAAGTAAACTTCCAGTATCAGAACCATCACCGGAACATCAAGGACACGTTATAACCCTTAAAAGTCCCATCTGAAGCATGGGTTAGTTAGAAAGGCATGTTGTTACAAAAGGTATGCTGACTCCTGTAGGACTTGCTATAAATCCTGAGTTGACGCCACATTTTACAAAATTTGCTTGTTTCACTGAAAAATGCATTTTCAAAAATTTCAAGACAGACATAAGCTTTGCATCCTTAAAATACATTGTTTGCATATGACTATTTGTTCAACATCGGAGAAATTCACATGAAGAATATCTAGTGAACAAAAACCTTCTCTATAAAAAGGATCACTTCAAGTGGAAAAACACTTCCAGCCAAGGGGCACGGCATGATCATCGTCCATCATCTGGGGCAGTCAAGTCAAGATTCAAGGAATCTCTCAAAGATGCCAAATAGCCAGGGGCAGTTCTCCATCTAAATCACTTGGGGTATTCGGCATGAATTCCAGCAACGAATCATGTACGATCAAACAAACATCTTCTGGTAGTGTGGCAACACAACAGTACCGACAGTGATAACTCCCTACACCCTGAGAGCGTGGACATAGTCAGAAAATACTACGCATAACAAAGACCCGCTAGGTTGACATACCTAGGCAAAAATAAGGGCATCCCAACGAACCAAAAGGGTTCGGGCAAAAATTAGGGATAAAAAATGAAAAAATCTGTACACCCGACAAGTCGAAAACCTGAAAAGGCGGCTTGGGTAAAAAAGGGTATCCCGGTGGATTGAAAATCTGAAAAGATAGTATAGGAAAAATTTAGGGATTAAAGTGTACGACTATGTCCCGTTATCTTGTCACTGGCCTATCAGTAGAAGACCTATCATTCCAATCGGCTGTTAGCAAGCACCTCATATGTTGGGGATGGCACTCGATCCACAAGGCCTCCGTAGGCACTTTCTCCCGCAGGTACAGGGGCATAAAAGTCTTGATGCAAAGTAATTGTCATATCCTCAGCATGCGTCCCAGTAACATTTATACTCCCCACAGAGTAGAAGTATCCAAAGGCGTTGATTTCAGTTTCCCTGAAACAGAACATAACTATCCACAACCAAGGTTCGTAATTGCAGGCGAGTCAACAAATTTCATTCCCCAAGCGGAGTCTATTTCTACAGATGCAGAAGCTTAATCTCCAATAGAGCTCATCTCTTCCAGCGATGGAATTTCATCCCCAGCTAGGTTTGCTCCTCCATATCGACAGGTCTACCAACAAAGTATCTCTTCCCCCAAAGTCTAGTCCCCGCAAAGTTATTCTCCAGCATCTCTTCCCGGCAGAATATTCGCAAATCTCCAGCAACCGTCAGGGATTTATTTTCCCAGACGCGAGCATACCGCGACAGCATTTCATGAACATACATCATGACAGACGCATACATATCATATGCAGCATAATCTCATTTATTTTGAGAACACCATCTCGCCCTGCATTTCATGCATCGCATATAACAAACCTTGATATTTTTCAGGAAAGGACGGTTAGCTTCAACAAATCCAGCAGTTATACATATCACATCTACAAACAACTAATGGAAACTTAACTCCCGAAATCAAACGGGTCAACTAATCTACATTATCCTAAAGTAACCTTACCCACGTTCCTTCTCAGTTCGGATGCAGTTCTACCCAAACTCCTCACAAAGTAACCTTACCCAGGTTCCTTCTCAGTTCAGATGCAGTTTTACCCAAACTCCTCACAAAGCAACCTTATCCAGGATTTCATCTTGAGTAACCCTACTATCCAGGTTCCTTCACATAAGCCCCACTATCCAGGCTTTCATCTTGAAGTAACCCTACTATCCAGGTTCCTTCCCATAAGCCCTACTATCCAGGCTTTCATCTTGAAGTAACCCTACTATCCAGGTTCCTTCCCATAAGCCCTACTATTCAGGCTTTCATCTTGAAGTAACCCTACTATCCAAGTTCCTTCCCATAAGCCCTACCATCCAGGCTTTCATATCGAAGTAAACCTACTATCCAGGTTCCTTCCCATAAGCCCTACCATCCAGGCTTTCATATCGAAGTAACCCTATTATCCAGGTTCCTTCCCATAAACCCTACCATCCAGGCTTTCATATCGAAGTAACCCTACTATCCAGGTTTCTTCTCGCAGCCCTACTATCCAGGCTTTCACACCGAAGTAACCCTACCATCCAGGTTCCTTCCCATAAGCCCTACCATCAAGGCTTTCATATCGAAGTAACCCTACTATCCAAGTTCCTTCTCGCAGCCCTACTATCCAGGCTTTCATCTAGAAGTAACCCTACTATCCAGGTTCCTTCCCATAAGCCCTACCATCCAGGATTTCATATCAAAGTAACCCTACTATCCAGGTTCCTTCCCATAAGTCATACCATCCAGGCTTTCATATCTAAGTAACCCTACTATCCAGGTTCCTTCCCATAAGCCCTACCATCTAGGTTTTCATATCGAAGTAATCCTACTATCCAGGTTCTTTCTCGCAGCCCTACTATCTAGGTTTTCACACCGAAGTAACCCTACCATCCAGGTTCCTTCCCATAAGCCCTACCATTCAGGCTTTCATCTTGAAGTAACCCTACTGTCCAGGTTCCTTCCCATAAGCCCTATTATCCAGGCTTTCATCTTGAAGTAACCCTACTATCCAGGTTCCTTCCCATAAGCCCTACCATCCAGGATTTCATATCGAAGTAACCCTACTATCCAGGTTCCTTCTGGCAGCCCTACTATCCAGGATTTCACACCGAAGTAACCCTAACATCCAAGTTCTTTCCCATAAGCCCTATCATCCAGGCTTTCATCTTGAAGTAACCCTACTATCCAGGTTCCTTCCCATAAGCCCTACTATCCAGGCTTTCATCTTGAAGTAACCCTACTATCCAAGTTCCTTCCCATAAGCCCTACCATCCAGGCTTTCATATCGAAGTAACCCTACTATCCAGGTTCCTTCTCGCAGCTCTACTATCCATGCTTTCACACCGAAGTAACCCTACCATCCAGGTTCCTTCTCACAGCCCTACAATCCAGGCTTTCACATCGAAGCAACCCTACTATCCAGGTTCCTTCTCATAACCTTACTATCCAGGTTCCTTCTCACAACCCTACTCTCCAGGCTTTCACATCGAAGAAACCCTACCATACAGGTTCCTTCTCATAACCTTACTATCCAGGTTCCTTCCCACAGCCCTGCTGTTGTACCCCAATTTCCCCCCCTAAGCTTCCTATATTATATCATATCAACTCGATCATAACAAGATCATATTAGGGTTGGTTCTTCCTCTTTTTCTATCTCCTATCTTTAAGTTTGCTCTTGAGGAATTTCCAAGTACCTTGGTTGTGTATTTTGTATATGTGTTGTTGACTAACTTCTAATCAAAATACAAAAAAATATTTGTCTTTGTCTTTGCATATTTGTGTTTTGTAGGTACCAAGTCGAAGTATCTGACAAATAAAGATTCCTGGTATTATTCTCCTAAAATCTCTATTTTGCAAAGGAAAAATTAACAAAAATTCATTTTTTCACTGATGCAATCGATTGCTGTTAGAGTGCAATCGATTGCACATAATGCATTTTGCGCCATTTTTGAAACAAATACACTATGCAAATCGATTTGCAGTGTAGTGCAATCGATTGCACATCGTGAAAATTTGAAAAAATCCGCAATTTTAAAATTGTCAAATTTTGGCTCCAATTTTTCTTCATTTTTGAAAGATGTATCATTAATTCAAATTTTAGTGCCAATCTTTCATTTTTAAGAAGAATTATCATTAATTCAAATTTTGACTCTAATATTTGAAAGAATTATCATTAATTCAAATTTTGGCTCCAAGAATCAATTACCAAATTACCACTAATCCCAATCCTAAAACTCTATAAATAGAGCCCTCATTTCATTCAAATTTCAAGCTTTTGATAGCCAAATCCACCTTGCTAAAAAATCTCTCAATTCTCTTCATCTACCAAATTCACTCAAAGCTCCATTTTCAAAAAGTTAGTAAGCTTTGCATTGAAGCTTACTAATCTTTGAGCTAAACCTTCATCCAAACACTTTTTCTTCATCAATTTTCTACATCCAAGCTTGGCAATTGATTCTTGTGGTTGAATTGAAATAAATTCTTGAAGTTGTTTTGATAATTCTCTAGATCTACCTTTGGTAAGTTGGATAATTCATCTTTCACAATTTGATCTCTTGGTGATCTTTGGGTTTGATTCTTTTAGCATTATTTTGTGATTCCAATGGTGTAATTTTCTCATAATTTGATGGAATTTTCGTGCTCAATTGGATCCATGATCATAAGGTATTTGATGGAAAGTTTGAACAAGAATTTGGCCTTTTAAAATGCTGTTTTGCTGCCTGTAACAGCGTGCAATCGATTGCAGTAACAGTGCAATCGATTGCACAGAAGCAATTTTGCACAAATTTTTGATAACTGTACTGTGTAAATCGATTTACACAGTAGTGCAATCGATTTACACAGGGACATAATGTGTTTTTTTGCCTTGTTTTGGGGCAGCTTTGATCCAAAATGCTTTTTCTACTCACTCCTTTTGATTGTTGGTTTGGATTGCAATTTTAAATGTCCTATTTCTCTTTAAACTCAATGGACTTTATGATGTAGATGAAGTTGGATAAATGTTCATCAATTTAAATCTATCTAAGAGTGAATTATTTAATTCATTTTTGGTGCTTTCTATTAATGATATGTTTAGTGCTTTAATCCATCTAGAGGAGTGGTTGAATATAAAGATGAAAGAATTTTGAAATGGTGATCCAAATTAGCTTATCATTCCCCTCCCTCTGCATCTTATCCCTTTATTTTTTAATTGTGAAACATGTTAAGGGATGGTTATCTCTATATCATTTATCCAAACATCAAGTACATAGATTACTATTGACCAGCCTCAAAATAGGTGCGACTTCTACATAAGTCCACTTACGATTGCTTAACATAGCGGTAAATTTTGTCCCGATTCGAATAAATGATCATTTGTGGCCCAAACTTATGATTGCAAGCCCAAGTATGTTAATTTGATCTCTTTGATCCAATATCCTTTAGATTCATTGTGTGGAGGCTTTTGTTCTACCAATCCTCTAATGGATCTACAACAGCTTTGGTCAACGCGGATCACTTAAACATCGTTGATCATTAAATGGTACTTGTGAGAATTCTAAATGGATAATATACTTGACAAAAAGCAAATGCAACTTGTTGTGTGGAGGCTTTGGTTCTACCAATCCTCTAAGGAGTTCCAAATGCAAGTTTCAAGATGGTCATCCAACTAACCACTAATTTCTAACAATTGACTTTACTTTATGCTTTTATTTTTATGATTTATGTACCATTTAATTTAAGCATTTACATTTCATGTCATTTTTATTTTGCTCACTTGAGCATTTACTTTTATGTCATTTTTATTTTGCTCACTTGAGCTTTTCATTTTCTTTTAAAGACACCTAATAATCAACATGAACCATAAAAAACTTTAATGATACTTGGACTATTTGGTTACCATCCTTGGCATTATGGAGTATTGAACTTCTTGTACTTAGGATTAGAGACCTTGGCCTATCTTGGAGACTTTGTGACTTTATTTGATATTTCGTCTGGAGTTCTTGAGGTTTACCTCAAGACATTGGGTTTTTTTTTGTGTGCAGGTTATTGTGATTACACCCTTTGTTTGTAATATGGAATTCACCCGTATACAGCCGTTACTCTGCCCAATTTTTGCGAAGACTTAAAACACTTGAAATTTGGTTCTCTCAAGAGGTCTAGTATCTTTGCTTTCTTGGTTTCAATCCAAAGAATGGGAATTCTACCTTGGCTCATCATGTCAAGTATTGGCTTCTTTTTGGTTAGATGGTTCTTATCCCTAGATTTTACCTTATGCTTTAGGATAGTCTCTTCATCTCCTCCAATCTTCTTTAATTTCAAAAATCTTCTCCCTCCTTTTGAAAACTCTTCTTGTTTTGAAACTTGAACCATTTTCATAATAAACTTGGACTTATGTCCATACATTTTCAAAGCATTTTTATAAATAAATTTCAATCAATTTAATAATACCTTGACATTTTTTGTGAGAAGACTAAAAGTCAATCAATCTCATTTCAAACCGTTTTGCCACTTTGGCTTTTATCTTTAAACTTTTCTCAAAAGATTAGACTCTTGTCAATCCTTGTAGTGATGCAAACAACTATACTTCTACAATATGTAGTGAAGTGAGTTATTTTCCACTTGGGTGTTGAGTGAGGAATTGTTGATTTTAAAATCCAAGCCATATCCTCCACTTTGAGATGATGCAAATTCTCCTTTCTCATGATTGTGGGTAGTGAGTATGTTTTCCACACGGACAATGACGATGATGTCTTATCTCATAAAATTAACCAACACACTTGTGTTTTAAATTTTTAAAAGAGGAACAACGTCTACCCTGATCCTCTATTGCACGAAAGGTGGTACGTAGGCACTAAAGGTCCGCAACCGCGGCGGGTGCAAAAATCATAAAAAATATATTTCTTTTCTCACCTCCACCATCCATTTTATATACAACACATTTTTTATAGCCAAAATATACAGATTTTTCAAAGAGGTTCTTGCGGAGTACCGTAGATGTTTAGGGTGCTAATACCTTCCCTTTGCATAACCAACCCCCTTACCTTGAATCTTTCCCCCTTTTTTTGGGTTATTCGCTCTTTTCCCATTCCTTTGAAAATAATAAAGCGCGGTGGTGATTTTTATTTTTATTTGTATAAAGTCTAGTCAATCCAATGGCTTAGTCTTGAACATTTCTACCGCTACAGAAAAAATGGCGACTTCACTGGGGAAAAATTGACCTTTTGCTGGTCCATCCCTAAGTGGGTTGAGCCTATCTTTGTTTATATCTATATATGTGCTATTGTTGTTTATGTGTTATATTTTGTATATATGTTTTTTTGGATTTTCCTGGTTTTCAGGGTGCTTGGTGATTACTCATAAATCCTATACCTGGACTTGGGAAAACTTTAAGATAGGACGGGCGGTATAGTCATGTTAACTTTGAGGAAGTAATACCAAAAAAGGAGGCATGAGATCCCCCACTCAGTGGAGGCCCCTTTAACTATAATGTCGTTTACCGAGTAATCGGGAAGACGTACTGCTTTCGACCTGGGAGCCTGCTGAAGCTGAGGACCATAGATTACCTAACCCATCTTGGCCTTTTAGGTGTAGTGCGGAAGCTATGAAGGAGTAATCCGGAAATAGTTATCACGCGATACTATGCTCGGACGAGTCTTTCTTGAGAACATTACTAATTACCGAGTTAATCGGGAATTTGGTAATATCCGAAGGAAGGATGTAGAATCTGGGAACCTCTAGAACCTTGTTCGGTAGGTGATAACTTTTTAAACCAACACCTTATGGGTAGTACCTTCGACCTCATGCTCGTGACGTTGAACCTATGAACCCTATATGTGTGATCTTGTGTGTGATTGTTGCATCATGCATCCATGCACTCATAAGCATCTTTTGAAGAAAACAATATTTCAAGGGATTTAAAGGTTGACCATTTGTAAACATCTCAAGTACTTTTAACCATGGATTCTGGAAAGAGAAAGACCGGGAAATACAGTTTCAAGGATCCTAAGATAGATGAGTTGATCAGTCTAGTTCCAAAGATCGAGTGTTCTGCAGACTTTCGGAAGAAGTATGGATTCATTATTCCTCTCATGAAGCTGAAGATGAAGGAGGATATTCTCTCGACCTTGGTCCAGTTCCATGATCCAGTGTATCACTACTTTACATTTGTAAGAAGAGTAGGAAGGATTTGGGACCTAGGGGTGTTGTTTCTTTGGAGCCATATCTTTAGTGGGTCCAATCGAGAGTCATTCAGTTGAAGATGCCGTATACTCGGGAGACACCCATGCCTGATTTGTTTGTGAAGACCACTTCTCCCTTATTAGATGATCTAGAGGAGCTACAACTTGCTTTGGTTAGGATGAAACGGGAAAGGTATGCTTGGAAGAACAAGTTCCAAACTTTATAGAGTCCCTACAGAGCAGACCTGAAGGAGAAAGATGATTTGATCGAGATCCTTGAGAGTCGAGCGGTGGAGTCTATGGAGAGGCAAGGGGATTTATTTTCCCCTAAGCCTCAAACAGGTGCTGATTACTCACTTTCTAGTCCAGATGAGTGGAGGGAGGTTGACATTAGACATGTGGAAGAAAACCAGAGGCTGAGGGCTCAGATTGTCAGGCTCACAGGGAAGCGCCAGCGTACCGATTGATCTCTATCAGTTCTTTTTCTTAGGATTTTAGAATGAATTTTCATCTTGTACTTGGGATCATTGAAACTTGTAATCCATTTTGAAGTTATTATAATAAAAAAATTTCAGTATTTCAAATGGGTTATTATTTTGATGTTTGCAATATGTCTATAAATCTTAAATCCCTTGAAATATTAAATGATAAAGTAAAAATAATCATATGCATTGCATATCATGCATCATATTGCACATATTTCTTGCACACATACCCAGGTGTCTTACCTAGCTTCTTTACTTTGTTCAGCAAGCTGACTCATCAGTACAACACTCGGGCTAATTTCAAAAAGAATATGGACAACTTAGAACAGGAGAATCGCGAGCCGCGCGAAGAAGTTTTCGCTTTGAAGGCTGGTTTGGCCAACTTGACTACTCTGATGTAAGCTCTGGTGGTTGCTCAAAATCATCCATCGAGTGTTCAACCTCAACCAACAAGGGAAAGCACTAAAGTTCTGACTGTTCCTATATCCACTACTCCGGCTATTGTTCAAAACTGTATGCCTCAAGGTTATCCGTGGGGAATTCCAGAGAATTTTTCACCTGAAGGTTTCAATTTGAGCCCTCAAGATGCTCTAGTGGTTCAAAATATTGTTACTCCGGCACCTCTTGTGGTGCATATTGTTCCTGCTGCACCTCCTTCGGTGAATTTGGTTCCATTTGTCAATGAAGATGTGTGTCGTCCTTTCCCTCCGCCGAGTGAAGACTTGGGTCTTTATGGAAAAATGGATGATTTCCAAGAGCAGTTTGATAGAATGCAAAGAGAGATGAAGGCTCTTAGGAGAAAAGAGTTATTTGGGCAGAATGTGAATGAGTTGTGTTTGGTCCCGAATGTTAAAGTGCCTGCTAAGTTTAAGGTCCCAGAATTTGAGAAGTATAAGGGCAACACTTGCCCTCATGCTCACTTGGTGATGTACGTGAGGAGAATGTCTACCCATACCAATGATCAACGTCTGCTGATTCACTTTTTTCAGGATAGTTTGGCCGGTGCAGCGTTGAAATGGTATATGAGTTTAGACAACGCCAACATCCATACTTTTAATAATTTGGGAGAAGCATTCATTAAACAATACAAGTACAATGTGGACATGGCGCCCGACCATGACCAGCTTAGGGCCATGGTTCAGAAAGACAGAGAATCATTCATAGAGTATGCACAGAGATGGCGCGAAGTGGCTGTACAAGTGATTCCTCCCATGGAAGAGAAATAAATGACTAAGATTTTTCTGAAGACGCTAGGCGCTTTCTACTATGAAAGGATTGTAGCAAGTGCCCCGGGTGATTTTACATAGATGGTAGGAATGGGTGTCCGCCTCAAAGAGGCAGTAAGAGAAGGCCGTTTGACAAAGGGTGAAGGATCTGGAGGTGTGAAGAAGCAATCTTATGGGTTTACCAAGAAGAAAGAGGGAAATGCAATTGTTGTTATGCAAGAGAGAAAGGTAAACGCTCCTAGAAGGAATTATCAGCGTCATCAGCAAGTCGCCTTAGTGACTACTGTTGTGAATGCTGCCCCGACTACCGTTTTTTATCAAAGATAGTCCCAACAAGGGAACCAAGGGAATAATCATAGAAGGAGAACTATGATCCTATTCCCATGAGCTATGCAGAGCTACTACCATCATTGATTCAGAAGAAGTTGGTCCAGACACGACCACCTCCCGCCATACCATCACCATTGCCTTGGTATTACAAAGCATACCAGACGTGTGCCTTTCATCAGGGAGCACCAGGGTATAGTGTTGAGAATTGTTATCCTTTGAGGACTGAAGTGCAAAGGTTGGTAAAGTCTGGAATTATATCTTTCAAAGACGTGGGACCTAATGTGAAAGACAATCCTCTACCCAAGCACGGTGGGGTGAATGCTGTAAATATGGTGGTCGGTTGTCCAGGCGACTTTCAGATTTTTGACATTAATCTGGTTAGAGGAGATTTGGAAAAAAGGCATGCAGACCTCTGTGAATTCAGTTATTATACGCATGACCATGCCAGTTGTGCTGTTTGCAGTACAGACATACAAGGTTGCGAGAAGATAAAGGCTGATTTACAAGAGATGATGGATGAAGGTTTAATCCATATAATCAGGCCTAAGGAGGAATATGAAGAGGAAGTGAATATGGTTTCTGGATGTCCGGGTGAATTCAAAATTTTTGATGTGGATCATTTGAATGAGGATCTTGTGCAGTTGCATGCTACCTTCTGTCGTACTGTTGGTCAGGTGGAACACCAATATGGATCTTGCATAGTTTGTTGTCGAGACCCCCGAGGATGTTCTATTGTGAGGGAAGGTGTTCAGTTGCTATTAGACAATGGAACTATCAAGATCACATGTCAGAGAGATGATTATCATGAGATTGATATGGTTTAAGTTTGTTTAATGGAAGAAGAGTCAGAGGAAGAGTATGCCTCCGCGAATGAGTATTTCTCTTAAGACGAAGATTTGTTTGCCATAAATTACTTTTTGATGGCTGATTATGTTGAGGAAGGGGTAAATGTCATTGTACCTTGTTTTGGTGCACCCGCTCATCTTGAGGTGGAGTACCATAGCAAACCAGTTGTTACCCCATTGGTAATTAGTCTGTCAGATCCTGTTCCCTATAAATCAGATAAGGCTGTGCCTTACAAATACAAGGCTACAATATTAGAAGATGGGGTGGAAGTTCCCATCCAGCCAATGCCAGATGTTAGAAAAATAGATGATAATAGCAGGGTGACCCATAGTGGTCGTGTGTTTGCACCGGTTATTCAAAGAGATGTTGTTGTTGGGAAGAAAATGGCTGAGAATGATGAGCCTAAGAAGGCTACAGGAGGGACTAGTGGAGATACATTAGAGAAAGAAGTGGATGATATTTTGAAGATAATTAAGATGAGTGACTACAGAATTGTAGATCAGCTACTGCAGACTCCTTCAAAGATATATATCCTAGCTTTATTAATGAATTCCTCCGCTCATAGAGAATCACTGATGAGAGTACTGGACCAAGCTTTTATGTAGAATGACATGCCATTAGATCAATTCAGCAGCATAATTGGAAACATTACGTCATGTAACAATTTGAGTTTCTGTGATGATGAGTTACCAGATAAAGGGAGGAATCACAACCTGGCCCTCCACATATCTATGAACTGCAAGAATGATTAGATGTCCAATGTGCTAATTGATAATGGATCCGCGCTGAATGTTATACCGAGGAGTACCCTCATGAAGTTAAAGTATCAAAGAGCACCTATGCGCCCGAGTGGCATCATTGTGAAGGCTTTTGATGGGTCGAGGAAATCTGTCATTGGTGAAGTGGACTTGCCCATCCATATAGGACCACATTTGTTCCTGATAACCTTCTAGGTCATGGACATTATTCCCGCATATAGTTGTTTGCTAGGACGGCTATGGATACACGAAGCAGGGGCTGTCACTTCCACTCTGCATCAGAAGCTAAAATGTGTGCGTGAAGGAAAGATACTGATCATAAATGGGGAGCAGGCGTTGTTGATATCCCATCTATCCTCTTTCAGTATCGTAGAAGCGGATGAGGCCGCTGTTGGAACCCAGTTCCAAGCCCTATCAATTGACAACATAAGGAGGAATTATAATTTTTTGGTTTCCCTGAAGGACACGCAGCAGGTTGTGCGCAATGGTCATAATGCAGTTTGGGGATGACTTGTGGATCCACCCGTGAACAAGAACAGAAATGGTTTGGGTTTCTCTTTGAAGAATGGAAAAGGCGAAAGTTTGAAGTCAAAGTCTTATGTGAACAGTTATCATGATGTTTTCCGTAGCGGAGGCTACCTCCATCCAATTGGTTCTGGAATTAATGCTGTTGAAGAGGATGAAGCAGAGCAGGAATTACCGAATTATGTGACGCATGGAGTCCGAGTTCAGAACTGGGTCACCATTGATGTTCCTTCTTGCATACATATTTCAAAGTAATTTGTTTTGTTAAATCTGTTTCTTTCTTTTGAAAAGCTTTCAATCTGCCCAAGGTGGAAGTATTAATGTTGTAGGGCTTATCTGTTTGCTTTGACTGTTAAGATCATTAATAAAAGTTGTCTTTGCTTCCAAAAACATGTCTTTATTTTCTGCTTTTTCTTGGGAAATGGTAATCAAATAAAAAACCCTTTCAAAATAAATAATAGCTGAAAATTAATCAGCATGATCACTTGTTATATGTGTCAGTTTCTAAAAACAATCATAAATTATATGTGCAGATTAATTAAAAAACCCGTTGAATACAATGACCTTGCACCCTCTCGCAACTTTGATTGTCTTGTGTTTGGGGCTGAAGAAGAAGATTATGGTAAGATTCCAGAAGAGGTCTCACGGTTGCTTGAGAACGAGGAAAATACCATTCAGCCATATAAGGAGCCTTTGGAAGTGATTAATTTGGGTTCAGAAGAAGATCCAGAGGAAATTAAGATTGGAGCATCGTTGCATCCTGATGAAAAGAGCGGGTTGTTTGAGTTACTGAAAGAGTATGTGGATATTTTTGCTTGGTCTTATCAAGATATGCCTGGTATAGATACAAACATTGTCGAGCATCATTTGCTGTTGAAGCTAGAGTGTCCGCCAGTTAAACAAAAGTTGAGAAGAACCCACCCAGATATGGCAGTAAAGATCAAAGAGGAGGTCCTAAAACAGATTAATGTTGGTTTTCTTATGACGTCAGTGTATCCTCAATGGATTTCCAATATTGTCCAAGTACCGAAAAAAGACGGAAAAGTCTGCATGTGCATAGATTACAGAGATCTAAATAAAGTTGGTCCAAAAGATGATTTTCCATTGCCTCACATTGATATGTTAGTGGATAGCACAAAAAAATCAAAGTATTCTCGTTCATGGACAGATTTTGTGGGTATAATCAGATAAGAATGGCTCCAGAGGACATGGAAAAAACATTGTTTATCACACCCTGGGGAACATTCTGTTACAGAGTGATGCCCTACGGGTTGAAGAACGCTGGTGCAACGTACCAGAGGGCTATGACAACCCTATTCCATGATCTGATGCACAAGGAAATTGAAGTATATGTTGATGATATGATTGCCAAAACCCAAACTGAAGAAGGGCATATAGAAGATTTGTCGAAGTTGTTTCAGTGTTTGAGGAAATATCGCCTCCGCTTGAATCCAAATAAATGCACCTTCGGAGTTAGATCGGGGAAATTGTTGGGTTTTATTGTTAGCCAGAAAGGAATTGAAGTTGACCCTGATAAGATCAAAGCAATTCAAGAAATGCCAGTACCAAGAACTGAAAAGCAAGTCAGGGGTTTCCTCGGGCGTTTGAATTATATTTCAAAATTTATTTCCCACATGACTGCAAAGTGTGAACCGATCTTTAAGTTGTTAAAGAAAGATCAAGGTTGTGTGTGGATGGATGACTGCCAAAGGAAATTTGAGAGTATTAAAAAGTATTTGCTTGAACCTCCTATCTTGCTCCCTCCTGTAGAAGGAAGACCGTTGATTATGTATCTAACATTGTTAGATAAATCCATGGGTTGTATTCGGGGACAATAGGATGAAACAGGGAAGAAGGAGTTCGCCATTTATTATCTCAGCCAAAAGTTCACTAGTTGTGAGTCGCGGTATTCCATGCTAGAAAAACGTGTTGTGCTTTGGCCTGGGCGGCAAAGCGTTTGCGGTAGTATATGTTGAATCATACCACTTGGTTGATCTCCAAAATTGATCCAATCAAGTATATTTTTGAAAAGCCTGCTCTTACGGGAAGAATTGCCCGCTGGAAGATGTTGTTATCTGAATATGATATCGAATACCGCACTCAAAAAGCTATTAAAAGTAGTGTGTTGGCAGATTACCTTGCTCACCAACCGGTGGAAGATCATCAGTCTGCAGAATATGAATTCCCCGATGAGGATGTGATGTTCCTGAAAGTGAAAGATCATGATGAACCATTTCCTGAAGAGGGCCCTGACCCTGAATCTCATTAGAGTATGATATTTGATGGAGCGGTGAATGCTTATGGTAAAGGAATCGGTGTTGTGATTGTCACTCCTCATGGATCGCACATTCCTTTTACCGCGAGGTTAACATTCGATTGCACTAATAATATGGCAGAATATGAGGCTTACATCATGGGTCTCGAGGAAGCTATTAATCTCAGAATCAAAATTCTAGATGTGTATGGTGATTCAGCTTTCGTAATAAATCAGATTAAAGGAGAATGGGACACTCGTCACCCTGGCTTGATCCCTTACAAAGACTATGCTAGAAGATTATTACCCTTCTTCAATAAAGTTGAATTCCATCACATTCCTAGAGATGAAAATCAAATGGCGGATGCTCTGGCAACTCTGACTTCCATGTACCAAGTGAATGCTTGGAATGATATACCCCGAACACTCATGTGTTTGCAACAAAGGAGGTAGCAGATGAAAAACCTTGGTGTTATGACATCCAGCATTTTCTTCAGACTCAGGAATACCCGATTGGTGCGTCGAGGAAAGATAGAAAGTCACTGAGAAGATTGGCAGGCAGTTTCTTCCTCAGTGAAAATGTGTTGTACAAGAGAAATTATGACATGGTCTTACTCAGATGCGTGGATAGACACGAAGCAAACATGTTGATGCATGAGATTCATGAAGGTTCATTTGGAACTCATGCTAATGGACATTCGATGGCTAAAAAGATGCTAAGGGCAGGCTATTATTGGTTGACAATGGATTCTGATTGTTATAAATTGGCAAAGAAGTGCCATAAATGCCAGATTTATGCGGATAAGATCCATGTGCCTCCGACACTTCTCAATGTGATTTCCTCCCCATGGCCTTTCTATATGTGGGGGTATTGACATGATCGGGATGATAGAACCCAAAGCTTCGAATGGACACCATTTTATCTTGGTAGCAATTGACTAATTTACCAAATGGGTAGAGGCTGCTTCATATGCCAATGTTACCAAACAGGTGGTTGTGCGTTTCATCAAAAAGCAATCTTATATGCCAGTATGGTGTGCCGAGTAGAATCATCACTGACAATGGCTCGAATTTGAACAATAAGATGATGACAGAACTGTGTGAAGAATTCAAGATTGTCCATCACAATTCATCTCCGTACAGGCCAAAGATGAATGGGGCTGTTGAAGCTGCTAATAAGAATATCAAGTTGAAGTATAGATTCCCTCGTTGCATGTGATAATGGAAACCAAGTTGACAGAGGCTGAATGGGTCCAGAACAGGTTTGACCAATTGAATTTGATTGAAGAGAAGAGGATGACAGCTTTATGTCATGGGCAGTTATATCATAAAAGAATGAAGAAAGCATTTGATAAAAAGGTCAAACCTCGTGAATTCAGAGAAGGCGACCTCGTGCTCAGGAAGTTCATGTCTTTCAACACTGATTCTAGGGGCCAGTTAACTCCCAATTTTGAAGGCCCGTATGTTGTCAAGAAAGCCTTCTCTGGTGGTGCATTAATTCTTGAAACTATGGATGGCGAGGAGTTCCCACGTCCCATGAATGCTGACGCAGTCAAGAAATACTTCGCCTAAAGAAATAAAAGAACAACTCGCTAAGTTGAAAACCCTAAAGGGCGGCTTAGGAAAAAAAAGAGCGTCTCGGTAGGTCGAAAACCCGAAAGGTCGGTCTAGGCAAAAATTAGAGACATAAACAGAATTAATTTCCCGCTAAGTTGAAAACCCGCAAGGGCAGCTTAGGCAAAAGTTAGGGATTTTCTTGGCAAGTAACTACGTCAGACAAGACTTGATCGTTGAAGCAACAATCTTCTAGGATCCTCACCATACTTCAACAAAAGCTGCTGCTCAGGATTTCAAAAGTTGTTAGGGGGAATAATGGTCATTGTATCTCAATGTACCTTTTCCATTATATATTACCATTTCCCAAACTTTGTAATCATCCATGGAGTCTCGCCATTCACAGACTACCATTCTATTAATGAAATTCGAGCTTTTACCCAATTCTTTGTGTTCTTATTTTATTTAGCTTGCAAAGACTCCATTTATTACTGATAATAACTGTTAAAGCTAAAAGATTAAAAAGAAAAATTAACTTTTCAAAAAAAGGAGAACTTCACAATTCAATTTACTTTGGGATTTGTGATGAAACAATGACAACAAGAATGGTGATCCTAAGAATGAACAAACTCCGGTTGTTTTAAGAAGATTTACTTCCTTCATGAAGGTTTTTCTCAGGTCATTTTGCTGGTATGTGCGCAATCTTTGTGTGTTTCTCAGATAGTTAAAGACGATACCAGTGGGTGCAAGGTACTGTCTTGGGTTTGTGGTCCCATTATCCCCATCCAAGTCTTGGTTCGCTTTTGATTTTGGGTTTGCATGGACAGAAGCCTCCGTCCTAGATTCCCCAGCGAGGTTTTCCCTCATATGATGAAAGGTTTTATTCTCTTGGTGTGCTAAGATATCGCTCTTTTTGCAATATTGGCATTAGTGTTGACTTCTTGATTTCCTGGGAAGGTTATCCCAGGGCATATCTTGTTGGAATGAGTATTCGTGATGAAAGTTTTCAATCCGTTGTTTTTTCTCCAGGGAGGTAGACTTGAATCCCACAGTGAGGTTTGTTTGTCTCGGCGTCAGTCTGCTTTATTTGAGGCTAGTCTAACAATCTCCAGTAGGCATGTTGCTTTTGAAAAACTAGTTTCTCTGATGAAACTGGAAGAAGGATGTTCTATCCCGGTATCTTTTTGATTTGGCTACATCCGAATTATGTTTCTCCTCAGTGAAGTTAGGACAAGCAATAAGTTTAGTTTCCGCAGTTACTTTTACCTTTCTTGGATTGATCTTTCTGGTTGAAGTTTAGCCCAATGTTGTTAGTACCTGAGGCAGTTTTGTTTGTTTGTACTGATTATGTAACCTTTTACCAGCATATGCACGATATCACTCATACATTCATACATACATCATGCATTGCTACAAATCATTTTTCATTGACATTGTGTTCTAACCTTCCTGCAGCGCTCCTTGCTTAGGTGGATTTGGTTTTCCCTCTTGAGTTTATTTCTCAAAGGATGTATCTGCATTGGCCGTCTTGCTCCAGTTTATTTCTAAATTGGATTTGTGGTTGCATGACAATATTATTTTACTTTGGATTTCTGAAAACTTCAAGTTTTGGTTGGTGCATTTATTTTGCACGAGAATACTTTATCTTCTCAGCAGGAATATCGTGGAATTTCCCCAATAAGTCATATCTCTTTCCCCAGGAAGTCATATCTCTTTCCCCAGGAAGTCATATCTCTTTCCCTAGGAAGCCATATTTCTATCCTCAGAAATTCGTTTCTTTTTGCAATCCTCTATGATAACAAGCAATAGGTCTCTTTATTTGAGCAACTCGTGCTTCCCTGTACAAGGCGACATAACTTTTTTTTCTATTTCCTCTATGAGTGGTTAGTTTGCAGTCCGTCGTCAGTTTACGCCAGTGGATGGCAAGACTTTCAAATTCACAGAAGTTGCTCATTGTGAAACCTTTGCAAGTGGAAGTCTCTTTATTTGAGACAGCTTACATATTACCCTTTCTAGGCAGAATGCCTTGGTTAAAGAAGAAGTTGAGACTCGTTCTAGGTAAAACGCCAGAATTTTTGGATGACTTAATATATTTTCTCTTTCTACCTTCAGTGAATGTTGCTAGTACATCGACAGTGAACGTCGGTGTTTCTTATCTTTTTTCTATCATCAGTGAACGTTGATAGTTCATCGTTAGTGAACGGCGATGATATGATATGTTTTCTCTTTCTACCTTCAGTGAACGTTGGTAGGACATCGGCAGTGAACATCAGTGTTTGTTATCTTTTTGCTATCTTCAGTGAACATTGATAGTTCATCGTCAGTGAACGGAGGTGATATGATATTTTCTCTCTACCTTCAGTGAATGTTGGTAGTACATCGGCAGTGAATGTCGGTGTTTCTTATCTTTTTGCTATCATCAGTGAAAGTTGATAGTTCATCATCAGTGAACGGCGGTGATATGATATATTTTCTCTCTACCTTCAGTGAACGTTGGTAGTACATCAACAGTGAACGTCGGTGTTTATTATCTTTTTGCTATCTTCAGTGAACGTTGATAGTTCATCGTCAGTGAACGACGATGATATGATATTTTCTCTTTGTACCTTCAGTGAACGTTGGTAGTACATCGGCAGTGAACGTCCGTGTTTATCATCTTTTTGCTATCATCAGTGAACGTTGATAGTTCATCGTCATTGAACGGCAGTGGTATGATATTCTCTCTTTCTACCTTTAGTGAATGTTGGTAGTACATCTGCAGTGAACTTCAGTGTTTGTTATCTTTTTGCTATCTTCAGTGAACGTTGATATTTCATCGTCAGTGAACTGCGATGATATGATATTTTCTCTTTCTACCTTCAGTGAATGTTGGTAGTACATCGGTAGTGAACTTCGGTGTTTGTTATCTTTTTGCTATCTTCAGTGAAAGTTGATAGTTCATCGTCAGTGAACGGCGGTGATATGATATTTTCTCTTTCTAACTTCATTGAATGTTGGAAGACCATCGGCAGTGAACGTCGATGCTTGTTATCTTCCTCTCTGATTCAATTCTTTTGGGTCCACCAGTGATTTATTTTCCTGGTGGGGTTGCTCCTTTGTTTCTTCATTTTTTGTGGCATCCCCAGGGATACTTTGCGTCTCTTTGGTACTGTTCATATGCATTCATAATCATAAGCATTGCATGGCATCATAGGGAGAAAAATAGGGCTTGTTTTATATTTAAGTATCTTCAATCGCGTCGACACGAATATTTTTAACCTTCATATCTCCGGATAGAAGACACTTAAATAAGGGCAGCTGTTGTACCCCAATTTTTGCCCCTAAGATTCCTATATCATATCATATCAACTTGATCATAACATGATCACATTAGGGTTGGTTCTTCCTCTTTTTCTATCTCCTATCTTTAAGTTTGCTCTTAAGGAATTTCCAAGCACCTTGGTTGTGTATTTTGTATATATGTTATTGACTAACTTCTAATCAAAATACAAAAAAAAATATTTGTCTTTGTCTTTGCATATTTGTGTTTTGTAGGTACCAAGTCAAAGTATCTGACAAATAAAGATTCCTGGTATTATTCTCCTAAAATCTCTATTTTGCAAAGGAAAAATTAACAAAAATTAATTTTTTTCACTGATGCAATCCATTGCTCTTAGAGTGCAATCGATTGCACATAGTGCATTTTGCTCCATTTTTGAAAAAAAGACACTGTGCAAATCGATTTGCACTGTAGTGTAATCGATTGCACAACGTGAAAATTTGAAAAAATCAGCAATTTTAAAATTGTCAAATTTTGGCTCCAATTTTTCTTCATTTTTGAAAGATGTATCATTAATTCAAATTTTAGTGCCAATCTTTCATTTTTAAGAAGAATTATCATTAATTCAAATTTTGGCTCTAATATTTGAAAGAATTATCATTAATTTAAATTTTGGCTCCAAGAATCAATTACCAAATTACCACTAATCCCAATCCTAAAACTCTATAAATAGAGCCCTCATTTCATTCAAATTTCAAGCTTTTGATAGCCAACTCCACCTTGCTAAAAAATCTCTCAATTCTCTCCATCTACCAAATTCACTCAAAGCTCCATTTTCAAAAAGTTAGTAAGCTTTGCATTGAAGCTTGCTAATCTTTGAGCTAAACCTTCATCCAAACACTTTTTCTTCATCAATTCTCTACATCCAAGCTTGGCAATTGATTCTTGTGGTTGAATTGAAGTAAATTCTTGAAGTTGTTTTGATAATTCTCTAGATCTACCTTTGGTAAGTTGGATAATTCATCTTTCACAATGTGATCTCTTGGTGATCTTTGGGTTTGATTCTTTGATCATTATTTTTTGATTCCAATGGTGTTATTTTCTCATAATTTGATGGAATTTTCGTGCTCAATTGGATCCATGATCATAAGGTATTTGATGGAAAGTTTGAACAAGAATTTGGCCTTTTAAAATGCTATTTTGCTGCTTGTAACAGCGTGCAATCGATTGCAGTAACAGTGCAATCGATTGCACAGAAGCAATTTTGCATAAATTTTTGAAAACTGTACTGTGTAAATCGATTTACACAGTAGTGCAATCGATTTACACAGGGATAAAATGTATTTTTTTGCCTTGTTTTAGGGCAGCTTTGATCCAAAATGCTTTTTCTACTCACTCCTTTTGATTGTTGGTTTGGATTGCAATTTTAAATGTCCTATTTTTCTTTAAACTCAATGGACTTTGTGATGTAGATGAAGTTGGATAAATGTTCATCAATTCAAATCTACCTAAGAGTGAATTATTTAATTCATTTTTGGTGCTTTGGATTAATGATATGTTTAGTGCTTTAATCCATCTAGAAGAGTGGTTGAATTTAAAGATGAAAGAATTTTGAAATGGTGATCCTAATTAGCTTATCATTCCCCTCCCTCTTCATCTTATCCCTTTATTTTTTAATTGTGCTACATGTTAAGGGATGATGATCTCTATATCATTTATCCAAACATGAAGTACATAGATTGCTATTGACCGGCCTCAAAATAGGTGTGATTTCTACATAAGTCCACTTACGATTGTTTAACATAGCGCTAAATTTTGTCCAGATTTGAATAAATGATCATTCGTGGCCCAAACTTATGATTGCAAGCCCAAGTATGTTAATTTGATATCTTTGATCCAATAACATTGAGATTCATTGTGTGGAGGCTTTGGTTCTACCAATCCTCTAATGGATCTACAACACCTTTGGCCAACGCGGATCACTTAAACATCGTTGATCATTAAATGGTACTTGTGAGAATTCTAAATAGATGATATACTTGACAAAAAGCAAATGCAAATTGTTGTGTGGAGGCTTTGGTTCTACCAATCCTCTAATGAGTTCCAAATGCAAGTTTCAAGATAGTCATCTAACTAACCACTAATTTCTAACAATTGACTTTACTTTATGCTTTTATTTTTATGCTTTTATTTTTATGCTTGATGTACCATTTAATTTAAGCATTTACATTTCATGCCATTTTTATTTTGCTCACTTGAGCATTTATTCTTATGCCATTTTTATTTTGCTCACTTGAGCATTTACTTTTATGTTATTTTTATTTTGCTCACTTGAGCTTTTCATTTTCTTTTAAAGACACCTAATAATCAACATGAACCATAAAAAACTTTAATGATACTTGGACTATTTGGTTACTATCCTTGGCATTATGGAGTATTGGACTTCTTGGACTTAGGATTAGAGACCTTGGCCTATCTTGGAGACTTTGTGACTTTATTTGATATTTTATCTGGAGTTCTTGAAGTTTACCTCAAGACATTGGGTTGTTTGTTTGTTTTGTGTGCAGGCTATTGTGATTACACCCTTTGTTTGTAATATGGAATTCACCCGTATACAGCCTTTACTCTGCCTAATTTTTGCAAAGACTTAAAACACTTGAAGTTTGGTTCTCTCAAGAGGTCTAGTATCTTTGCTTTCTTGGTTTCAATCCAAAGAATGGGAATTCTACCTTGGCTCATAATGTCAAGTATTGGCTTCTTTTGGTTAGATGGTTCTTATCCCTAGCTTTTACCTTATGCTTTTGGATAGTCTCTTCATCTCCTCCCATCTTCTTTAATTTCAAAAATCTTCTCCCTCCTTTTGAAAACTCTTCTTGTTTTGAAACTTGAACCATTTTCATAATAAACTTGGACTTATGTCCATGCATTTTCAAATCATTTTTAAAAATAAATTTCAATCAATTTAATAATACCTTGACATTTTTTGTGAGAAGACTAAAAGTCAATCAATCTCATTTCAAACCATTTTGCCACTTTGGCTTTTATCTTTAAACTTTTCTCAAAAGATTAGACTCTTGTCAATCCTTGTAGTGATTCAAACAACTATACTTCTACAATATATAGTGAAGTGAGATATTTTCCACTTAGGTGTTGAGTGAGGCATTGTTGATTTTAAAATCCAAGCCATATCCTCCACTTTGAGATTATGCAAATTCTCCTTTTTCATGATTGTGGGTAGTAAGTATGTTTTCCACACGGACAATGACGATGATGTCTTATCTCATAAAATTAACCAACACACTTGTGTTTTAAATTTTTAAAAGAGGAACTACGTGTACCCTGATCCCCTATTGCACAAAATGTGGTACGTAGGCACTAAAGGTTCACAACCGCGGCGGGTGCAAAAATCATAAAAAATAAATTTATTTTCTCACCTCCACAATCCATTTTATATACAACACATGTTTTATAGCCAAAATATACAGATTTTTCAAAGAGGTTCCTGCGGAGTACCGTAGATGTTTAGGGTGCTAATACCTTCCCTTTGCATAACCAACCCCCTTACCTTGAATCTTTCCCCCTTTTTTTGGGTTATTCGCTCTTTTCCCTTTCCTTTGGAAACAATAAAGCACGGTGGCGATTTTTATTTTTATTTGTATAAAGTCTAGTCAATCCAATGGCTTAGTCTTGAACAATTTTACCGCTACACCTGCTATCCAGGCTTTCATATCAAAGCAACCCTACTATCCAGGTTCCTTCTCATAACCTTACTATCCAGGTTCCTCCTCTCTTATCCTCAAACAGCGGTCCACGACACTGTAAGACCAGAACCTGATCAAACACGATTGGTTTTGCATTTCCCTAGTAAATCGTGGTGCAGCTTGTACCCCGACCAGATACTAAGAACACTTCCGCTTCCTTAAGCCGGAGTTATTCCCCAGTAGAGTAACAGACAACTTAAGCTCCTAAAACTCTAGTTCTCCCAAGACAGGAAATCAACATCCCCTAGATGGCATCTTTAAGCCCATCTCCTGCAAATCTCCGTCACATCCAGGATGACATCTTTAAGCCCATCTCTGACAATCTTCAATCCTCGACCTCCAAATGGCATCTGTAAGCCCATTCTGGATATCACAAATCAAGCACCACTTCATGCGAGTGCAAATTTCTGGGCACTCTAGTGTTCAATCATCTTCCACCTTCAGATCACGAAAGGCAGAGCAGCCAATCTACATCTTCAGGTTTAAGAAGATTGAACAGGGGCAGTTGTTGTACCCCCAAAATTTGCCCTCCCATATTTCTTAACACATGGCAAGTTAGGTCCCCAAATTGCTCAAGGAAGTTCAAGAATTGACTAGACAAACTCTCTTCTAAGGTAGTATACCTCAAATTAGGGTTTCCATCTTCATTAATATGTGTGAACCACAAAGGACTAAAATTATCACCATTGTCCTAATATGTTCTCAAGATCATCCATGTCAAGTTTCAAGCCTTGCAGAAAAAGTTTTCTCAGTCAATTGCTCAAATGCCTGAAAATCAACTATACTAGGTCAAAAGTCAATTGTGGCCCACATACAATCAAACTTCAAGATTTTTGGTCAACATCCTCATTTTGAAGTATTATCCATCATTTGATCAAGGGTTGATCATGATTCCTCAAGGATTGCTTACAATTCATCCAAACCCAAAAGTTGCTAAATTAGGGTTTTATAGGAAAAGTCAACTCAACTTTTACCAAGCATAACTTTCTCATACTTTATTAGAAATGACTCATCCAAAGCTCATTTTTAAGAGGATGCAATTTCCTACAGTTCATCTTCATCTCCCAAGTCCAGAATATGCACTCACAAAAAGATATGAATTTTATCATTATAGGTCCTTTTAAAAAGTCAACAAAAATACCTTTTGGATCAAAGCTTCATACATGAACATGGAAGACTTAATTGATATGAGACCAAAAGGGTTGTGTATAGGACATCCTAAGCTTTTTAAAAAGTCCAAGAACACCTCTCTAGGGTCAAAATTGAGAGAGTTATGCATTGGCCAAGTTGACCATTTTTGCAAAATTGCCAAAAGTCAAATGTGCTCAAATTTGCATTTTTTGCTAAATGGGCCCAACTTTTTATGCTTGCACCTCAATTATAATGTGGTCCATGACTCAAATGTTCACTCACCCATTATGTGCTTCATTTTTCAATTTATTTTGATTTTTAATTAATTAAAAAGTGAATTAAATCAAATAAATGATGAAAATTAACAAAGATATGATTTGATTTGTTTTTTTGACAGATTGGCAATCAAGATATGCTGAGTTAACAAGATCAAATCAAATTAAGGCCAATTGGTACAAGAAAGGCATGATTTGGCTCAAAATAGTAACATATCATATAGCTTGCAAATCAAATCAAATCTTGGATAAATGCAAAGATTTAGTCCAAGTTTGTTAACCTAATTCACTCTAGGTTATATAATGAACAATTCTAGATCAAAATACAGGGGTTAGAGTCGTGAAAAAAGGCAGAGTAAAGTCACAAAATTCAAAGAAAAGTGTGAATTAGTTTTCACTCCACAGGCCATCTCAAGCCATCCTAGTTATCCCAATCCATTGTTGGACGTCCCTGGAAGTTGTCCCAATCGTTTGCAAGGCCTGAAACACCCAGAAATACGTGCTACACTTCATACGGTTTGGCATGATATTCCAATTCGATTATCATAATTCTTGCGTCATTAGCACTTTTGATTGTTATATTCGTGTTTGTCATCATGTTTGCAAGCTAACCATGTCATTTAATTGCATTTTTGAAGCCTTTACACGCATCTACCATTGTTAGGGTTTCCACGTTTTTTAGGGTTTCTTGAGGATGAGACGAGTTGATTGATACCATTACCTTTCACTTATCTTCTGTGTATAGAATTTTTGAAATATGCAGGGTTATACTTACAGTGGATGTTTGTAGGTAAAAGTCCATTTTCCTAATACGACGTAATCCAAGAAGAAGACGATGGCGTGGCAGCATGTGACTGGCCCGTTTGAACTTTCGCGTGTTTTGGAGCGTGGCACTTTGTTTGAATTATATTTCATTTGTTTCATTATAATTATGAATAACTTGTCTAGCGCAGTTGGTAGAGAGACACGCTTGTGAAAGGAAAGACCTGGGTTCGATCCCAGGTCCAGACATTTTTCCTATTTTCTAACATTTATACGCAGGATCTCATGCATTACTATTCCATGTCCACCATGCAACTCAAGGTCTGACTATCAGATTCATCTCCAGCCAAGATCCAACGCCTTCCATGAGAGGACCATGGTACACCTCAAAGTCAACGCCCACGCCTGATCCAGCGCATTGACTGGGCTTGGAGCATTTGGGCCAAGGAATTCAGATTTGCACCCCCTCTTCAGCAACACAATCAGGCCCAATTTTCACTCTTTCTCTTTTTTTTTCTTCTTTATTCTCTTCAATTTATTTATTTATTTTATTTTTAAAAATAAATTTTTTCATAAAATCAAAAAATCAAGAATTCACAAATTTAGAATTAGTTTTTTTTATTATTATCAAATTTAATTCTTAGTTAATTAGCTTAATTTAATTTATGGTAACTTTAACTTATTTTTACAATTAAAATCATCTAGAAAAATTAGGTTTAATTCTTGATTTAGTTGTTTTCTTTTTTCAAATAAAATAAAAATACAAAAAAATAGGTTATTTAGAATTAATTGCTTTTCATTGATTTATTTATTTTTATAAATTAACATTAATTAGAACTTAGGATTTTCTTTGCAATTTAATTATTCTTTATTTTCTCAAATAACAAAACATGACCAAAAAACATTTTTTCCTTAATCAATCGTAAGTAGGATTAGTCAAAGGGTTAAAACCCTAATCGCCTCGCATTTAACTTACCGAGCGTTTTTAATTCTTTTATTATTTTTGTAACTGTTTTGAGGATGTAATAGTTTTAATTAGGGTTTTTACTTATCTCTTTTCCCCGATTTTCGGTTATGTAATTAATCCCCATCCCCGAAGCCTTGTAATAGTTAGGTTTTATATTTCCGCTTTTACTTTCCGCAAAACTCTTAACTGTTAGATGTATGTTTAGGATTGTATGGCAAGAATGCATGACAAAATTAAAACAGTTAGAAATCCCTAATGTGCAAAGATTAAATAACTGAAACAAATCACTCGCACATATTCACTCTTAGGGTATACTCTCACTTCGGTTGCCTTCGGTAAACGATCATTAAGCATAGGGTGTCTTAGTGGCTGCCCTCCCGTCTAAAGAGATCAAATTGTCCCGTTCAAATGTTGCCTCAGAAATGTTGCCTCGAAAAGATCTTAAGACTCTAGGGTTACTACTAAGGTGTCCTAATATTTCTTTAGTGACCGTACGTCCCTTTCGAATTGACCCTTACAAATTCCAACGACGGTGCTACCTATTTCTCAATAGTAGGATAGTGCTGTCTAAAGGAAATAAGAATAGAAACGATCTTTTTTCGAGTAGGTAGATGCTAGTAGGTACTTGCTCAAAACAAAAATTTTCACACCTACACTTTTCAAACAAATGTTCAAAACAACTTCATCACACCCTTGAGGACTGATACAAGGGTTATCACGAAGTAAAACATTTTTCAAAAAAAACAAGCACACAAACACAAGCAATTTAAAAATGAGCAAGTACCTAAGAGCCCATGGAAAACCATGGATAGAAAGGGTGCTAACACCTTCCCTTTCTATAATCTACCCCCCGTACTCAAAATCTCAAAAAAGGATTTTTTTTTTCTGTACTTTTTTCCTTTCCGGTTGGATGAAATAAAAGTCGGTGGCGACTCTTGCTTACCGTGACATTTTGCGAATAAAAAACGCAAAATGCAAACCAGTAAAAACAGTCGGTTCTGCCACCGTATCACAATAACCTTTCGAGGCATTTGTCGGACTGAGTTTCTGATATGGATGTCGACTCGTCTAGAGAGAATAAGATTGAACAATGATCGGTATTGTTCCAGATTCAGTAGCAACTCTCTGGGGTTTAGTGGTCTGGACTGCCCTTCATTGGAGAGAGAAATTTTGCCGGTGATTTGTAGTAGCCAGAGAAATAAACTCGAGTTGGGGAGAATGAACTCCGCTGGGGAAATAAACTCTGCTTGGGGAAATAAACCTTATTGGGGAAATAAACCCTAAACCTTGACGGAGGAATACTCTTCTTAGGAAATACCCTTATCGGGGACATGAGCTCTACTGGAGAATATGAGCTTTGCTAGAGAACAAGAATTTTGCAGGGGATTTTACAATGTTGGAGAAATAAACTCAAATGAGGAAGAGAATTTCCATAAACTGTACTGATGCTAGGGGGATCTAATGGTGAAATATATCTACGTTGAAGATGAGCTTGTTAAGACTACTCTGTAGGGATAATCTCATGGAAGTTGTTCTGCAGGGATAATCTTGTGAGGATTTTTCTGTGGGGTTACATGGACGACTTGAACATTATCCCAATTACTAAAGTCTTGAGCAAATGCTTATTCATGTTTTTATGCATATACTTGAGCAATTGGACTCTTTGATCAAATCTCCAAAAGGGCAAAATGGTCTAAATTAGGGTTTTGACTGGGAAAGGGCAATTTCTGATTTTCGACCTAGCAAATGGTCAATTGGTTTAAGGCATGATCTCAAGAGTCCAATTGTATCATTTTCACCAAATGACATGATTCAAAACATTGCAAATCCTTTGGACTGACAGATGAATTTTGCAGTCAACTGATCAAAAGTCAATTGTATACTGAAAAGTCAAACTTTGACTTTTTGGTCAAATTCAAGTGCCAAAGATCACAATTCATTAAAACATGTCAAAATAGGAAACTTATTCATCAAGAAATCAAGATTTCATTTTGAAAAGTCAAAATTTCTAAACTTTGTGACTTTATTTGATATTTTATCTGGAGTTCTTGAAGTTTACCTCAAGACATTGGGTTGTTTGTTTGTTTTGTGTGCAGGCTATTGTGATTACACCCTTTGTTTGTAATATGGAATTCACCCGTATACAGCCTTTACTCTGCCTAATTTTTGCAAAGACTTAAAACACTTGAAGTTTGGTTCTCTCAAGAGGTCTAGTATCTTTGCTTTCTTGGTTTCAATCCAAAGAATGGGAATTCTACCTTGGCTCATAATGTCAAGTATTGGCTTCTTTTGGTTAGATGGTTCTTATCCCTAGCTTTTACCTTATGCTTTTGGATAGTCTCTTCATCTCCTCCCATCTTCTTTAATTTCAAAAATCTTCTCCCTCCTTTTGAAAACTCTTCTTGTTTTGAAACTTGAACCATTTTCATAATAAACTTGGACTTATGTCCATGCATTTTCAAAGCATTTTTAAAAATAAATTTCAATCAATTTAATAATACCTTGACATTTTTTGTGAGAAGACTAAAAGTCAATCAATCTCATTTCAAACCATTTTGCCACTTTGGCTTTTATCTTTAAACTTTTCTCAAAAGATTAGACTCTTGTCAATCCTTGTAGTGATTCAAACAACTATACTTCTACAATATATAGTGAAGTGAGATATTTTCCACTTAGGTGTTGAGTGAGGCATTGTTGATTTTAAAATCCAAGCCATATCCTCCACTTTGAGATTATGCAAATTCTCCTTTTTCATGATTGTGGGTAGTAAGTATGTTTTCCACACGGACAATGACGATGATGTCTTATCTCATAAAATTAACCAACACACTTGTGTTTTAAATTTTTAAAAGAGGAACTACGTGTACCCTGATCCCCTATTGCACAAAATGTGGTACGTAGGCACTAAAGGTTCACAACCGCGGCGGGTGCAAAAATCATAAAAAATAAATTTATTTTCTCACCTCCACAATCCATTTTATATACAACACATTTTTTATAGCCAAAATATACAGATTTTTCAAAGAGGTTCCTGCGGAGTACCGTAGATGTTTAGGGTGCTAATACCTTCCCTTTGCATAACCAACCCCCTTACCTTGAATCTTTCCCCCTTTTTTTGGGTTATTCGCTCTTTTCCCTTTCCTTTGGAAACAATAAAGCACGGTGGCGATTTTTATTTTTATTTGTATAAAGTCTAGTCAATCCAATGGCTTAGTCTTGAACAATTTTACCGCTACACCTGCTATCCAGGCTTTCATATCAAAGCAACCCTACTATCCAGGTTCCTTCTCATAACCTTACTATCCAGGTTCCTCCTCTCTTATCCTCAAACAGCGGTCCACGACACTGTAAGACCAGAACCTGATCAAACACGATTGGTTTTGCATTTCCCTAGTAAATCGTGGTGCAGCTTGTACCCCGACCAGATACTAAGAACACTTCCGCTTCCTTAAGCCGGAGTTATTCCCCAGTAGAGTAACAGACAACTTAAGCTCCTAAAACTCTAGTTCTCCCAAGACAGGAAATCAACATCCCCTAGATGGCATCTTTAAGCCCATCTCCTGCAAATCTCCGTCACATCCAGGATGACATCTTTAAGCCCATCTCTGACAATCTTCAATCCTCAACCTCCAAATGGCATCTGTAAGCCCATTCTGGATATCACAAATCAAGCACCACTTCATGCGAGTGCAAATTTCTGGGCACTCTAGTGTTCAATCATCTTCCACCTTCAGATCACGAAAGGCAGAGCAGCCAATCTACATCTTCAGGTTTAAGAAGATTGAACAGGGGCAGTTGTTGTACCCCCAAAATTTGCCCTCCCATATTTCTTAACACATGGCAAGTTAGGTCCCCAAATTGCTCAAGGAAGTTCAAGAATTGACTAGACAAACTCTCTTCTAAGGTAGTATACCTCAAATTAGGGTTTCCATCTTCATTAATATGTGTGAACCACAAAGGACTAAAATTATCACCATTGTCCTAATATGTTCTCAAGATCATCCATGTCAAGTTTCAAGCCTTGCAGAAAAAGTTTTCTCAGTCAATTGCTCAAATGCCTGAAAATCAACTATACTAGGTCAAAAGTCAACTGTGGCCCACATACAGTCAAACTTCAAGATTTTTGGTCAACATCCTCATTTTGAAGTATTATCCATCATTTGATCAAGGGTTGATCATGATTCCTCAAGGATTGCTTACAATTCATCCAAACCCAAAAGTTGCTAAATTAGGGTTTTATAGGAAAAGTCAACTCAACTTTTACCAAGCATAACTTTCTCATACTTTATTAGAAATGACTCATCCAAAGCTCATTTTTAAGAGGATGCAATTTCCTACAGTTCATCTTCAGCTCCCAAGTCCAGAATATGCACTCACAAAAAGATATGAATTTTATCATTATAGGTCCTTTTAAAAAGTCAACAAAAATACCTTTTGGATCAAAGCTTCATACATGAACATGGAAGACTTAATTGATATGAGACCAAAAGGGTTGTGTATAGGACATCCTAAGCTTTTTAAAAAGTCCAAGAACACCTCTCTAGGGTCAAAATTGAGAGAGTTATGCATTGGCCAAGTTGACCATTTTTGCAAAATTGCCAAAAGTCAAATGTGCTCAAATTTGCATTTTTTGCTAAATGGGCCCAACTTTTTATGCTTGCACCTCAATTATAATGTGGTCCATGACTCAAATGTTCACTCACCCATTATGTGCTTCATTTTTCAATTTATTTTGATTTTTAATTAATTAAAAAGTGAATTAAATCAAATAAATGATGAAAATTAACAAAGATATGATTTGATTTGTTTTTTTGACAGATTGGCAATCAAGATATGCTGAGTTAACAAGATCAAATCAAATTAAGGCCAATTGGTACAAGAAAGGCATGATTTGGCTCAAAATAGTAACATATCATATAGCTTGCAAATCAAATCAAATCTTGGATAAATGCAAAGATTTAGTCCAAGTTTGTTAACCTAATTCACTCTAGGTTATATAATGAACAATTCTAGATCAAAATACAGGGGTTAGAGTCGTGAAAAAAGGCAGAGTAAAGTCACAAAATTCAAAGAAAAGTGTGAATTAGTTTTCACTCCACAGGCCATCTCAAGCCATCTTAGTTATCCCAATCCATTGTTGGACGTCCCTGGAAGTTGTCCCAATCGTTTGCAAGGCCTGAAACACCCAGAAATACGTGCTACACTTCATACGGTTTGGCATGATATTCCAATTCGATTATCATAATTCTTGCATCATTAGCACTTTTGATTGTTATATTCGTGTTTGTCATCATGTTTGCAAGCTAACCATGTCATTTAATTGCATTTTTGAAGCCTTTACACGCATCTACCATTGTTAGGGTTTCCACGTTTTTTAGGGTTTCTTGAGGATGAGACGAGTTGATTGATACCATTACCTTTCACTTATCTTCTGTGTATAGAATTTTTGAAATATGCAGGGTTATACTTACAGTGGATGTTTGTAGGTAAAAGTCCATTTTCCTAATACGACGTAATCCAAGAAGAAGACGATGGCGTGGCAGCATGTGACTGGCCCGTTTGAACTTTCGCGTGTTTTGGAGCGTGGCACTTTGTTTGAATTATATTTCATTTGTTTCATTATAATTATGAATAACTTGTCTAGCGCAATTGGTAGAGAGACACGCTTGTGAAAGGAAAGACCTGGGTTCGATCCCAGGTCCAGACATTTTTCCTATTTTCTAACATTTATACGCAGGATCTCATGCACTACTATTCCATGTGTCCACCATGCAACTCAAGGTCTGACTATCAGATTCATCTCCAGCCAAGATCCAACGCCTTCCATGAGAGGACCATGGTACACCTCAAAGTCAACGCCCACGCCTGATCCAGCGCATTGACTGGGCTTGGAGCATTTGGGCCAAGGAATTCAGATTTGCACCCCCTCTTCAGCAACACAATCAGGCCCAATTTTCACTCTTTCTCTTTTTTTTCTTCTTTATTCTCTTCAATTTATTTATTTATTTTATTTTTAAAAATAAATTTTTTCATAAAATCAAAAAATCAAGAATTCACAAATTTAGAATTAGTTTTTTTTATTATTATCAAATTTAATTCTTAGTTAATTAGCTTAATTTAATTTAGGGTAACTTTAACTTATTTTTACAATTAAAATCATCTAGAAAAATTAGGTTTAATTCTTGATTTAGTTGTTTTCTTTTTTCAAATAAAATAAAAATACAAAAAAATAGGTTATTTAGAATTAATTGCTTTTCATTGATTTATTTATTTTTATAAATTAACATTAATTAGAACTTAGGATTTTCTTTGCAATTTAATTATTCTTTATTTTCTCAAATAACAAAACATGACCAAAAAACATTTTTTCCTTAATCAATCGTAAGTAGAATTAGTCAAAGGGTTAAAACCCTAATCGCCTCACATTTAACTTACCGAGCGTTTTTAATTCTTTTATTATTTTTGTAACTGTTTTGAGGATGTAATAGTTTTAATTAGGGTTTTTACTTATCTCTTTTCCCCGATTTTCGGTTATGTAATTAATCCCCATCCCCGAAGCCTTGTAATAGTTAGGTTTTATATTTCCGCTTTTACTTTCCGCAAAACTCTTAACTGTTAGATGTATGTTTAGGATTGTATGGCAAGAATGCATGACAAAATTAAAACAGTTAGAAATCCCTAATGTGCAAAGATTAAATAACTGAAACAAATCACTCGCACATATTCACTCTTAGGGTATACTCTCACTTCGGTTGCCTTCGGTAAACGATCATTAAGCATAGGGTGTCTTAGTGGCTGCCCTCCCGTCTAAAGAGATCAAATTGTCCCGTTCAAATGTTGCCTCAGAAATGTTGCCTCGAAAAGATCTTAAGACTCTAGGGTTACTACTAAGGTGTCCTAATATTTCTTTAGTGACCGTACGTCCCTTTCGAATTGACCCTTACAAATTCCAACGACGGTGCTACCTATTTCTCAATAGTAGGATAGTGCTGTCTAAAGGAAATAAGAATAGAAACGATCTTTTTTCGAGTAGGTAGATGCTAGTAGGTACTTGCTCAAAACAAAAATTTTCACACCTACACTTTTCAAACAAATGTTCAAAACAACTTCATCACACCCTTGAGGACTGATACAAGGGTTATCACGAAGTAAAACATTTTTCAAAAAAAACAAGCACACAAACACAAGCAATTTAAAAATGAGCAAGTACCTAAGAGCCCATGGAAAACCATGGATAGAAAGGGTGCTAACACCTTCCCTTTCTATAATCTACCCCCCGTACTCAAAATCTCAAAAAAGGATTTTTTTTTTCTGTACTTTTTTCCTTTCCGGTTGGATGAAATAAAAGTCGGTGGCGACTCTTGCTTACCGTGACATTTTGCGAATAAAAAACGCAAAATGCAAACCAGTAAAAACAGTCGGTTCTGCCACCGTATCACAATAACCTTTCGAGGCATTTGTCGGACTGAGTTTCTGATATGGATGTCGACTCGTCTAGAGAGAATAAGATTGAACAATGATCGGTATTGTTCCAGATTCAGTAGCAACTCTCTGGGGTTTAGTGGTCTGGACTGCCCTTCATTGGAGAGAGAAATTTTGCCGGTGATTTGTAGTAGCCAGAGAAATAAACTCGAGTTGGGGAGAATGAACTCCGCTGGGGAAATAAACTCTGCTTGGGGAAATAAACCTTATTGGGGAAATAAACCCTAAACCTTGACGGAGGAATACTCTTCTTAGGAAATACCCTTATCGGGGACATGAGCTCTACTGGAGAATATGAGCTTTGCTAGAGAACAAGAATTTTGCAGGGGATTTTACAATGTTGGAGAAATAAACTCAAATGAGGAAGAGAATTTCCATAAACTGTACTGATGCTAGGGGGATCTAATGGTGAAATATATCTACGTTGAAGATGAGCTTGTTAAGACTACTCTGTAGGGATAATCTCATGGAAGTTGTTCTGCAGGGATAATCTTGTGAGGATTTTTCTGTGGGGTTACATGGACGACTTGAACATTATCCCAATTACTAAAGTCTTGAGCAAATGCTTATTCATGTTTTTATGCATATACTTGAGCAATTGGACTCTTTGATCAAATCTCCAAAAGGGCAAAATGGTCTAAATTAGGGTTTTGACTGGGAAAGGGCAATTTCTGATTTTCGACCTAGCAAATGGTCAATTGGTTTAAGGCATGATCTCAAGAGTCCAATTGTATCATTTTCACCAAATGACATGATTCAAAACATTGCAAATCCTTTGGACTGACAGATGAATTTTGCAGTCAACTGATCAAAAGTCAATTGTATACTGAAAAGTCAAACTTTGACTTTTTGGTCAAATTCAAGTGCCAAAGATCACAATTCATTAAAACATGTCAAAATAGGAAACTTATTCATCAAGAAATCAAGATTTCATTTTGAAAAGTCAAAATTTCTAAACTTTGTGACTTTATTTGATATTTTATCTGGAGTTCTTGAAGTTTACCTCAAGACATTGGGTTGTTTGTTTGTTTTGTGTGCAGGCTATTGTGATTACACCCTTTGTTTGTAATATGGAATTCACCCGTGTACAGCCTTTACTCTGCCTAATTTTTGCAAAGACTTAAAACACTTGAAGTTTGGTTCTCTCAAGAGGTCTAGTATCTTTGCTTTCTTGGTTTCAATCCAAAGAATGGGAATTCTACCTTGGCTCATAATGTCAAGTATTGGCTTCTTTTGGTTAGATGGTTCTTATCCCTAGCTTTTACCTTATGCTTTTGGATAGTCTCTTCATCTCCTCCCATCTTCTTTAATTTCAAAAATCTTCTCCCTCCTTTTGAAAACTCTTCTTGTTTTGAAACTTGAACCATTTTCATAATAAACTTGGACTTATGTCCATGCATTTTCAAAGCATTTTTTAAAATAAATTTCAATCAATTTAATAATACCTTGACATTTTTTGTGAGAAGACTAAAAGTCAATCAATCTCATTTCAAACCATTTTGCCACTTTGGCTTTTATCTTTAAACTTTTCTCAAAAGATTAGACTCTTGTCAATCCTTGTAGTGATTCAAACAACTATACTTCTACAATATATAGTGAAGTGAGATATTTTCCACTTAGGTGTTGAGTGAGGCATTGTTGATTTTAAAATCCAAGCCATATCCTCCACTTTGAGATTATGCAAATTCTCCTTTTTCATGATTGTGTGTAGTAAGTATGTTTTCCACACGGACAATGACGATGATGTCTTATCTCATAAAATTAACCAACACACTTGTGTTTTAAATTTTTAAAAGAGGAACTACGTGTACCCTGATCCCCTATTGCACAAAATGTGGTACGTAGGCACTAAAGGTTCACAACCGCGGCGGGTGCAAAAATCATAAAAAATAAATTTATTTTCTCACCTCCACAATCCATTTTATATACAACACATTTTTTATAGCCAAAATATACAGATTTTTCAAAGAGGTTCCTGCGGAGTACCGTAGATGTTTAGGGTGCTAATACCTTCCCTTTGCATAACCAACCCCCTTACCTTGAATCTTTCCCCCTTTTTTTGGGTTATTCGCTCTTTTCCCTTTCCTTTGGAAACAATAAAGCACGGTGGCGATTTTTATTTTTATTTGTATAAAGTCTAGTCAATCCAATGGCTTAGTCTTGAACAATTTTACCGCTACACCTGCTATCCAGGCTTTCATATCAAAGCAACCCTACTATCCAGGTTCCTTCTCATAACCTTACTATCCAGGTTCCTCCTCTCTTATCCTCAAACAGCGGTCCACGACACTGTAAGACCAGAACCTGATCAAACACGATTGGTTTTGCATTTCCCTAGTAAATCGTGGTGCAGCTTGTACCCCGACCAGATACTAAGAACACTTCCGCTTCCTTAAGCCGGAGTTATTCCCCAGTAGAGTAACAGACAACTTAAGCTCCTAAAACTCTAGTTCTCCCAAGACAGGAAATCAACATCCCCTAGATGGCATCTTTAAGCCCATCTCCTGCAAATCTCCGTCACATCCAGGATGACATCTTTAAGCCCATCTCTGACAATCTTCAATCCTCGACCTCCAAATGGCATCTGTAAGCCCATTCTGGATATCACAAATCAAGCACCACTTCATGCGAGTGCAAATTTCTGGGCACTCTAGTGTTCAATCATCTTCCACCTTCAGATCACGAAAGGCAGAGCAGCCAATCTACATCTTCAGGTTTAAGAAGATTGAACAGGGGCAGTTGTTGTACCCCCAAAATTTGCCCTCCCATATTTCTTAACACATGGCAAGTTAGGTCCCCAAATTGCTCAAGGAAGTTCAAGAATTGACTAGACAAACTCTCTTCTAAGGTAGTATACCTCAAATTAGGGTTTCCATCTTCATTAATATGTGTGAACCACAAAGGACTAAAATTATCACCATTGTCCTAATATGTTCTCAAGATCATCCATGTCAAGTTTCAAGCCTTGCAGAAAAAGTTTTCTCAGTCAATTGCTCAAATGCCTGAAAATCAACTATACTAGGTCAAAAGTCAACTGTGGCCCACATACAGTCAAACTTCAAGATTTTTGGTCAACATCCTCATTTTGAAGTATTATCCATCATTTGATCAAGGGTTGATCATGATTCCTCAAGGATTGCTTACAATTCATCCAAACCCAAAAGTTGCTAAATTAGGGTTTTATAGGAAAAGTCAACTCAACTTTTACCAAGCATAACTTTCTCATACTTTATTAGAAATGACTCATCCAAAGCTCATTTTTAAGAGGATGCAATTTCCTACAGTTCATCTTCAGCTCCCAAGTCCAGAATATGCACTCACAAAAAGATATGAATTTTATCATTATAGGTCCTTTTAAAAAGTCAACAAAAATACCTTTTGGATCAAAGCTTCATACATGAACATGGAAGACTTAATTGATATGAGACCAAAAGGGTTGTGTATAGGACATCCTAAGCTTTTTAAAAAGTCCAAGAACACCTCTCTAGGGTCAAAATTGAGAGAGTTATGCATTGGCCAAGTTGACCATTTTTGCAAAATTGCCAAAAGTCAAATGTGCTCAAATTTGCATTTTTTGCTAAATGGGCCCAACTTTTTATGCTTGCACCTCAATTATAATGTGGTCCATGACTCAAATGTTCACTCACCCATTATGTGCTTCATTTTTCAATTTATTTTGATTTTTAATTAATTAAAAAGTGAATTAAATCAAATAAATGATGAAAATTAACAAAGATATGATTTGATTTGTTTTTTTGACAGATTGGCAATCAAGATATGCTGAGTTAACAAGATCAAATCAAATTAAGGCCAATTGGTACAAGAAAGGCATGATTTGGATCAAAATAGTAACATATCATATAGCTTGCAAATCAAATCAAATCTTGGATAAATGCAAAGATTTAGTCCAAGTTTGTTAACCTAATTCACTCTAGGTTATATAATGAACAATTCTAGATCAAAATACAGGGGTTAGAGTCGTGAAAAAAGGCAGAGTAAAGTCACAAAATTCAAAGAAAAGTGTGAATTAGTTTTCACTCCACAGGCCATCTCAAGCCATCTTAGTTATCCCAATCCATTGTTGGACGTCCCTGGAAGTTGTCCCAATCGTTTGCAAGGCCTGAAACACCCAGAAATACGTGCTACACTTCATACGGTTTGGCATGATATTCCAATTCGATTATCATAATTCTTGCATCATTAGCACTTTTGATTGTTATATTCGTGTTTGTCATCATGTTTGCAAGCTAACCATGTCATTTAATTGCATTTTTGAAGCCTTTACACGCATCTACCATTGTTAGGGTTTCCACGTTTTTTAGGGTTTCTTGAGGATGAGACGAGTTGATTGATACCATTACCTTTCACTTATCTTCTGTGTATAGAATTTTTGAAATATGCAGGGTTATACTTACAGTGGATGTTTGTAGGTAAAAGTCCATTTTCCTAATACGACGTAATCCAAGAAGAAGACGATGGCGTGGCAGCATGTGACTGGCCCGTTTGAACTTTCGCGTGTTTTGGAGCGTGGCACTTTGTTTGAATTATATTTCATTTGTTTCATTATAATTATGAATAACTTGTCTAGCGCAGTTGGTAGAGAGACACGCTTGTGAAAGGAAAGACCTGGGTTCGATCCCAGGTCCAGACATTTTTCCTATTTTCTAACATTTATACGCAGGATCTCATGCACTACTATTCCATGTCCACCATGCAACTCAAGGTCTGACTATCAGATTCATCTCCAGCCAAGATCCAACGCCTTCCATGAGAGGACCATGGTACACCTCAAAGTCAACGCCCACGCCTGATCCAGCGCATTGACTGGGCTTGGAGCATTTGGGCCAAGGAATTCAGATTTGCACCCCCTCTTCAGCAACACAATCAGGCCCAATTTTCACTCTTTCTCTTTTTTTTTCTTCTTTATTCTCTTCAATTTATTTATTTATTTTATTTTTAAAAATAAATTTTTTCATAAAATCAAAAAATCAAGAATTCACAAATTTAGAATTAGTTTTTTTTATTATTATCAAATTTAATTCTTAGTTAATTAGCTTAATTTAATTTAGGGTAACTTTAACTTATTTTTACAATTAAAATCATCTAGAAAAATTAGGTTTAATTCTTGATTTAGTTGTTTTCTTTTTTCAAATAAAATAAAAATACAAAAAAATAGGTTATTTAGAATTAATTGCTTTTCATTGATTTATTTATTTTTATAAATTAACATTAATTAGAACTTAGGATTTTCTTTGCAATTTAATTATTCTTTATTTTCTCAAATAACAAAACATGACCAAAAAACATTTTTTCCTTAATCAATCGTAAGTAGGATTAGTCAAAGGGTTAAAACCCTAATCGCCTCGCATTTAACTTACCGAGCGTTTTTAATTCTTTTATTATTTTTGTAACTGTTTTGAGGATGTAATAGTTTTAATTAGGGTTTTTACTTATCTCTTTTCCCCGATTTTCGGTTATGTAATTAATCCCCATCCCCGAAGCCTTGTAATAGTTAGGTTTTATATTTCCGCTTTTACTTTCCGCAAAACTCTTAACTGTTAGATGTATGTTTAGGATTGTATGGCAAGAATGCATGACAAAATTAAAACAGTTAGAAATCCCTAATGTGCAAAGATTAAATAACTGAAACAAATCACTCGCACATATTCACTCTTAGGGTATACTCTCACTTCGGTTGCCTTCGGTAAACGATCATTAAGCATAGGGTGTCTTAGTGGCTGCCCTCCCGTCTAAAGAGATCAAATTGTCCCGTTCAAATGTTGCCTCAGAAATGTTGCCTCGAAAAGATCTTAAGACTCTAGGGTTACTACTAAGGTGTCCTAATATTTCTTTAGTGACCGTACGTCCCTTTCGAATTGACCCTTACAAATTCCAACGACGGTGCTACCTATTTCTCAATAGTAGGATAGTGCTGTCTAAAGGAAATAAGAATAGAAACGATCTTTTTTCGAGTAGGTAGATGCTAGTAGGTACTTGCTCAAAACAAAAATTTTCACACCTACACTTTTCAAACAAATGTTCAAAACAACTTCATCACACCCTTGAGGACTGATACAAGGGTTATCACGAAGTAAAACATTTTTCAAAAAAAACAAGCACACAAACACAAGCAATTTAAAAATGAGCAAGTACCTAAGAGCCCATGGAAAACCATGGATAGAAAGGGTGCTAACACCTTCCCTTTCTATAATCTACCCCCCGTACTCAAAATCTCAAAAAAGGATTTTTTTTTCTGTACTTTTTTCCTTTCCGGTTGGATGAAATAAAAGTCGGTGGCGACTCTTGCTTACCGTGACATTTTGCGAATAAAAAACGCAAAATGCAAACCAGTAAAAACAGTCGGTTCTGCCACCGTATCACAATAACCTTTCGAGGCATTTGTCGGACTGAGTTTCTGATATGGATGTCGACTCGTCTAGAGAGAATAAGATTGAACAATGATCGGTATTGTTCCAGATTCAGTAGCAACTCTCTGGGGTTTAGTGGTCTGGACTGCCCTTCATTGGAGAGAGAAATTTTGCCGGTGATTTGTAGTAGCCAGAGAAATAAACTCGAGTTGGGGAGAATGAACTCCGCTGGGGAAATAAACTCTGCTTGGGGAAATAAACCTTATTGGGGAAATAAACCCTACGGAGGAATACTCTTCTTAGGAAATACCCTTATCGGGGACATGAGCTCTACTGGAGAATATGAGCTTTGCTAGAGATCAAGAATTTTGCAGGGGATTTTACAATGTTGGAGAAATAAACTCAAATGAGGAAGAGAATTTCCATAAACTGTACTGATGCTAGGGGGATCTAATGGTGAAATATATCTACGTTGAAGATGAGCTTGTTAAGACTACTCTGTAGGGATAATCTCATGGAAGTTGTTCTGCAGGGATAATCTTGTGAGGATTTTTCTGTGGGGTTACATGGACGACTTGAACATTATCCCAATTACTAAAGTCTTGAGCAAATGCTTATTCATGTTTTTATGCATATACTTGAGCAATTGGACTCTTTGATCAAATCTCCAAAAGGGCAAAATGGTCTAAATTAGGGTTTTGACTGGGAAAGGGCAATTTCTGATTTTCGACCTAGCAAATGGTCAATTGGTTTAAGGCATGATCTCAAGAGTCCAATTGTATCATTTTCACCAAATGACATGATTCAAAACATTGCAAATCCTTTGGACTGACAGATGAATTTTGCAGTCAACTGATCAAAAGTCAATTGTATACTGAAAAGTCAAACTTTGACTTTTTGGTCAAATTCAAGTGCCAAAGATCACAATTCATTAAAACATGTCAAAATAGGAAACTTATTCATCAAGAAATCAAGATTTCATTTTGAAAAGTCAAAATTTCTAAACTTTGAAATTTTTTCTAAGTGTTGAAAATTTCTTATTTTTTCATAACTTTGAGCAATTTTTTCATTATGATACAAGATGATTCAAAGGAAACTTCCAACATGAAAGTTGTAGTCTCCATGAAATCGACAACTTTGCTTCACACAACTTCTTCCAAAAGTGTTTGGATCTCAAGTTATAATTTTGTGAATACATGCTCATGAACTAAAAAAGACTTAGTGAAATTTTGCCCTAGTTAGGCAGATTTTTGACCTAACTTCATGGCAACTTTTCACATAGTTCCAAGGGGAATCTTCAAAATAACTTCATAGATGGGTTATAGAGCACATTGAAAGCTTTCCAAAATGTCCAAGAACTACTTGAGATCATTCTTCAGCAAGGATAATCGAAGGAAAGAAGTTAAGGTTTTCAAACTTGAATTACAAGCCATTTTGTGAAGAACACTTGATCCAATCTTCAAGCATGTTGTACAAATCTTGCTTTGCAGGTTTCAAACTTGATAACCACTCAATAATTTAATGTTTATACAACTGATAAAGCCATTTTCCAAGCATTTGAGCCATTATCCAAGTTACATTTCCATTTTGGGACGAAAGTCACCACTTCCATTTTGGAAAAGTTACTTTAATCACAATGTCAACTCTTCTTGAGCCCATACATTGTTGTTTCTGACACCAAAACATTTAAAAGCAAGAAGCAACATACCTACATCCTTCTAACCATCGTACAAATCCTTGTACTTCACATTGAAACCATGTTTGTCAACTTTGCTTTAAAATCAAATTACCAAGCCATAACATGTGATTTCAATTTCTGAGTTGTTTCAAGCCTTAAAACCTGTTGCCTATAAGTACATACACTATTTGAAAGCTAACACACGAGCTTGAAGACCCTAAAACTCTCCAAAACATCATTGCTGCATAAAACTGCCTAACTAAACAGTTTTGAGCCAAAACTCATCATCTTCATTTCCACTCGTGCGTTTTGAAAACCAGTCATTCAAACATCTTCTATACATCATACCAAAGTAATCCAGACCCCTATTTCAAGACTGTAACTCCTCCATCATTATCCACCATTTTCAAACATTAAGCTTGCAGGTTGACTTGAGTAGAGAGATTCAGGGACTTTCAAGGAAAAGTAGGAGTTGGAATACACTCAAGGAGGTCCAGGCAAGCAAAACAGATCCTCAGGCCATCTCAAAAGTTACTCAAACTCCACTCACGACTCTAGCTGTAAGAGGTAAGTTTTCAAACTTCTATCTCTTCATACAAGCATCATTTGATCCTGATTTGTGAAGATAAAATGTAGATATCTTTGCTCTAAAGCTAACCATGTTCATAGTTCCCATTTATATTGACTGTGTATAGAGAATTTTAGATTTGAAATTTCTGAGAAAATTAGGTTTCAATTTAGGGCCAGCAAAATTAATCTTCATCTTTGACTTTTAGCTTACATAAGTTATATGGTTGGATTCGTGAGGAAAAATAGCATAACTTTCATGTTTTCATTTTCCATTTTTGTTGAGAAATGATTGAGATACAGGTGGTCCGGCTGGCTGAAGGTTGAAGATGAAGTACAGGCCATGGAAACGTTTTACATTATGTATTTATTCTTTCATTTATATTAACGGATGTACAGCCACTCCAGTGGTAAGGCACCGCGCGTTATTGATATAGGTCATGGGTTCGAACCTCAGCGCTGCCTTTTGCAAATGTTTTTTCATTTTGTCTTTTTTTTTTGTTCCTTCCAGCGCATGGGCCTCCCCCATCCCGAGCCAGACTTTTTTCTAACCTTTCCCCCCCTGCTTCATATTTGCACCTTGGCCCAATTTATTTATTTGTTTAATTATTTCATTTTTATTTTTCTTAAATATTTTTTTTCTAAAATACTAAAAATCATAAAAACACAAAATGATATATTTATATTTTAACATATTTTATTTTATTTTTCTCCATAAACAAAAAGATTTTTTAGACTTTATTTATTTATTAAGTAAACCTTATAAACTTAATTAATATTATATTGTTTATTTATTTTTCTTTACACCATTTAAAATGCATTATTTTAATATAAAAAAGGGACTAAAAATATTTTATAAATATATTTTAGATAAAAATACCAAAAATACTTTTCTTAAACTTATTTTCTTTTAATTAATAGAATTTGGGTTTTAAAAATCTTTTTCTTAAAAATTCAAACTTAATTATTTTCTTTATTTGAATTAGGTTAAGACAAATATATTTTTTTCATAAAAAAATCAAACAAAATTCATTTTCTTTACATTTTTCATCCTTATACATTATTCATCATTATACTTTGCATTTATGTAGTTCTTATACAAATTAAATTTTGTTGTAATAGATTAATTAGGTTTATATTCTTGCAATCCCCATTTGCCAATTGTACACCCAGAAGTATTGTAATAGCGTAGTAATTTTAAATTTCGCAATTTATCGCTTTCATATATACAATGCTAGTAATTAGGTTTTGTATGGAAAGATTAAAACCAACCAAATAACAAACCTTAATTCAAGACAAAATCAAGCATGAAAATAATACACTTGCACACAAGCACCGCTAGGGTCATCCCACTTGGTTGCCTTATACAAAATGGCCATATTACGCATGTAAGGTATCTTAGCAAAAACAAACAAATACAAGATCATAGTCCCTCGATGACGCTATCTAAGTTGTCTTACAAATGATCTTAGTCCCTCAAAAAGAATGCTAAGATACCTTGCAACATTTCTAATCATGGTTATACGATGACCCACGCCCGTCCCGTTAACATCCAATGATAGGGTTGCTTACCAAATCAATGGTAAAACAACAATGTCAAAGGAAAAGAAAATGAACAAGAAATACATTTGAGTAGGTAGATTGCTCCTAATTACTTGCTCCATTTCAAACAAAACATCCTTGCTATTTTCAAAAACAAACACTTACACTTTCAAAACATCTTACAAAACTTGAAAACATTTTGAAAAGATCAACATCTTCGTATACATTCTTACGAACAAGAATCATTACAAAGATTGCCTAAACAATGGCCTCTTTACAAAATACTTTCAAAAACCACATAAAGCACCATTTCAAACAAAAGCGAGTGATCTAGCAAGTAACTAAGAGCCCATGGAAAACCATGGATAAAAAGGGTGCTAATACCTTCCCTTTTTATAATCTACCCCCCGAACCCAAGAAACAATCTCAAAGGTCTTTCCTGTGCTTTTTCACCTTTCCTTTTGAATAAAAGAAAAGTCGGTGGCGACTCTTGCTAACCGCAACATTTGCAATAAAACGCAAAACCTTCAAGTTAGTTCTCCCACCGTACCATACTAAGGAAGGGAGTATAAAGGATAACTCTAAAATAGTCAGAGATTCTAGATTGTTGACTCAGTTCTAGACGAGAGGAAGGTGTTAGGAACCCCTCATCTACCTTGTTCACAAGGATACTAGGTTTAGAAGCGCAATTTTTAAGAAATAGGGTTTTAATGTTTTATTAGGAAACAAAGGGTTTTAATTTTAATTAGTGGGAACTCGCCACGATTTTTGATCATATGCCTACCTATCCTCTTAGGAGGAATCAGAGACCCATTTCATAGTTCGCAGTTGGTTTGTGTTTTTTATGCATTACAAAGATACTCGCACTTCCCGCACGTTTAGTCTAGGTGTCTTGAATAGCGGAAATTGTTAGACTAAATGGGAAGTCAATTTAAATATTATCGGAATCTTTTTGAAATTTGATTGTTGCATTGATTTAATTTTGAAAATAATTTATTGTTGGTTAAGATAATTTTTAGAGTTTTAATTATGAAAATACTTTAATTAAATGCATGATTAAATAAATAATTTAGTGTAATAAAAAAATATATTTTGAATGAATTTTGGAAAATAAAATAAGTCAATTATAATAATAAATAATAATATAATATTATAATTATAAAAAAATATAAATATATAAAATAGAAGATAAAAATAATAATAAAAAATAATAATAATAAAGAAAATAGATTAAAACGTAGGGGGTGTTGGTTATACTAAGCTAGTAAAATAGAGGGATGTTAATAGAAGGGGCTTGAATTCAGGCCCAAAATGGCAAGTGGGTAAGTTTCTTAACGCGTTAGTAAGAATAAAGAAAAGTGGGGTGTGAATGGTATGGGGCCAAAGTCTAGATTTTAGACTAGGCCCAACAAGCGAAAGGGTGGGCTCCAGCATGTGCTAGCGAAACAAAAATGGGGGGGGGGGTGAATAGTAAATGGGCCAGGCCCAACGTAAACTTTAAGGAGTCCGTGTGGACTTCGTGTGAGGGGGCTTACGAGGATACCATGGACGCGTGAGATGTTGGACTATTTGATAAAGATTGCATGTATATAGTTTAAGGAGCATGGTAACAACCATAAGTGTGCGCGTACTGGATTGATAAGTTATTATATTTCTTTTTTTCCACAAAATAAAATGACTTTTCATTATCTGTGTTACCCTCTTATCTCTCCCTCTGCATCTCTCATCTCACTCTACAAAATAATAAAACCCTAATCCAACATACAACCGACAGCAACGGCGGTGTTCAAACCTCTCACTCTAGGTACACCGAAACCCTAAATCAACCCTGGAGGCGGCGCAATCCCCTCTTACTCACCATAATACATAACCTTACAATAGCTCTTAAACCCCAAATATTACAACACGAATCACATCCAAAACGCAAGTTGAGTATTTTTACCTTCCGTTGTGATTCAGATTTGCTTCTGATTCTCAATCTTCACCTCTTTCTCCTTATTTTGCAGGCAACACGGTGGTGTTTTGGTGATGTAGAAGGTGACGGAAGTGAGTTTAGTAGAATGAGGATGATAGCGGAACATTGTTCTTCTTTTCCCTTTATATTTTTTATTTTGTCATTTCTTCCCCGTACTGTAATCTTTCCCCTGTCTTTGTTCGTTCGTTTTTTCTTCCTTATTGTCTCCTCTTTTTATATAGTTTTTAGTCTTAGTAAATTAGGAAATACCATTATGTTGTCTGTAATATTTTATCATATTTTGATTAAGGTTCGAATTAGGTTTAGGAAAGGTTTAAATCTGTCTGTAGATTGGTCTGATTTCTGTATAAAGATTTGAATGATGTTTAATTCTGTTTATTTTTATACTTTGTATCCATATCAAAGTTTTAGTTTTGTTTATGTATTCTTGCCATGTGTAATGTCTTTTAAATAAGGCAATAAAATAATTCGATTTTGTTCATAATCTGAACAATACTTGTTATTTATATAAAAACACGCGTTATCTTCTGGTTGATCCAAACAATGATGGTTTCTACCTATTGGGCCATGCATTTTCCAATTTTGGCCTTGTTTATTTGGGCTTCAAGTTTTTGGCCTTTTAGTCAAATGTTTTGATCAAACAAAATTTCAATAATAAAAAAGTTAATAGTAATATAATAATACTAATAATGATTAACTATAGCGGTAGACATGTTCAAGACTAAGCCATTGGATTGACTAGACTTTATACAAATCAAAATAAAAATCCCCACCGCGCTTTATTGTTTCCAAAGGAATGGGAAAATAGCGAATAACCCAAAAAGGGGGAAAGATTCAAGGTAAGGGGGTTGGTTATGCAAAGGAAAGGTATTAGCATCCTAAACATCTACGGTACTCCGCAGGAACCTCTTTGAAAAAATCTGTATATTTTGGTTATGAAAATGTGTTATATAAAATGGATGGTAGAGGTGAGAAAATAAATATTTTTATGATTTTTTCACCCGCCGCGGTTGAGAACCTTTAGTGCCTACGTACCACCTTTCGTGTAATAGGGGATCAGGGTACACGTAGTTCCTCTTTTTTAAAAAATTTGAAACACAAGTGTGTTGGTTAATTTTATGAGATAAAACAGCATCGTCATTGTCCGTGTGGAAAACATACTTACTACCCACAATCATGAGAAAGTAGAATTTGCATCATCTCAAAGTGGAGGATATGGCTTGGATTTTAAAATCAACAATGCCTCACTCAACACCCAAGTGGAAAATATCTCTCTTTACTACATATTGTAGAAGTATAGTTGTTTACATCACTACAAGGATTGACAAGAGTCTAATCTTTTAAGAAAAAGTTTTTAACATAAAAAGCCAAAGTGGCAAAAATGGTTTGAAATGAGATTGATTGACTTTTATTCTTCTCACAAAAAATGTCAAGGTATTATTAAGGTGATTGAAATGTATTCATGAAATGTTTTGAAAATGCATGGACCTAAGTCCAAGTTTATTATAAAAAATATTTCAAGTTTCAAAACAAGAAGAGTTTTTAAAATGAGGGGGAGGATTTTTGAAATTAAAGAATGTGGGAGGAGATGAAGAGATTATCCTAAAGCATAAGATAAGAGCTAGGGATAAGAACAATCTAACCAACAAGAAGCCAATACTTGACATTATGAGTCAAGATAAAATTCCCATTCTTTGGATTGAAACCAAGCAAGCAAAGATACTAGACCTTTCCAAATGTATTAAGTCTTCACAAAAATTGGGTAGAGTAACGGCTGTATACGGGTGAATTCCAAATTACAAACAAAGTATGTAATCACAATAACCTGCACACAAATAAACAAACAACCCAATGTCTTGAGGTAAACCACAAGAACTCCAGACAAAATAAAGAATTAAGGTCACAAGGTCTCCAAGATAGGCCAAGGTTTCTAATCCTAAGTCCAAGAAGTCCAATGCTCCATAATGCCAAGGATAGTATCCAATAGTCCAAATATCATTAAAGATTTTTATGGTTCATGTTGATTATTAGGTATCTTTAAAAGGAAAAGAAAAGCTCAAGTGAGCAAAATAAAAATGACATAAAAGTAAATGCTCAAGTGAGCAAAATAAAAAGATGACATGAAATGTAAATGCTTAATTTAAATGGTGCATAAATCATAGAAAACTATAAAGCATAAAGTAAAGTCAATTGTTAGAAATTAGTGGTTAGTTGGATGATTATCTTGAAACTTTCATTTGGAACTCATTAGAGGATTGGTAGAACCAAAGCCTCCACACAACAAGTTGCATTTGCTTTTTGTCAAGTATATCATCCATTTTGGAATTGTCACAAATAACATGTAATGATCAACGATGTTTAAGTGATCCGCGTTGACCAAAAGTATTGTAGATTCATTAGAGGATTGGTAGAACCAAAGCCTCCACACAATGAATATCAAGGTTATTGGATCAAAGAGATCAAATTAACATACTTGGGCTTGCAATCATAAGTTTGGGCCACGAATGATCATTTATTCGAATCGGGACAAAATTTAGCGTTATGTTAAGCAATCGTAAGTGGACTTCTGTAGAAATCGCACCTATTTTGAGGTCGGTCAATAGCAATCTATGTACTTCGTGTTTGGATAGATGATATAGAGATCACCATCCCTTAACATGTAGCACAATTAAAAAAAAGAAAGGGATAAGATGAAGAGGGAGGGGAATGATAAGCTAATTTGGATTACCATTTCAAAATCCTTTCATATCTAAATTCGACCACTCCTCTAGATGGATTAAAGCACTAAACATATCATTAATCCAAAGCACCAAAAATGAATTAAATAATTCATTCTTAGGTAGATTTGAATTGATCAACATTTATCCAACTTCATCTACATCACAAAGTCCATTGAGTTTAAAAATAAATTAAACATTGAAATTGCAGTCCAAATTATTCATCAAAGAGAGTGAGTAGAAAAAAGTTTGAGTCAAAACAACCCCAAAATAAGGCAAAAAAATATTTTTGGGATCAAATTCTTGTTCCAACTTTTCATCAAACACCTTATGATCATGGATCCAATTGAGCATGAAAATTCCAGCAAATTTTTAGAAAATAGCACTCATGGAGTTATAAAACAATGCTTAATGAATCAAAACCATAAATCCACAAGAGATCACATTGTTAAAGATGGTGATCCAACTTACCAAAGGTAGAATTTGAAAATTATCAAACAACTTCAGAATTTTCTTCAATTCAACAATAAGAATCAATCACCAAAGTTTGGATATAGATAATTAATGGAGAAAAATGTTTGGATGAAGGTTTAGCTCAAAGATTAGTAAGCTTCAATGCAAAGCTTAATAACTTTTTGAAAATGGAGCTTTGAGTGAATTTGGTAAAATGGAGAGAATTGAGAGATTTTTTAGAAAGATGATTTTGGCTATCAAAAGCTTGTGATTTGAATGAAATTAGGTATCTATTTATAGAGTTTTAGAATTGGGATTAGTGGTAATTTGGTAATTAATTGTTGGAGCCAAATTTGAATTAATGATATAATTTCAAATGATGCAGAAAAAATTGGAGCCAAAAATGATCACAGTTTGAATTTGCTGGCTTTTTTATAATAAAAAAAACCCTGCATTTTTCCATTATGAGTCGATACATACGTGGTATGTGTTGATACATCCTATATTCATAACACATCATGTGTCGATACATGCCTCTATGTGTCGATACATACTGTTATTTCAACTCATTACAGAACCACACAAACTGCGTGAGTCGATACATAACACGTATGTGTCGACACATGCTTGTTAAAAAAACAGGATGAGTCGATACATACATGCATGTGTCGACACATGCAAGTTATGCACAACAAAATGAGTCGATGCATACCTTAATGGGTCGATGCATGCTGGATTTTTTTTGCCACAATAGGATCAATCAACTTTGCATGAGCTTATTTGTTGGATGTTTTGACTTGGTACCTACAAAACAAAAATTGTGCAAGGACAAAGACAAATATTTTTGTATTTTGATTAGAGGTTAGTCAATCAACATATATACAAGATACACAACCAAGGTGCTTGGAAATTCCTCAAGGGAAAACTTAAAGATAGGAGATAGAGCAAGATGAAGAACCAACCCTAATGTGCTCTTGTCATGATCAAGTTAACATGATATGATAGGGGAATCTTAGGGGCAAAATTTGGGGTACAACAGTTGCCCTTATTTAAGTGTCTTCTATCCGGAGATACGAAGGTTAAAAATCTTCGTGTCGACGCGATTGAAGATACTTAAATATAAAACAAGCCTTATTTTTGTCCCTAAGATGCCATGCAATGCTTATGATTATGAATGTAAATGGACAAATCTAAAGAGACGCAAGACACCACTAGGGATGCAACAAAAATGAAGAAACAAAGGAGCAACCCCACCAGGAAAATAAATCACTGGTGAACAAAAGACATGACTCTATTGGTGTAAAACCCAAAGAAGAGATAAGGTAGCATCAGCTCAAATATTGAGGAAAAAGTAAAGAATGATAACGATCGACAGATAACTGTGAACTACCAACTCAATGGATGAAGGTAGAAAAGTAATAAGATATGGCTCGCATATGACGGTAAACTACCAATTCAATAGTTGAAGGTAGAATATCAAAGATATACCGACTCACAGATGACGGTAAACTACCAACTCAAAAGTTGAAGGTAGAAGAGAAAATATGTCATGCCATCGCCGTTCACTGACGAGGAACTACCACCGTTCACAGATGATAGCAAAAAGATAAGAAACACCAATGTTCACTGCCGATGTACTACCAACGTTCACTGAAGGTAGATTTGAAAATATCATACCATCGCCGTTCACTGACGAGGAACTACCACCGTTCAGTGATGATAGCAAAAAGATAACAAACACCGACGTTCACTGTCGATGTACTACCAACGTTCACTGAAGGTAGATTTGAAAATATCATACCATCGCTGTTCACTGACGAGGAACTACCACCGTTCACTGATGATAGCAAAAAGATAAGAAACACCGACGTTCACTGTCGATGCTCTACCAACGTTCACTGAAGGTAGATTTGAAAATATCATACCATTGCCATTCACTGACGAGGAACTACCACCGTTCATTGATGATAGCAAAAAGATAAGAAATACCGACGTTCACTGTCGATGTACTACCAACGTTCAATGAAGGTAGATTTGAAAATATTATACCATCGCCGTTCACTGACGAGGAACTACCACCATTCACTGATGATAGCAAAAAGATAAGAAACACTGACGTTCACTTCCGATGTACTACCAACGTTCAATGAAGGTAGATTTGAAAATATCATCAAGTTTTCCGAAAATTCCGGTGTTTCACTTGGCACAGGTCTCAACTTCTTTTTTAACCAAGGCACCTTGCTTGGAAAGGGTAATATGCAAACTTATCTCAAATAAAGAGACATCCACTCATTGTCAAGGGGAATTGCAAAGAAAGATGACTTTCTGGGGATAGAAATATGGCTTCATGTGGAAAGAGATATGACTTCTTGGGGAGATATGACTTCCTGGGGAAATGCCACGGTATTCTTGTTGAGGAGATAAAGTATTCTCGTGCAAAATAAATGCACCAACCAAAACTTGAAGTTCTCAGAAATCCAAAGTAAATAATATCGTCATGCAACCATGAATCCAATTTAGAAATAAACTGGAGCAAGACGGCCAACGAAGATACATCCTTTGAGAAATAAACTCAAGAGGGGAAAAACCAAATCCAACTAAGCAAGGAGCGTTGCAGGAAGGTTAGAACACAATGTCAATAAAAAATGACTTGTAGCAATGCGTGACGCATGTATGAATGTATGAGTGACATCGTGCATATGCTGGTAACAGGATACATAATCAGACAAACAAAACTGCCTTAGGTACCAACAACATTGGTCTAAACTTCAACCAGAAATATCAATCCAAGAAAGGCAAAGGAAATTGCGGAAACCAAACCTATTGCCTGTCCTAACTTCACTGAGGAGAAACATAATCCGGATGCATCTAAAATCAAACAGATACCGGGATAGAACATCCTTCTTCCGGTTTCATCGGAGAAATCAGTTTTCAAAAGCAACATATCTACTGGAGATTGCAAGACAACCTTAAATAAAGCACACTGACACCGAGACAATCAAACCTCACTGGGGGAATTCAAATCCACTTCCCTGGAGAGAAAGAAAAAAACTATGGATTGAAAACTTTCATCATGAATAATCATTCCAACAAGAGATGCCCTGGGATAACCTTCCCGGGGAAAAGCATACAGACTTCAATGGGGAATACAAATGTTTCACGGTCCGTCCTTCTACTGGGAATTTTAATACTGATCCTCACTAAGGGAGACAATGCTTCATCATCGAGACATCTACTGGAGACTTCATGATGACATCATTGGGGGGTCAAAACCACATCATCGAGGGGAAACCAAGATACGTTCTTCACTGGAGATACGATCTTCATTGGAGATACGATCTTCATTGGGGAAACTGGAGATACGTTCTTCACTGGGGAAACCAGAGATACATTCTTCACTGGGGAAACCGGAGATACGTTCTTCACTGGGGAAACCGGAGATACGTTCTTCACTGGGGAAACCGGAGATACGTTCTTCGAGAGTAATTATTGCACCAGCCTCTTTGGGGAGAAAGGACTTCTATCAAATAAACAAGGCTTTCACTGGAGAATATTGGATTGAGTCTTCATATCAACCTATTCCAACAAAAGATGCCCTGGTATAGTCTTCCTGGGAAATCAAGAAGTCAACACTAATGCCAATACTGCAAAAAGAGCGATATCCTAGCACACCAAGGGAATAAAACCTTTCATCATATGAGGGAAAACTTTGCCGAGGAATCTGGGACGGAGGCTTCTAACCATGCAAACCTAAAATCAAAAACGAACCAAGACTTGGCTGGGGATAGTGGGATCACAAACCCAACACTGTACCTTGCACCAACTAGTATCGTCTTCAACTATCTGAGAAACACAAAACGATTGCGCACATACCAACAAGATAACCTGAGAAAAACCTTCATGAAGTAAAACTTCTTAAAACAACTGGATTTTGTTCATTCCCGGGATCACCATTTATGTTGTTATTGTTTCATCACAAATCCCAAAGTAAATTGATTTGTAAAGATGTCTTTCTTTTTGAAAAGTCAATTTTGCTTCTTTTTTTTAATCTTTTTGCTTTAAAAATTATTATCAGTAATAAATGGAGTCTTTGCCAGCTAAAATAAAAATAAGAACACAAAGAATTGGGTAAAAGCTCGAATTTCATTAATAGAATGGTAGTCTACAAATGACGAGACTCCATGGATGATTACAAAGTTTGGGAAATGGTAATATATAATGGAAAAGATACATTGAGATACAATGACCACTATTCTCCCTAGCAACTTTTGAAATCCTGAGCAGCAGCTTTTGTTGAAGTATGATGAGGATTCGAGAAGATTTGTTGCTTCAACGATCAAGTCTTGTCTGACATAGTTACTTGCCAAGAAAAGATCCCTAACTTTTTTCCTAAGCTGCCCTTACGGGTTTTCAACTTAGCGGGAAATTTAATCTGTTTATGTCTCTAATTTTGGCCTAGACCTCCCTTTCGGGTTTTCAGCCTACCGAGACGCTCTTTTTTGCCTAAGCCGCCCTTTCGGGTTTTCAACTTAGCGAGCTGTTCTTTTATTTCTTTAGGCGAAGTATTTCTTGACTGTGTCAGCATTCATGGGACGTGGGAACTCCTCGCCATCCATAGTTTCAAGAATTAATGCACCGCCAGAGAAGGCTTTCTTAATAACATACGGGCCTTCAAAATTGGGAGTCCACTTGCCACTAGAATCAGTGTTAAAAGACATGATCTTCCTGAGCACGAGGTCACCTTCTCTGAATTCACGAGGTTTGACATTTTTATCAAATGCTTTCTTCATTCTTTTCTGATATAACTGCCCATGACAAAAAGCTGTCATTCTCTTCTCTTCAATCAAATTCAATTGGTCAAACCTATTCTGGACCCATTCAGCCTTTGTAAATTTGGCTTCCATTATCACACGCAACGAGGGAATCTCTACGTCAATAGGGAGTAGAGCTTCCATTCCATATACCAGGGAAAACGGGGTTGCTCTTGTGGAAGTGCGGACAGATGTTCGATATCCATGCAGAGCAAAAGGGAGCATTTCATGCCAATCCTTAAAAGTAACAACCATCTTCTGGATAATTCTCTTGATATTCTTATTAGCAGCTTCAACTGCTCCATTCATCTTTGGCCTGTATGGAGATGAATTGTGGTGGACAATCTTGAATTCTTCCGACAGTTCTGTCATCATCTTGTTGTTCAAATTCGATCCATTGTCAGTGATGATTCTTCTCGGCACACCATACCGGCATATCAGATTGTTTTTTATGAAACGCACAACCACATGTTTGGTAACATTCGCATAAGAAGCAGCCTCTACCCATTTGGTAAAGTAGTCAATTGCTACCAAGATGAAACAGTGTCCATTCGAAGCTTTGGGTTCTATCATCCCGATCATGTCAATACCCCACATAGAGAAAGGCCACGGGGAGGAAATCACATTGAGAAGTGTCGGAGGCACATGGATCTTATCTGCATAAATCTGGCATTTATGGCACTTCTTTGCAAATTTGTAACAATCAGATTCCATTGTCAACCAATAATAACATGCCCTTAGCATCTTTTTAGCCATCGAATGTCCATTAGCGTGAGTGCCAAATGAACCTTCATGAATCTCATGCATCAACATGTCTACTTTGTGTCTATCCACACATCTGAGCAAGACCATGTCATAATTTCTCTTGTATAGCACATTTTCCTTGAGGAAGAAACTACCTGCCAATCTTCTCAGTGTCTTTCTATATTTCCTCGACGCACCAATCGGGTATTCCCGAGTCTGAAGAAAATGCTGAATGTCATAATACCAAGGTTTTTCATCTTCTACCTCCTCTGTTGCAAACACATGAGCGGGCCTATCTAGCCTTCGAACTGTAATACAGGGTATATCATTCCAAGTATTTACTTGGTACATGGAAGCCAGAGTTTCCAGAGCATCCGCCATTTGGTTTTCATCTCTAGGAATGTGATGGAATTCAACTTTATTGAAGAAGGGTAATAATCTTCTAGCATAATCTTTGTAAGGGATCAAGCCAGGGTGATGAGTATCCCATTCTCCTTTAATCTGATTGATTACCAAAGCTGAATCACCATACACATCTAGAATTTTGATTCTGAGGTCAATAGCTTCTTCGAGACCCATGATGCAAGCCTCATATTCTACCATATCATTAGTGCAATCAAACGTTAACCTTGCAGTAAAAGGAATGTGCGATCCATGAGGAGTGATGATCACATCACCAATTCCTTTACTATAAGCATTCACAGCTCCATCAAATACCATACTCCAACGAGATGCAGGGCCAGGGCCTTCCTCGGGCAATGGTTCATCACAATCTCTCACTTTCAGGAAAATCACATCCTCATCGAGGAACTCATATTCTGCAAACTGATGATCTTCCACCGGCTGGTGAGCAAGGTAATCTGCCAACACACTACTTTTGATAGTTGTTTGAGTGCGGTACTCAATATCATATTCAGATAACAACATCTGCCAACGGGAAATTCTCCCAGTAAGAGCAGGCTTCTCAAAAATATACTTGATTGGATCTATTTTGGAGATCAACCAAGTTGTATGATTCAACATATACTTCCGCAACCGCTTTGCCTCCCAGGCTAAATCATAACACGTTTTTTCTAGCATGGAATACCGTGACTCGCAATCAGTGAACTTTTTGCTGAGATAATAAATGGCGAACTCTTTCTTCCCTGTTTCATTTTGTTGTCCTAGAATACAACCCATTGATTTATCTAACACTGTCAGATACATAATCAACTATCTTCCTTCTACGGGAGGGAGCAAGATAGGAGGTTCAAGCAGATACTTTTTAATACTCTCAAATGCCCTTTGGCAGTCATCCGTCCACACACAACCTTGATCTTTCTTTAACAACTTAAAGATCGGTTCACACTTTGCAGTCATGTGGGAAATAAATCTGGAAATATAATTCAAACGCCCGAGGAAACCCCTGACTTGCTTTTCAGTTCTTGGTGCTGGAATTTCTTAAATTGCTCTGACTTTATCAGGGTCAACTTCAATTCCTTTCTGGCTAACAATAAAACCCAACAATTTCCCCGATCTAACTCCGAAGGTGCATTTATTTGGATTCAAGCGGAGACGATACTTCCTCAAATGCTGAAAAAACTTCACCAAATCTTTTATGTGCCCTTCTTCAGTTTGGGATTTGGCAATCATATCATCAACATATACTTCAATTTCCTTGTGCATCAGATCATGGAATAAGGTTGTCATAGCCCTCTGGTACGTTGCACCAGCATTCTTCAACCCGAAGGGCATCACTCTGTAACAGAATGTTCCCCAGGGTGTGATAAACGTTGTTTTTTCCATGTCCTCTAGAGTCATTATTATTTGATTATACCCGAAAAATCCGTCCATGAACGAGAATACCTTGAATTTTGTTGTGCTGTCCACTAACATGTCAATGTGAGGCAACGAAAAATCATCTTTCGGACTAGCTTTATTTAGATCTCTGTAATCTACGCACATGCGGACTTTGCCATATTTTTTTGGTATTGGGATAATATTGGCAATCCATTGAGGATACTCTGACGACATAAGAAAACCAGCATTAATCTTCTTTAGGACCTCCTCCTTGATCTTTACTACCATATCTGGGTGGGTTCTTCTCAACTTTTGTTTAACTGGCGGACACTCTGGCTTTAACGGCAAATGATGCTCAACAATGTCTGTATCTAGACTAGGCATATCTTGATAAGACCAAGGGAAAATATCCACATACTCTTTCAACATCTCAATCAACCCGCTCTTTACATCAGGATGCAACGATGCTCCAATCTTAACCTCCTTCGGATCTTCTTCTGAACCCAAATTAATCACTTCCAAAGGCTCCTTATATGGTTGAATGGTGTTTTCCTCGTGCTCAAGCAACCATGAGACCTCTTCTGGAATCTCATGATAATCTTCTTCCTCAGCCCCAAACACAGGACAATCAAAGTTGGGAGAGGGTGCAAGGTCATTGTATTCAACAGGTTTTTTAATTAATCTGCACATGTGATTTATGATTGCTTTTAGAAACTGACACATATAATAAGTGATCATGCAGATTAACTTTCAGTTATCATTTATTTTGAAAGGTTTTTTATTTGATTACCATTTCCCAAGAAAAAGCATAAAATAAAGACATAATTTCGGAAGCAAAGACAACTTTTATTAATGATCTTAACAGTCAAAGCAAACAGATAAACCCATACAAAACTTTCACCTTTGATAGAGTGAAAGCTTTTTCAAAATAAAGAAATAGATTAACAAAACAAATTACTTTGAAATATGTATGCAAGAAGGAACATCAATGGTGACCCAGTTCTGAACTCGGACTTCATGCGTCACAAAATTCGGCACTTCCTGCTCTGCTTCATCCTCTTCAACAACAATAATTCCAGAACCAGTTGGATGGAGGTAGCCTCCTCTGCGGAAAACATCATGATAACTGTTCACAGAAGACTTTGACCTCAAACTTTCACCTTTGCCATTCTTCAAAGAGAAACCCAAACCAGCTCTGCTTTTGTTCACGGGTGGATCCACCAGTTGTCCCCAAACTGCATTATGACCATTGCGTACAACCTGTTGCGCGTCCTTTAACGAAACCACAAAATTCTCATTCCTCCTTATGTTGTCAATAGATAGGGATTGGAACTGGGTTCCAAGAGCAGCCTCATCCGCTTCTACAATACTGAAAGAGGATAGATGGGATATCATCAACGCCTCCTCCCCATTTATGATCACCACCTTCCCTTCACGCATAAACTTTAACTTCTGATGCGGAGTTGAAGTGACAGCCCCTGCTTCGTGTATCCATGGACGTCCAAGAAATCAAATATATGCGGGAATAATGTCCATTACCTGGAAAGTTATCAAGAACAAATGTGGTCCTATATGGATGGGCAAATCCACTTCACCGATGATAGATTTCCTCGACCCATCAAAAGCCTTCACAATGATGCCACTCAGGCGCATAGATGCTCCTTGATACTTTAACTTCATGAGGGTACTCCTCGGTATAACATTCAGCGCGGATCCGTTATCAATTAGCACATTGGACAGCGAATCATTCTTGCAGTTTATAGATATGTGGAGGGCCAGGTTGTGATTCCTCCCTTCATCTGGTAACTCATCATCACAGAAGCTCAAATTATTACATGACGTAATATTTCCAATTACGCTGCTGAATTAATCTAACGACATGTCATTCTCCACAAAAGCTTGGTCAAGTACTCTCATCAGTGATTCTCTATGAGCAGAGGAATTCATCAACAAAGCTAGGATATATATCTTGGAAGGAGTCTGCAATAGTTGATCTACAATTTTTTAGTCGCTCATCTTAATTATTTTCAAGATATCATCCACTTTTTTCTCTAGTGTAGCTCCACTAGTCCCTCCTGCAGCCTTCTTAGGCTCATCACTCTCAGTAATTTTTCTCCCAGCAACAACATCTCTTCGAATAATCGGCGCAAACACACGACCACTACGGGTCACCCTGCTATCATCAGCTATATTTCCAACATTTGGCATTGGCTGGATGGGAATCTCCACCCCATGTTCCAAGATTGTAGCGTTGTATTTGTAAGGCACAACCTTATCAGATTCATAGGGAATAGGACCTGGCAGACTAATTACCAATGGGGAAACAACTGGTTTGCTATAGTGCTCCACCTCAAGATGAATGGGTGCACCAAAACAAGGCACGATGACATTCACCCCTTCCTCAACACAATCAGCCATCAAAAAGTCATTTCCGGCAAACAAATCTTCGTCTGAAGAGAAATACTCATCCGCGGAGGCATACTCTTCCTCTCACTCTTCTTCCATCAAACAAAATTCAACCATATCAATATCATGATAATCATTTCTCTGACCCGTGATTTTGATAGTTCCATTATCTAAAAGCAACTGAACACCTTCCCTCACAATAGAACATCCTCGGGGATTTTGACAACAAACTATACGAGATCCATATTGGTGTTCTACTTGACCAGTAGTACGGCAGAATGTAGCATGCAACTGCACTAGATCCTCATTCAAATGATCCACATCAAAAAATTTGAATTCGCCAGGACATCCAGAAACCATATTCACTTCATCTTCGTATTCTTCCCTAGGCCTGATTATATGGATTAAACCTTCATCCATCATCTCTTGTAAATCAGCCTTTATCTTCTTACAACCCTGTATATCTGTACTGCAAATAGCACAACCGGCATGGTCATGCGTATAATAGCTAAATTCATAGAGGTCTGCATGCATCTTCACCAAATATCCTCTAACCAGATTAATGTCAAAAATCCAAAAGTCACATGGACAATCGGCCACCATATTTACAGCATTCACTCCCCATGCTTGGGTAGAGGATTGTCTTTCACATTAGGTCCCACTTCATTGAAAGATAGAATTCCAACCTTCACCAACCTTTTCACTTCAATCCTCAAAGGATAACAATTCTCAACACTATGCCCTGGTGCTCCCTAATGAAATGCACACGTCTGGTCTGCTTTGTAATACCAAGGCAATGGTGATGGTACAGTTGGAGGTGGTCGTGTCTGGACCAACTTCTTTTGAACCAATGCTGGTAGTAACTCTGCATAGCTCATGGGAATATGATCATAGTTCTCCTTTCTCTGATTATACCCTTGATTCCCCTGCTGGGACGATCTTTGATAAGCAGTAGTATTCAGAGCGGTATTCATAACAGAAGTAACCGAGGAGACTTGTTGATGACGCTGATAGTTCTTTCTAGGAGCTTGTAATCTTCTCTCTTGCATAATAGCATTTGTATCCCCCTATTTCTTCTTTGTAAACCCATAAGATGGCTTCTTCACACCTCCGGATCCTTCACCCTTCGTCAAACGGCCTTCTCTTACTGCTTCTTCTAAGCGGACGCCCATTCCTACCATTTCTGTAAAATCACTTGGGGCACTTGCTACCATTCTTTCATAGTAGAAATCTCCCAACGTCTTCAGAAAAATCTTAGTCATCTCTTTCTCTTCCATGGAAGGAATCACTTGTGCAGCCACTTCGCGCCATCTCTGTGCATACTCTTTGAACAATTCTCTGTCTTTCTGAACCATGGCCCTAAGCTAGTCACGGTCAGGCGCCATGTCCACATTGTACTTGTATTGTTTAATGAATGCTTCTCCCAAATCATTAAAAGTATGGATATTGGCGTTGTCCAAGCTCATATACCATTTCAACGTTGCGCCAGTCAAACTATCCTGGAAAAAGTGAATCAGCAGACGCTGATCATCAGTGTGGGTAGACATTCTCCTTACGTACATCACGAAGTGAGCACGAGGGCAAGTGTTGCCCTTGTACTTCTCAAACTCCGGGACCTTGAACTTAGCAGGAACTTTAACGTTCGGGACCAAACACAGCTCATTCACATTCTGCCCAAATAACTCTTTTCCCCTAAGAGCCTTCATCTCTCTCTGCATTATATCAAACCACTCTTGGAAATCATCCATTCTGTCATAAAGACCCGAGTCTTCACTCGGCGGAGGGAAAGGACGACACACATCTTCATTGACAAACGGAACCAAATTCACCGAAGGAGGAGCAGCAGGAACAGTATGCACCATGGGAGGTGTAGGAGTAACAACATTTTGAACCACTGGAGCATCTTGAGGGCCAAGATGGAAACCTTCAGGTGCAGAATTCTGTGGCATTCCCCACGGATAACCCTGAGGCACGCGGTTTTGAACAACAGCCGGAGTAGCGGACACAGGAACAGTAGGAACTTCAGAATGTGCCCTTGTTGATTGAGGTTGAACACTCGGTGGATGATTCTGAGCAGCCACTAGAGCTTCCATCAGAGTAGTCAAGTTGGCCAAGCCAGCCTTCAAAGAAGAAACTTCCTCGCGCAACTCGCGATTCTCCTGTTCCAAGTTGTCCATCTTCTTTTTGAAGTTAGCCCAAGTGTTTTAGTGATGAGTCAGCTTGCTGAGTGAAGCAAAGAAACTAAGTAAGACACCTGGATATGCATAACAAATGCAAGAAATATGTGTAATATGATGCATGATATGCAATGCATATGATTATTTTTATTTTATCATTTAATATTTCAAGGGATTTAAGATTTATAGACACATTGCAAACATCCAAATAATAAAGCTTTTGAAATACTGAAAATTTTCATCATAATAACTTCAAAATGGATTACAAATTTCAATGATCCCAAGTACAAGATAAGAATCAATCTAAAATCCTGAGAAGAGGAACTAATGGAGATCAATTTGTACGCTGGCGCTTCCCTGTGAGTGTGGCAATCTGAGCCCTCAACCTCTGGTTTTCTTCCACCTGTCTGATGGCAACCTCTTTCTAATCATCTAATGCAGGAAGTGAATAATCAGCACCTGTTTGAAGCCTAGGAGAAAATAAATCCCCTTGCCTCTCCATAGACTTCACTGCTCGACTCTCAAGGATCTCAATCAAATCATCTCTCTCCTTCAAGTCTGCCCTGTAGGAACTCTCTAAAGTCTAGAATTTGTTCTTCCAAACATCCCTTTCGTGTTGCATCCTAACCAAATCAAGTTGCAGCTCTTCCAGATCATCTAATACAGGAGGAGTGGCCTTCACAAACAAATCAGGCATGGGTGTCTTCCGAGCATACGGCATCTTCAACTGAATGGCTCTCGATCGGACCCACTGAAGATATGGCTCTAAAGAAAAAACACCTCTAGATCCCAAATCCTTCCTACTCTTCTTATGAATATGACGCCAGGCCTTCGCAATCTCCTCCTTAGCTTCCTTGTGGTATTCTCCTTCCTTCAGAAAGAAACTACTCAAATGAATATTGTTTGGTTTATCCCTGATCGGATAAACAAGTTGTCACCGTGCAAGAACAGGGTTATAGTTAATTCCTCCCTTTGTACAAAGAAGAGTCACATTGGGGAAACTACCACAACTGTCAATAATCTCCACATCCTGGTAAGCTCGATGATACCAATCAATATCTGAGTGAGTAAGTGCCATAATCTTAGGAGCCCAACGAGGTTCCTTCTTGACATCCCAAAAAGAATCAGACTGAGGCATATGAGAGATGAACCATCGGTACAACAAAGGCGTGCAACAGATGATCATTCCCCCATGATAGGAACTCCAAAGATGAACAGAGTAATAAGCATCACCCACTAGTGTAGGAACCGAGTTTCCGATCATGAAAATCTTGATAGCATTAATGTCGACAAACTTGTCCACATTAGGGAATAAGAATAATCCATAGGCGAGTAAAGCAAAGATGGCCTCAAAAGCAACCGTACTCTTCATCCTAGCAAAGTAACGAGCTTTATCCAATAAGAAATGAGCTGGTAATCCTCTAATCCCTCCTTTGGTAGTCATATGGGCTTCCACCTCAGACTTTCCTAGATGAATCAAAGTAGAAATCTCATGTGATTTTGGCTCACCCTCCAAACCAGTAAAAGGAACACGATCGGTAACAGGTAAGTCCAATAGATAAGAATACTCCTCCAGTGTAGGCATCAACTGATAATCGGGAAAAGTAAAGCAGTGATACACCGGATCATAGAACTGGACCAAAGTCGAGAGAAAACCCTCCTTCATCTTCAGCTTCATGAGAGGAATAATGGATCCATACTTCTTCCGAAAGTCTGCAGGACACTCAATCTCTGGAATTAGACTGATCAACTCATCTATTTTGGGATCCTTGAAACTGTATTTCCCGGTCTTTCTCTTTCCAGAATCCATGGTCTACAAGTACCTGAGATATTCACAAATAGTCAACCTTTAAATCCCTTGAAATATTGTTTTCTTCAAAAGATGCTTATGAGTGCATGGATGCATGATGCAACAATCACACACAAGATCACACATATAGGGTTCATAGGTTCAACGTCACGAGCACTAGGTCAAAGGTATTAGCCATAAGGTATTGGTCAAAAAAGTTATCACCTGCCGAACAAAGTTCTAAGAGGTTTCCAGAGTCAACATCCTTCCTTCGGATATTACCAACTTCCTGATTAACTCGGTAATTAGTAATATTCTCAAGAAAGACTTGTCTGAGCGTAGTATCGTATGATAACTACTTCCGGATTACTTCGTCATAGCTTCCGCACTACACCTAAAAGGCCAAGATGGGTTAGGTAATCTACGGTCCTCAACTTCGGCAGGCTCCCAGGTCGAAAGCAATACGTCTTCCCGATTACTCGGTAAACGACACTACAGTCAAAGGGGCCTCCACTGAATGGGGGATCTCATGCTTCCTTTTTTGGGATTACTCCCTCAAAGTTAACATGACTATACCGCCCGTCCTATCTTAAAGTTTGCCCAAGTCCGGGTATAGGACTTATGAGTAATCACCAAGCACCCTGTAAACCAGGAAAATCCAGACAAACATATATACAAAATATAACGCATAAACACAATAACACATATACAGATATAAACAAAGATAGGCTCAACCCACTTAGGGATGGACCAGCAAGAGGTCAATCTTTCCCCAGTGAAGTCGCCATTTTTCTGTAGCGGTAGAAATGTTCAAGACTAAGCCATTGGATTGACTAGACTTTATACAAATCAAAATAAAAATCGCCACCGCGCTTTATTGTTTCCAAAGGAATGGGAAAAGACCGAATAACCCAAAAAGGGAGAAAGATTCAAGGTAAGGGGGTTGGTTATGCAAAGGGAAGGTATTAGCACCCTAAACATCTACGGTACTCCGCAGGAACCTCTTTGAAAAAATCTGTATATTTTGGTTATGAAAATGTGTTATATAAAATGGATGGTAGAGGTGAGAAAAGAAATATTTTTATGATTTTTGCACCCGCCGCGGTTGCGAACCTTTAGTGCCTACGTACCACCTTTCGTGCAATAGGCGATCAGGGTACACGTAGTTCCTCTTTTTTAAAAAATTTGAAACACAAGTGTGTTGGTTAATTTTATGAGATAAAACATCATCGTCATTGTCCGTGTGGAAAACATACTTACTACCCACAATCATGAGAAAGGAGAATTTGCATCATCTCAAAGTGGAGGATATGGCTTGGATTTTAAAATCAACAATGCCTCACTCAACACCCAAGTGGAAAATATCTCTCTTTACTACATATTGTAGAAGTATAGTTGTTTACATCACTACAAGGATTGACAAGAGTCTAATCTTTTAAGAAAAAGTTTTTAACATAAAAAGCCAGAGTGGCAAAAATGGTTTGAAATGAGATTGATTGACTTTTAGTCTTCTCACAAAAAATGTCAAGGTATTATTAAGTTGATTGAAATTTATTCATGAAATGTTTTGAAAATGCATGGACCTAAGTCCAAGTTTATTATAAAAAATATTTTAAGTTTCAAAACAAGAAGAGTTTTTAAAAGGAGGGAGAGGATTTTTGAAATTAAAGAAGGTGGGAGGAGATGAAGAGATTATCCTAAAGCATAAGATAAGAGCTAGGGATAAGAACCATCTAACCAACAAGAAGACAATACTTGACATTATGAGTCAAGATAAAATTCTCATTCTTTGGATTGAAACAAAGCAAGCAAAGATACTAGACCTTTCCAAATGTATTAAGTCTTCACAAAAATTGGACAGAGTAACGGCTGTATACGGGTGAATTCCAAATTACAAACAGTATGTAATCACAATAACCTGCACATAAATAAACAAACAACCCAATGTCTCGAGGTAAACCTCAAGAACTCCAGACAAAATAAATAATTAAGGTCATAAGGTCTCCAAGATAGGCAAAGGTTTCTAATCCTAAGTCCAAGAAGTCCAATGCTCCATAATTCCAAGGATAGTATCCAATAGTCCAAATATAATTAAAGATTTTTATGGTTCATGTTGATTATTAGGTATCTTTAAAAGGAAAAGAAAAGCTCATGTGAGCAAAATAAAAATGACATAAAAGTAAATGCTCAAGTGAGCAAAGTAAAAAGATGACATGAAATGTTAATGCTTAATTTAAATGGTGCATAAAGCATAGAAAATTATAAAGCATAAAGTAAAGTAAATTGTTATAAATTAGTGGTTAGTTGGATGCTCATCTTGAAACTTGCATTTGGAACTCATTAGATGATTGGTAGAACCAAAGCCTCCACACAACAAGTTATATTTGCTTTTTGTCAAGTATATCATCCATTTTGGAATTCTCACAAATAACATGTAATGATCAATGATGTTTAAGTGATCCGTGTTGACCAAAAGTGTTGCAGATTCATTAGAGGATTGGTAGAACCAAAGCCTCCACACAATGAATCTCAAGTTTATTGGATCGAAGAGATCAAATTAACATACTTGGGCTTGCAATCATAAGTTTGGGCCACAAATGATCATTTATTCGAATCGGGACAAAATTTAGCACTGTGTTAAGCAATCTTAAGTGGACTTATGTAGAAGTCTCACCTATTTTGAGGCCAGTCAATAGCAATCTATGTACTTCATGTTTGGATAAATGATATAGAGATCACCATCCATTAACATGTAGCATAATTAAAAAAAAAAGAAAGGGATAAGATGAAGAGGGAGGGGAATGATAAGCTAATTTGGATTACCATTTCAAAATCCTTTCATCTTTAAATTCAACCACTCCTCTAGATGGATTAAAGCACTAAACATATCATTAATCCAAAGCACCAAAAATGAATTAAATAATCCATTCTTAGGTAGATTTGAATTGATGAACATTTATCCAACTTCATCTACATCACAAAGTCCATTGAGTTTAAAAACAAATTAAACATTGAAATTGCAGTCCAAATTATTCATCAAAAAGAGTGAGTAGAAAATTTTTTGAGTCAAAACAGCCCCAAAATAAGGCAAAAAAATATTTTTGGGATCAAATTCTTGTTCCAACTTTTCATCAAACACCTTATGATCATGGATCCAATTGAGCATGAAAATTCCAGCAAATTTTGAGAAAATAGCACTCATGGAGTTATAAAACAATGCTTAATGAATCAAAACAAGAAATCCACAAGAGATCACATTGTTAAAGATGATGATCCAACTTACCAAAGGTAGAATTTGAAAATTATCAAACAACTTCAGAATTTTCTTCAATTCAACAATAAGAATCAATCACCAAAGTTTGGATGTAGAGAATTAATGGAGAAAAATGTTTGGATGAATGTTTATCTCAAAGATTAGTAAGCTTCAATGCAAAGCTTACTAACTTTTTGAAAATGGAGCTTTAAGTGAATTTGGTAAAATGGAGAGAATTGAGAGATTTTTTAGCAAGATGATTTTGGCTATCAAAAGCGTGTGATTTGAATGAAATGAGGTCTCTATTTATAGAGTTTTAGAATTGGGATTAGTGGTAATTTGGTAATTGATTCTTGGAGCCAAATTTGAATTAATGATATAATTTCAAATTATGCAGAAAAAATTGGAGCCAAAAATGATCACAGTTTGAATTTGCTGGCTTTTTTTATATATAAAAATGTGCATTTTGCCATTATGAGTTGATACATACATGGTATGTGTCGATACATCCTAGCTGCATAACACAGCATGTATCGATACATGCCTCTATGTGTCGATACATACTATTATTTCAACTCATTACAGAACCACACAAACTGCATGAGTCGATACATAACACGTATGTGTCGACACATGCTTATTAAAAAAACAGGATAAGTCGATACTTACATGCATGTGTCGACACATGAAAGTTATGCATAAAAAAATGAGTCGATGCATATCTTTATGGGTCGATGCATGCTGGATTTTTTTTTGCCACAATAGGATCAATCAACTTTGCATGAGCTTACTTGTTGGATGTTTTGACTTGGCACCTACAAAACACAAATTGTGCAAGGACAAAGACAAATATTTTTGTATTTTGATTAGAGGTTAGTCAATCAACACATATACAAGATACACAACTAAGGTGCTTGGAAATTCCTCAAGGGAAAACTTAAAGATAGGAGATAGAGCAAGATGAAGAACCAACCCTAATGTGATCTTGTCATGATCAAGTTAACATGATATGATAGGGGAATGTTATGGGCAAAAATTAGGGTTCAACAATTAACAATTTAATAAAATTAAATAAAAGAAAAAAGTCAGACATTAACTTTCAGTTATTTCTGATGAAAAGTTGAACTTTAATGGTCCTACCTAATCCATAATATACATGTAAGTACGAAGTGCTCCTAAGAGGGGGGGGGGGGGGGTGAATTAAGTACTTTAAAATTATTTCTGATTTTAGTGATGATGGATATTATTTTTCTGGTTTATGGTGAGTTTATGTAAGATTAAAGTGCCGAAAAATAAAGAGACACGAGCGATATATCCTGGTTCCCCTCATAGTCCGAGAGTACTCCAGTCCCCTTTCAACATGCAAGAGATTTCCTTATTGTGGAAAACTTAAACAAGAACTACCCAAAACCAAGAACAATCCTCTTGGATTTTCACTATGTCAACAATGAGAACAATCATCTCAAAGTTACTTTACTTGTATCCAACAATCCTGGAAAAACAAGATTACAAAAACACTTGAACTTATTTTCAACAATCTTGAAAAATAAGCAAGTATATAGCAATATTTGATTTGAGTGAGTTTGTGTAGAAATGATCACTTTGAGTGATTTTATCAATGAATTGATCTTATCTTCTAATAACAATAGTATACAATGACTCAAGATATATAATGCTCAAAGTTTTCTGGTTGACAATATGTGAAAGTGTGCAGAAAACTTGTGTATGAAAGTGTATAAAAGCTTGAGTTTGATTTTTGAAAATTCAGAAAATATGATTGGAAGAGGTGCTTGAAATGATTATGAAAATGAGTATTTATATGTTCATAGCACCCCTTTGAGACAACATAAATTTCTGCAAATGAATCATGAACAATTGCCAAGATTCAATGAAAAGTTTCCATGAAATGGTGTTATGAACAGGCATGAGTAAAGCTGTTGTTTTTCAAAATCGTTCAGCATGCAATCGATTGCATCCTTGCGTAAATCAATTGCACGGGGTTTCAACAGCTAAAAATTCAAATATTTTGAATGAACAATCAATTGCAAAAGTGTTTAAATCGATTGCACTTAAAGTTAATAGCAAAAATTGATTGAGAGTAATCGATTGCACAAACATGCAAATCGATTTCACTTAGAAACAATAGCTAATACTTTGAAAATGTGAAGCATGCAATCGATTGCACCAACATGCAAATCGACTGCACCCAAGTGAAAAATGAATTTTTGCTTTGAAAACTTGAGCAAAAGTTTGGACAAAGATAAAATATTTCTTTTGACCATTGAGCATCTATGTCTTAAGTTCAAAGTAAATATTATCATTATACCTTGAAATTTTCTAAGTTCTTGAACCAAAGACTTTATCCACAGATGCTTTTAGCTTGATCAATAATCTTTGCCTTCTTGTCAAAATGGTTTGTCTTCATCAAAATAAAAGTGCACTTGAGAAGCTTGATTTTACATTCTCCCCCTTTTTGATGATGACAAACGATCTTGCTTGTTGCGTTGTAATTTCTGAAAAGAAACTTCTCCCCCTAAGATGCATAACTCCCACTTTGTATGAGAAGGTTGAATCCTTTGAATTTGTTTATCTTGGTTGAATAGTACCTTAGAAATTTATGACAGGAAATATACAAGCATAAAGTGCCACATCCTTCTCCCCCTTTGACATTATCAAAAAGAAGGGAAAGATGCAATAAAAATGGATAATAATAAAACAACATTGAAAAAAAACTTAATCAATCATGCATTAAAAATAGTCCTAGACATAGTCATAGTAAAATAATAATTACAAAGAAATCTGAACAACAACAAACAAAACGTAGCATAATGGAACAAGGACATAACAGAAAAACAGTAGAAATAACAAAGTTGGACAAAATTTTATGGTTGATTCATGTCAAGGTTGTTATAGAACCAAGATCCTTGATTGGAAAATTGTTGTTGTAGAGGAGGTTTTGTGTAATGTGGTGGAGGTGCAACAGGATTATAAGGGTCATATGGAGGTATATGAAGGTGAGAGTAAAGGTAGGAAAATTGTTGGTTCACATCCGAGCGAAAATCATTAATCCGGGTCGTTGTGGAGTCATTGATAGCATTCCATTGTTTGTTGATGTTGGTGTTAAGTGTAGCAAAATGTTGAGTCATGAAGTTAATTACATCTTGATTACTTGGACCAACAGGAGTAGGTTGAGGAGGTACAACTTCACCACCTTCATCCTCTTGATCGTTTCCTTCATCACCAACCACATCTTCACCAATGTACGTTATAGTTTTCGATTCCGGATTGTGATGAACACCCATTCTCGAATCAACATTTTTGATTGAAATCTAATGCAGATTTTCATCCATTTCAACTCTTTCAAAACCAGTAAAATCAACTCCAAATTCTTCCATAATTAATGTAACAAAGTAAGCATATGGTAGAAATTTTGACTTTGCATCAACCCTTAGCATATGAACCATTATGAGCCTTTCCCAATTAACGCTTATACCTCTCTTCCTTGTGTAGATCAGTTGCATTTCCAAATCAGTCACGGTGCAGTGGTTTCCAGCCCGCGGAAACATAATATAGACCATGGAATAATGAAATAGTCTATCGTCTATAAAAAATTTATTTGCACTCCATGAGTCTCTAGATGGAATAACTCCTCATAGACCATGAATTCTTTTAGCACGGAATTCAGATTCACTCAATCTATCAATGCTGTAATAAAATTCCTTTTTCCTATAATCATCCCATGCTTCATTTTTAGGATCTTACAAAGAGCTCTCAGTATAAGGAATATGTAGAATCTCACCAATAATCTCAGGGGTTAGAGAGATTCTTGTACCCACCACATATGTAACCATCTTGCCTTTGTGAGGAGTCAAATTACTGAAGAATACTCTTACCAGATCCGAATTGTATGGACCAAATGAAGAAATTAGTGGTTCCAATCCATATGCAGTCAAATCATTTTGAAAAGTAAAACATTCCTGAGGGAAAGATGATAGAATACCATATTTTGGAGTGGACATTATCTTTCTTTGAAAGTCCTTTTTAAATCTTGCTTCTTGATCTTCAGTGAGAGTTGAGATTAATGGATTCTCTGCAGAAGATGAAGCTACTTTCTTCTTTCCTTTCTCTGTAGCGGACACCTTTTGTTTTTGCCTTGATGCCATGGGTAAGGTGTTTTTAGGGTTTGGAAGGTTTTAGGTTTTGAGAGGAAGATGTTTGATGAGCTGAAATTGGATATGATTTATGAGTAAATAGAAATGAGTGGGTTGTATTATATGTAGTGACATTTAATTGACTTTTCAATAATAGTGGTAAGTTTGGGAATATGAGAGAGAGAGAGAGAGAGAGAGGAATTCTGACCAATAAATATTTTTGTCATAAAAGCATGTTACAGTGGGTGCAATCGATTTGCATAAAGATGTAATCAATTTGCACATAAAACAGAATCAAAAGAAAACTGAAACGCACAATGTGCAATCTATTTGCACTATGGTGCAATCGATTTGCACTGAAAACAGAAAGGTCAGAAATAAAGCATACAGTATGCAATCGATTTACACTATTGTGGAATTGATTTGCATCAACCAAAAATGACAAAAAACATATTTTTCTTAAACTTAAACACCACTTAACATATTTATTCACATATAACAAAGTTAAAACAAGTATGTGAAAGCATAAAAAGGATATAAAGCACCTTATATGTCGTGTTCATCAAGAATGCCAAGTTCTTGTCGAATCTTGTAAAACGGTTCTCTTGCCAAAGGTTTAGTGAAGATATCAACAAGTTGATTATGAGTATCTAGAAATGTGACCTCGAAATCTCCTTGAAGTACATGATCACGAAGAAAATGATGTTGTATGTCAATGTGTTTGGTTCTTGAATACATGACCGGATTCTTTGTAATGTTTAGAGCACTTGTATTGTCGCACCATAGAGGAATGGATCCTAGATCGAGTCCGTAGTCACGAAGTTGTTGCTTGAGCCACAATATTTGAGCGCAACTACTACCCACTGCAATATATTCTGCTTCGGACGTGCTAAGAGCAACACATGCTTGTTTCTTGCAAGCCCATGATACTAATGCATTTCCAAGGATGTGACAAGTACCACTTGTGCTTTTTCTATCAGTTTTACAACCTGCATAATCCGTGTCAGAATAACCAACTAAATTACAAACACTACCATTAGGATACCATAATCCAACATTTGTTGTTCCTTTGAGATACTTCATGATCCGTTTCACCGCCATGAGATGAGATTCTTTTGGATTTAACAAACACTAAACATTATGTCAGGACGACTTGCCGTCAGATATAATAAGGAGCCAATCATACCTCAATATTTTGTAATGTCAATGGAAACACATGATTCATCTTGATCAACATATGTACTAGAACCCATTTGTGTAGACATTGCCTTACAGTTATCCATGTCAAATCTTTTCAACAGTTCATTGCAATACTTAGATTGGTTTATGAAGATGCCATCCTTTAATTTCTTGATTTGAAGTCCAAGAAAATAATTCATTTTACCCATCATGGATATCTCAAATTCTCCTTGCATCGTTGCTGAAAATTCTTCACACATTTCTTTGTTTGAAGAGCCGAAAATGATATCATCAACATAGACTTGAACTAGCAAAGTGTCACCTTGGATTTTCTTGATAAACAATGTCTTGTTAACTTTACCCTTTTCAAAACCTTTTTCGCATAGGAAGTTACTTAGCCGATCGTACCATGCCCTTGGTGCTTGTTTCAAACCATATAGAGCTTTTCTCAATTTAAATACATAAGATGGATTCTTGAAATTTTCGAACCCCGGTGGTTACTTAACATAGAATTATTCATTTATACATCCATTCAAGAATGCGCTTTTGACATCCATTTGGAAAAGCTGGAAATTTAATGAACAAGCATATGCAAGTAAAAGACGAATAGCTTCTAACCTTGCAATGGGAGAAAAAGTTTCTTCAAAATCCATTCCTTCTTCTTTATTGTAGCCTTGTGCTACCAACCTTGCTTTGTTCTGAGCAATTATTCCATTTTCATCAAGTTTGTTCTTAAACACCCATCTTGTTCCAATAATGTGTTTGTTGCTTGACCTAGGGACAAGTTACCAAACTTGATTCCTTTCAAATTGATATAACTCTTCTTTCATAGCAATAATACATTGCTCTTCGCCTAAGGTTTCATCAACTTTGGAAGGTTCAATTTGAGAGACAAATGCCATGTTTAGACAAGCATCTTTGAGATTTAGTCTTGTTGTCACACCTTGACTTATATCACCAATTACTTTATTGATAGGATCATCTCTATAAGTTCTCCATTATTTTGGTAGATCATTGAAATTTGATTCTTGTTGGGGTGATTCTTCTTGTTAAATTGGTTGATCCTTATTGACATCTTTAGAAGTATTTTCTTGAGGAACTTCTAGTATTTCATCATTATCATCATTACAAACAATATTATCCTCCTTAGAGGGGTTATATTCATCAAAAGATACATGAATTGATTCTTCAATTGTTAAAGTTCTTTTGTTATAAATTCTATATGCCTTACTAGAAAGAGAGTATCCAAGAAAAATACCTTCATCAAATTTTTCATCAAACTTACCAAGGTTATTTTTGTCGTTGTTTAAGACAAAGCATTTGCAACCGAAAATGTGAAAGAAAGCAATGTTTGGTTTCCTCCCTTTGAAAAGTTCATATGGAGTTTTCTTCAAGATTGGTCTTATGTAACTCTATTGCTAACAAAACATGCCGTGCTCACCGCATCCGCCCAAAAATATTTTGGAATATTTGAATCGCTAAGCATCGTTCTTGCAAGCTCTACAAGAGACCTATTATTTCTTTCCACCACTCCATTTTGTTGATGAGTCCTTGGTGCCGAGAAGTTGTGAGATATTCCATGTTCTCCACAAAATTCTTCAAATAGAGCATTTTGAAATCTCCGCCATGATCACTTCTTATGGAGGCAATTGTTAAAGACTTCTCATTTTGAATTTGTTTAGCATACTTCTTGAACGCCTTGAATGCATCACTTTTCTGCACTAAAAAGAATGTCCAAGTATGTCTAGAGAAATCGTCAACAATAACCAAAGCATATACATTACCTCTGAAACTTCTTGTTCTTGATGGACCAAATAAGTCCATATGCAACAATTGTAGTGGCCTTGTGGTAGACACCACATTCTTAGATTTGAAAGTTGATTTTGTTTGTTTCCCTTTTTGAAAAGTATCACAAAGTCTATCTTTAACAAAATTTCACTTAGGTAACCCAATGACAAGGTCATGCTTGATTAGTTTATTCAAGTGTTCCATGTGAATATGAGCAATTCTTTTGTGCCAAAGCCATGAATCATCGTTGTTCTCCATGAGACATTTTACCTTCAAATATGGATCATCAAGGGAAATCAGAAATATATTATTAATTCTTTTACCTTTAAGTATAACCTCATGTGTGACTTCGTCTTCTATCAATCATTCATCTTTGGTGAACTTGATCTTGAAGCCTTTGTAACAAAGTTGGCTAATACTAAGAAGATTGTGCTTTAGTCCTTCAATATAAAGAACATCTTCAATGGATGTGAAAGGTGGAGCACCAACTTTGCCTTTGCCAAGAATTCTTCCCTTATTATTGTCTCCATAAGTGACAAAACCCTTGGCCTTTAGTACTAGATTTGAAAATTGGTTTAAGTCTCCCGACATATGCTTTGAACAACCACTATCAAGATACCAAAGAGTGCATGTGGTCTTTAAGCATACCTACAAAACAAATTAGGTTTTTTTAGGTACCCAAGTTGCTTTGGGTCCTTGATAATTAGTACCTTTCTTTACCCACACATAATTCCCACTTGCCACGCTAAAGTTTCTAACATAGCAAGCATTAGGTGTATGGCCTTTAATACCACAATAAAAACAAGTAGGTTCAAAGTTACTTCTATACCTAGAAGGATAAGATTTCTTCTTAGGAAATGTTTTCTTTTTTAGGATAGTGATGAACCACTTTAGGTTTGTTCACTTTCTCTTTGGATGATTGATCACTAGCCTTAACAAAGATAGTTTTATTAGAATTTGGTTTTGAAACTTTGAATATCCAAGTCCACTTTTATCATTGGAATATCTTTGTTGGCTAAGAACACCTTCTAATCCAATTTGACCTTTTTCATATCTTTCAATAACTCTTTTTAATTGGACAATTTGGAAAGAGAGTGATTCACAATTTTTGCATACAAAATTCTATTTTTGTTCATCACTTAATTTTTATTTTTCTTCTTTGAAATCTTTTTCCATAGTTTCACATTTTTCTTCTAAAGATGAAATTTGTTTCTTTTGAGATGAAATATTTTTATACAGAATTTTTCATTCATTTAATAGTTCATCTATAGCACCTTGTGCATCACTATCAAAAATATAAAATTCATTACTAACCTTATCATCTTCATTATCGGAATGGTGTGAGGCTATCAATGCTAGATTTTCACTTTCATCACTATCGAAATCAGATGAAGAACTTATTTCATTATCCTCCCATGCAACATAGGCCTTTTTGTTCTTGAGTTCCTTTTTGCCTTTGTAGTCACCTTTCTTGGAGAGTTTCGGACAATCCGTCTTGATATGGCCTTGCTTACCGCATTCATAACATGTGACTTCTTGTGTTGATGTGGAATCTTCCCTTTTCTTAAATTGTTTCTTTCTTTTTGCATGAGAAAGGGATTTGTCATTTCTATCAAAAAAACTTACCAAGCCTTTTAACAAGAAGCATGAAATTTTCATCTTCTTTCGGATTGTCTTCCTTTTCAACTTCCTTGGAATCAATTTTTAAGGCAATATTCTTGGATTTCTTCTCTTTATTTTCATGCTTTTCAAGTCTTCCGAGTTCCGTTTCATATTCTTGAAGTTTTCCAAACAATGTTGCGGAATTCATTGAAGAGAGACTTTTCTTTTCTGAAATTGTCGTTACCTTTGGTTGCGATTCCCTAGTTAAGGATCTAAGTACTTCCAGATTTAGTTCATCATTCGTCAAAGTCTTACCAAGAGCACTTAGATGATTTGTCAAGTGCACTAATCTCTTTTGCAAGTCAAGGATGGTTTCTCCAGGATGCATTCCAAATAACTCGTATTCTCGACTCAAAGTATTTAGTCTTGATATTTTAACTTCAACAGTTCCTTCATGAGTTTGTACCAAGATATCCCATTTTCTTTGGTTGTTTTGCATGCCGAGACACGGAAGAATTCATCCATGCTAAGTGCACCTTGAAGAAGATTTATTTCCTTTTTATCATAGAGAAGCTTCTTCTTATCATCTTCATTCCATGCAGCTTTAGGCTTTGATGAGCCCGCACCATTAATTACCATTATAGGAATAAATGGACCATTCTCGAAGGCATCCCATATTTCTTTTCCTTGTGCTTCTAGATGTGTCTTCATGCATATTTTCCAGAAGTCAAAATATTCACCATAAAATAGAGGAGGCTCGTTATTACTACCACCATGTCTGAAAACGGGATTTTGATTTGCGGAAGCCATTTTGGATCTTTTGGGAACAAGTTACCTATAACCTGCTCTGATGAAAATTGTAAGTACGAAGTGCGCCTAAGAGGGGGTGAATTAGGTACTTTAAAATTATTTCCGGTTTTAGTGATGATGGATATTATTATTCTGGTTTATGGTGAGTTTATGAAAGAGTAATGTGCAGAAAAATAAAGAGACACAAGCGATATATCCTAGTTCCCCTCACAATCCAAGAGTACTCCAGTCCCCTTTCAACATGAAAGAGATTTCCTTATTGTGGAAAACTTAAACAAGAACTACCCAAAACCAAGAACAATCCTCTTGGACCAAGAACAATCCTCTTGGATTTCCACTATGTCAACAATGAGAACAATCCTCTCAAAGTGACTTTACTTGTATCCAACAATCCTGGAAAAACAAGATTACAAAACCACTTGAACTTATTTTCAACAATCTTGAAAAATAAGAAAGTATATAGAAATATTTGATTTGAGTGAGTTTGTGTAGCAATCATCACTTTGAGTAATTTTATCAATGAATTAATCTTCTCTTCCAATAACAATAGTATACAGTGACTCAAGATATATAATGCTCAAAGTTTTCTGGTTGACAATATGTGAAAGTGTGCAAAAAAACTTGTGTATGAAAGTGTATAAAAGCTTGAGTTTGATTTTTGAAAATTCAGAAAATATAATTGGAAGAGGTACTTAAAATTATTTTGAATATGAGTATTTATATGTTCATAGCACCCCTTTGAAACAGCATAAATTTCTACAAATGAATCATTAACAATTGCCAAGCTTCAATGAAAAGTTTCCATGAAATGGTGTTATGAACAGACATGAGTAAAGCTCTTGTTTTTCAAAATCGTTCAGCATGCAATTGATTGCAACGTTGTGTGAATCGATTGCACGGGGTTTCAACAGCTAAAAATTCAAATATTTTGAGTGAGAAATCGATTGCACAAGTGTGTAAATCGATTGCACTTGAAGTCAGTAGCAAAAATTGATTGAGAGCAATCAATTACACAAACATGCAAATCGATTGCACTTAGAAACAATAGCTAATACTTTGAAAACGTGAAACATGCAATCGATTTCACCCAAGTGAAAAATGAATTTTTGCTTAGAAAACTTGAGAAAAAGTTTAGACAAAGATAAAATATTTCTTTTGACCATTGAGCATCTATGTCTTAAGTTCAAAGTAAATATTATCATTATACCTTGAAATTTGCTAAGTGCTTGAACCAAAGACTTTATCCACAGATGCTTTTAACTTGATCAATAATATTTGCCTTCTTGTCAAAATGGTTTGTCTTCATAAAAAAAAAGTGCATTTGAGATGCTTGATTTTACAATACCAACCCCTTTATAACTTAAAATAGACTCCTGGTTTATTTGGGCCCTTGGAATAAATTGATATGGGCCACAAAAACATACATGTTTCCTTTTTTTAGTCAACAGCAAAAAAAAACGAATGGGCCGGCTGACTAGCTTCATGCGTTTGTCCAAGAAGTGTATACCTATTCTTTAGCAAAAAAACTCAATGGCTTAATGGGCTAATCTGAAAACCTTACTGAGCCATATAGTTTTGTTATTGGGCCTCAACAAAAATAGAATTATTTTATACACCCTTTCCAAAAAAGACTTGAAACCTTAATGGACCTTAAAAAACATTTGATCACACCTCCTTAATTAAAACAATACCTCTCCCTTGAAATGAACTCCTATTTTAAAAACCTAATGGGCCATTAGATATTGAAGGTCCATTTTGGATCAACACACTTCTATGATTTTAAAACACCCCTATAGAACAGAAAACTATATAATGCGATTTATTTAAAAGGAAACCTAAAAATAATATAAGGGTAGTGCGAATTTGGAGTATGACAAGACAATTTGTACTCGTAAATAATTCAAATATTTGATTGTGTTCTGGAGATTTGATTCGTTCTTGTGTTTTTGGATTTGTGTTTGTTGCCTTAATGAAAAAGATGAAGGGTATTGTCGCTGAATACAAGGGTCACACACACAAAACCCTAATTTTGACTTTTGTCAAAATTAGGTTGACTGGTTTAATTATTTAAAAGTTAATTAAATTTTTTACCTAATTAACTTTAATTAACCAAATAATTGGTCAGACTAAGTTTAATCACCAAAAACTCAAAAGGACCCTAGTCCAAAAATATTGAAATGGGCCAATCACTGTTTATTACTAATTGGGCTTTCCACATTCCAAACGCACATCCTTCTCCTTGTCATTATAAATGTGCCTCAAAGCCCTGTTGGGCTAGTCTAATAAATGGTGCAAAAAACCAAATATATACCCCTACTTATTTTTAAAAGGGCCTCTAAAATACTTTAATGGGACATCATATTTTGATGGTCTATTTTAAGCAATACACTTCTCTCTTATCAAAAGACAAAAGCAATTTTAATGGGCCTGGCAAATTTAAATTTAGTAAAATAGGCTCTTCTTGACAAAAGATATACACACCCCATTTTAGATTTTAAACCCCCTATTATATCTAAATAAAATCAATATAACTATAAATTAGAAATATAATAACACCAACACTAAGTAACATGACTCTTAATCAATGGGGCAAATTTGGTGTTTGACAACCAGGCGTTGTTGTGTAGAGTGTTGTTGTAAATTCATTACTAACAATCACGATCCTGAGACTGTTGTAGTATACTAGAAAGAGCGTGTGATATCATAATTGTTATACTTATCAACCATTGTGATATATACGGTACTAAGTTCAAAACCCAACAATAACAAAAACATCATACAAAAACACAACAAAATACATCATACAAAAACACAACAAATACATGTAACATAATAAAAACAACATACATTTTAGAAACAAAAACACTAACAACATACAATATCACAAAAATATATTAAGTTGTTTATAGAACGGATCTTTAATTGAAAATAATTGTGGAACTATGAAGTTCATATAGTTTATGAAGCAATAAAAAAGAAATACAAGGTGGATGAAGTTTCCACAATGACTTCTCACTTCTTGTATTTTTCCATTGCTACATAAACCATATGTATCTTATCAACTCATACTATACGCTTTCTACCACTATCATCATCACCATATGAGGTTCATCTAGTTTGTAAAGCCATGAATAAAATATAAGGTGGATGAAGTTAACACAATAACGTCTTACTTCTTATACTTCTTCTCATAGCTTCTCAAACTAGATGAAGTTTGATGCTGTTGTTATTTCTTCATTGACTTTTCTTGAGTCTTACAAATACAATGAAAATTATCAACATGTGAAACCGCAAACTTATTTGTCAACAGCACAACATGCAACACCATCATAGAACAACATACAACAAAAAAAGAATCATAAACTATCTAACAAAAAGAAAATAATAGGAAAACAATGTGAAACATAACAATAACATACATGAAAATGATAGATTAATGAAAAAGAAGAATACATGTATATAAAAAGAACAAGATTAACGACTATATTATAGAATAGGAATGCTAATGATGAAGAAGAAGAGAAAAATGGGTTCTAGGGTTTTGCTATGAAAGATACGACACTACTGTCAAAGAGCGAGTGTTAATTTGCTTATATATAAATATACTCACAACAGTTTACAATACCAACTATGGTGATATATATAAATGTGTCACAACGGTGGAACATACCAACCGTAGTCATATCCCTTCAAGTTTTTTATTTAAAAATAAATAAAAAAGAAAAGACGTGCCTTAACATTAAAGGAATAATATATATGGGGGCGATGGGGTTCGAACCTATGAAAGCTTGATGGCATTATAACGGTCCTCAACCGTTGTTATATGCAAATAATTTTTAATAAAAAAACAAAAATAATATGGTAGCGCCTTAGTTTAGAGATATCACCACGGTGTAGAGAAGAACTGTGCTGACCATGGCGTTATTGTTTACGCATTTTGTAGTAGTGACATTCGTATAGTCTTCTGTTTTTTTCATTAAAAGGTATTTCTGGAGATGAATCTTCGGAGACACCCAAAAATTATGTATAATAGAACCACTTGATTATGCATAGCAGAATTTCAACACACTAAAATTGCCCAAAAACACCATCCAATTTTATAACATTATGCAGTGCATTACATACAAAAAATGTGTTACATTGTTAGATTACAACTAAAATGAATCAATTGATGGTTAATTCTTTGATCTTTCTTTATTTGCTTCTCTCTCAATGACGCTCAATTTGGTGAACCCTTCCATCCTTTCTAAAAAGTGATTCGTCCAAGTTTTAACATCTAATGTGAAATGTGTCGTCCATTCTAGTGATGTCTTTGGTATAGGACATTCCGGTTTCAAATAAATCTGAACAAAATGTTGTGTTTTTGATAGCCAACCAATACACATTCTAATATCTAATAAAACTGAAGAAAATGTGTTATCCACTCCAGCGATCTCAGATCTTGGTCCTCTTACCGCCTTGTTGTCTCGAGCATGAACATTGTATATTTACTTGATATCTAAATCATTTAGAGGTCTTTTCTGTTTCAAAGATGTGAATATGTTTTTTGGCACCACCATGTTTAATGTCATGTCTGAAACAAGTTCTCTCTCCTCTGTAACAAGGTGACATACAATGGAATAATCGGCTAGCTTGTCAGTCCAAGAATGATTATGTATACCAGAAATCAAATTAAATTTCCATGTCTCATCCACCATACGATACCCGTGCAATTTAAACTCACATTCACATTTCCTAGATCCTGTGTCATCTTGTTTCAACTTCCTAATCCTTGGTTGGTACGTTCCACTTCTTTCGCATATTATTGTTACAAATGCTTGTCTTCTATCTGAAACATTGTTGGACCTTTTGATTACAACATCAACCCCCAATTTTTTTGTCTTCCTACGGATCTATTGTAGCATATGTTCACGGATAATAAACGCATATCTTTATGTGTAAATTGTACACAAACATCTTCCAAGTGAACAACCAGTCAGGCACTCGGTTTAACATCATCACTCACTTCATTCAGTTTAACATCATCATTCACTTCATATGATTTAACATCATGCTTCACTTTGATCAATTTAACATTCACGCTCACAATAACTTTGGTAAACATATCCGAGTGCATTATATCTATTACCACCAATAACAGAAAAATAGTGTTAAAATTCAAACTGATAGGACACTCTGGATATGCACATCCAGACCATACCAAACTTCGTCCGGAGATGCATATATGGATTCAACATTTATATTTCAGCTCAAAGACAAGATTAATGCTAGGAATGAGACATGAAATGAATGATCTTTGCCTGTATTACAAGAATGAAATTTTGGTATTGAAAAGTTGATTGAGAATGAGAGAAAGTTTTTAAATAATTTTGCAAGGGTGTGATATGCAGATATAAGAGAGGAAAGAGCATTATTCGGAAAAAATTGGATTTTATAAAAAATTGCATTTTCTTCTATTAAATGGCCAAAAAATAATAATCATGAGGGTAATTGCTCCCATTTTATTTTTTCCAATCCAAACCAATCTAATTTTTTTTATTTAACTTTTTTTAAGTTAGGTTTATTGTACTATTTTTTTATTGTATTACTAGATGTTCAAGTATTACACGATTCTAAATTCAAGTTTATTAATGTGTTTCACAAGTGCACGTAATATACCGCAGTAATAAAAGATTATCGAACCCACGAGGACAAGATATCAACCTATTGTTATCTACTATTACGATGTAAATCTAAGGCTATGGATCTTAATGGGAAGGAATTTTAAAACAAAAATTTAAACAAGTTGGTTTAGAATACCTAGTAAAAATGAGACCAGAATGTGATTCAAATTGGTCAACAGTACCCACAGCTAAGTCACGTCAATTAATTAAATCGAAATAATATTTTTTGATAAAAAAAACTAATTTAAATGAACCACCCACTTTCGCGTGCTAAAGTGTAAAACTGTATCCTAAAATTTATACTGCCAATGGTGTGATTCAGCGTGCTAAAGTGTAAAACTAATATTTTTGAAAATCAATTAATTTAATTAATAAAAAATTTATTTTGGGTAAAAAATAAGTTTAAAGGTGTTACCGTCTTTCGTTCTCCAAACACCAGAGTTTAAGTTCATAAATGTTTGATGACGCACGAACGCTTATGCCTTTAAACTCCATTTTTAAAAGCAATTGTTTTTACAATTTTAAAATAAGCTTTGCTGTCGCATTTAAATTAATTGAAAATATGAATTTTCACTTAAGTCAGATACAAGTTCTTCTCTTTCGAAACGGAACTGAAATCTCTAAAATAAGACTTTTGCGGTAAATGTTTTAGTTAAAAGTAATGTAAAAATCAGTCTAAAAAACAACGACAGTCCTCAAAAGTACTGTAGAAAACGAAAATTCTCACATTCTTGACTCTAAATAACTTTGTCGGACAAATTCATAGTATTAAATATACTATTATA